>JAJOZX010000326.1:1350000-1610427 GCA_023014485.1 Bathynomus jamesi | reverse complement strand
TCTTTCTCCTCTTCAGAGGCGCTGCTTCTGCTGGGGGCGATAGTGTACTCAGTTGTGACACATGCGGGACTTGTTCCAGGTCTTTTAACCTATTCAGATTACCTATCAATGTTTAGCGGACATTTATTTGTTGGTCTTGCTTTAATATGCTTCCAGCCTGTTGGCGAGGGTCTGTCCCACTTTCTCACCAGATCATGAACAATATCAACGATATTGGATCCTTGTACCCTTGTTCCTTCAACAATGACCTCGCCTGTATCGGTCCACTGTATGATGGGATCTTCACTCAATAGATTATAAAGACTTAATCCTTTATTTCTCAATGTATGTGGGAGGCTGTTTTTTAGCACATGTTCGATGTGTTGTGTTCCGTTGTTCTTTGGTTGGCCATCGTCGGGGCCAGGTCCTGTATCGCTATGCTCAGCACTACTCGCGCTGTGCCTAATAACCACGGGGAGCTCTGTCGGATGCTTATATTCCTCGTACTCATGAAGAAATTTCTGCAAAGCCTCTTGGTATAAGATCCTTTTCTCATCAGGTGACTTTTCACTGTTTAATAGGGCGAGCAACTCGCTTTCCATTCTTTTAAGTCTACTTTTACGGGGCTCTAGAGCCGTGTCTGGAGTCTTTGAACTTTGCAATGAAGCATACACTTCGTGCGGAATCACAACCACCTTCTTCATTATATTAATCTAGTCAGTAAAGGACCCAAAACTGAAAATAAGATGGGCAGGAACGATCCTCCTCTTTGTACAATAATGCGCTCGTATTATGTTTTTGTGACGACGTAAGCGAGTCTTCTGAGAGGGTTTCATTGGCACATTACATTTTATAACATTAAGACAGATTTCACAGATGCATTTTAAAAATTCAGAGTCGATACTTTTAACAAACATCTGTTGCAGCGTCCGGGGCAATCGTTGATAGATTTTTATTAATTCACGGTATTTCTTTAGCCTCTTTGTCATTCGGGAATATACACCGTTTCACGCTCGCTTGGGAATATATTCGTTCTTAGAAGCACCCTAAACGTGTTTCGCGGGTGAAGGTCACAAAGCAAATATCCATAACGCTGGCTTGTGGCCTCTTTATAAACCTCCAAAAACTCCTTACGCTGAGTCGGGAACATTTGGTTGGCTAATACCCCAATTTGTGATACATCTCTACGTTGCGCGAATAAGACTAGATATTGTGTATTTAGCGACACATCACGCATGTATCTATTTTTGAAAAATAGATTCTGATTGATGAGTAACACGCTTATGTTAAGGTGGCGGGAGAATACTGTAAATGTCTCGGCAAACGTTTTATCCATCTCCAACATGAAATCGTCAATTATAATGACTGTATGTTCATTTCCCTTTAACGAATTAACGTCATATACCCCCTTGTGGAACAAAACGTCGCCTTGGTACTCGTTGAACACTGATTGGTATGTCGAATAGCACCATATAACTTTATGCACAAATTTTGAGATCTCCCCCTTTTCTTTAATGATTTTAAGCATAAACACAGTTTACCACATCATGTAGGTCCAGATATAATACATGTGGATGGGCTCGTGAACCTGAATTTTTCTACAGAATCAATTTCTAACACAACACACTCCTAAGTGGGCCATTTAAAATATTACAAATATTGAGTGCTGCTCCTTATATTTTGTTTTCTTCTTCCACAGAACCGTGAATGACGACGATGCACAGCACCCCATCATCGATATCACAGACGACCCCGTTGGCCGTACAGCTACAGAGTCCTCCCCAGCCGACGAGCCCTCACCAGCGACACCTGTAGCATGCGCCAGTTCAAAGCGGAGGCGTGATGACCCCCCCCACGTCAGGTATAAAGCGCACCAGGATTGCTCCGGTTGTTAGACCCCAGCCCTCAACTTCTTACGCCACAACCCCGACAATAGTACCTTCCTCAAATATACCCCCTTATTCAATTCCGGGTACATCCTCCACAGCAGCTCCCCGTTCTGTTGAGGATGGTATAACATTCGAGTTGGTGCGCACCGCAACCCCCACCCCGGCCTTGACTAGAAATCGGTATATAGTCAGGGTTGATCCTAGGTTCATGTATAGCAATGGTGTTGAACACGGACTACGGCGTATAGTTGAACGTATTGTAGAGTTTGCCCTTCAGAACCGCGACGAACGTGAAGTCAGGACGAGGCTGTCCTTCGGATTCGGGTCAGATGACGGAGATGTAGATGATTTTTGGGTAGTATACCGTTCAGACGTTTGGCCGCTGAAGATATAGAGTTATATTAAGCCGTATAATGCAGGCCTCTCAAAGTAGTATAGCCTTCAATATGGACAACTTCATGGATGATCGTCGTAGAACTGTGTATGTTTTTAAAAGCTGTGTGAGAGATCGTACAAGACCCCTACTTATTTTAGGAATGACAGGGACAACGTATCTCCCCATCCGTAATATAAGGGACCTTTACGCGAGCTATGATAAAAGTCGAAAATATGGACGACATCATGATTTGTGTAAAGGGTGTATCGAGTTTGCGGATGATATAGTGAAACATTGTAAAGATTGCCACATGGTATGTGAGCAGTGTAAAAGTTTCAAATGTGAAAGCCGTGTACTTGAAGCTGAGAAGAGGGATTGTGGTGTGTCGACGCACATTTTTCAATAATAACTGTTTTGAGCTCCATAAATCAATTGGCACGTGCAGGAAAATGAGAATCTGTGAATGTGGTATGTTTCATATGATGGATAATTGGGGAAAGTTTGAGCACAAATGTGATGAAATTCACTGTTCTACATGTCATGAGAAATGTAAGGCGGTTGGAATAAAGCATGTATGTTATATGAAAGACGCTAAGCCTAAAAACAGCCCTTGTATAACTGTGTACTACGATATAGAAACATACACGAACGCTGAAACCAAAGAGGTTATTCCGCATTTACTTGTGAGCCAGATTATCTGTGATGAGTGTATGGAGATCGAGTGTGATGAGTGTCACAAATGTGGTAAACGGACAAACGTTTTTAACCCTAGAAAGGGTAAGGTAAAAAAATCCTTCAAATGCTTGAGGTGAGTCTCTCAGGCCCATTGCATAAATTAAAAAAAAAATTAAGTTGATTAAATATGTATATATGCTTGGCGTGATGGAAAAACATTATAGTTTAACACTTTTTATTCAATGCTTAACTCGTACAGAACTATAAAACGTAAATATAACCATTTATACATGAATTAAAACGTAAAATAAAATGAAATAACCTTTTTTTACTATTGATCAAATTAAATATTACTTTTATATGAAAGTTTATTAATGATATATATATATATATATATATATATATATATATATATTATATTATATATATATATATATATATATATGTCATATATATATATAATATATATATATATATATATATATATATATATATATATATACATATATATATATATATATGCTTTATTTATTTCAAAGGATGCATATTTCTTGTTCTTACAAACTTTTACTTGTCGCATTCTATGCATTTTCTTTTGCATACAGAATGCTCAGAACATACGTTTTTGTTGCATAAATCGCATGCTTGCTTTTGCATTCTGCTTTTTTTGGACTCACATAAATAACATCTCTTCCTCTTAGCTCCAGTAGATGAACTTGTTGATGGTTGATGGTGACTCCCCATATAACCTAAAGTTTTGTCCATTGTGTTCTGTAAATTACGTTGAAGTCCCATTCGGGACCTTTTACTTATCTGTGGTTGAATGAGGCTTTCTGATAATTCGATAAGAAATGTTCGTCTTCGTGTTTTTTCTGCACTTTTATGCCATAGAGGATTTTTGTTTGTCCAAACAACAAATGCTGCCACAGCAGAGACATCCAATAAATTCATGAAAAAAGCGGCCGGCCATCTGTTTGTTTTTCGTTTGCATGAATATGTATGAAGAAGCTGGTCAAGAGAGTCTACTCCACCCTTCGTAGCATTATAGTACAATATAATTTCAGGCTTCGCTTCCTCTACCACAATATGATCTGAATGGTGCATACTGGATAGTAAATAACAGATTTTTTAGGTTTAGCACATATGACACAAGAGTAAAATTATTACTAAACCCAAATATTGAAGATTCAGATCGTTTGTCTTTCTTGGACTGAAATTCTGCAGGAACAAATCTCTTATTCTTACGAACGGTTCCAACGATAGTCATACCGTGCCTTAGTAGGTGTTTTGCTAAGCCTAAGTCTGTGAAAAAATTATCACAGGTAACATTTCTGTTTGTGTGATAGTAAGGCTCACATAAGTTACTGACAACTGATGTCCCTAACCCTGATGCTTTTGTTTTTCCTTCTTTACCTAGATATGGTATACCTTTGAGCGGATAAAAGGTTTTTGAATCACATACCCACCAGATCTTCAATCCATATTTATCAGGCTTTGAACTCATGTACTGACGGAAGCTGCATCTACCACGTAACGGAAGTAACTGCTCATCCACTGTTACATTTGCTCCTGGAAGTTAGCTTTTGGTCAAATTATTGTTGACTTTTTCCCATATATCCCTTATTGGGGCTAATTTGTCTTTTTCTCGGCGATGTGATCTGGTAGATTTGTCATCAAATCGTATTTTTGCCATTATTTCCTTGAATCGATCTTGGCCCATAGTAGCTCTAAAAATAGGTGGTCCGTACTTTTTATCCTAAAGAGCACTTATATTTAGGTGGTTTGATTTCAAGTGTCCAGCTGTGAGTAAGAGCCCAATAAAAGCTTTTATTTCTATGTCATCAACGAACGCCAAATTTTAGATTTTCCTTTCGCTTCATAAACGCGCTTCCCTTCATCATTGGTGTACTTCACTATAGCAGAAATAATGTCGGGAGAAATAAATAGTTCGAAAGAATCTTCGCAACACTCTATTGTTTTATTCGGACTAAGTATTACCTTATTAGTGGGTGATTTTATTACATTGTGGAATCTAGTTTTGGATGGTGGTGGAGGAATTTTACTCCATTCATCACCATCCTTGCTGATATATTTTCCACACGAGACACTTTGGATTTCTTCATTTTCACTTTCGCTCTCCGTAACTGCATTATCACAGTCACTTGCCACAATTACATTGTCAATTTCACTTTCATTATCACTTGGGTTGTATTCACTTTCATCAGAATCACTTGGCATAGTGTCTTCATTTAGCAAGCATAATTCAATATCTTTGTCAGATATTCGTGGCATTGTTATTTCTACAGTATATATGACACGACAAGTAATCGACCAGTTCAATATCTTATCAATGACTAACCGACCATGTGTGTCCCAATTCTGTAAAAAAAAAAGAATAAAACAAAATAACCAATCACAGCCCATCTAACAAATGGCGTGATTTAAGACACGCCCATTAGCAGATACATACTCGCTGGGCATTGAAAAGAACGGAAATATAAGCTAAAATGAATATGAGTCTAACAGACTCACGTTACGCTTTTATGCAAATACTTTATTTTTTTATTTTTATCACTAAAATTATTATATGTAGAAAACACTATTGTTAGTAAACATACTTAACTGTAAATAAGGAAGGAATACTAAAACGCTTAGCTAAAATTAAAAATAATAAGTCACGATTTTTTTAACAAAACATCATAAATGAGCCTATCAGGCTCACCTTACGCTGTCTAGGGTTAAAACGAGTGCCCACGCTAGCCCTGTAAAACTATTTGTGTCCTATACTGTCAAGTTAGCGGACAAGTTAAAAAAAATTACTGTGTACATTCTCGCCCATAACGGGGCAAAATTTGACACAGTTCCTTTATAAGGAGCTGCTTGAGCACGAGTCCTCTGAGATATTTACAGGTGATCCCTTGAAAAGAGGCAACAAACTAATACAGATGCAAATAAGAGAGAACGTACAGTTTAAAGACACTTTATTATTCACACCTTGTAAATTAGCAAAGCTACCCAAGGTGATGGGCGTAGCCACTGAAGTTTCAAAAGGATATTTCCCTTACACATTCCTCACTAGCGAAACTTTAAATTACGTAGGACTACCTCCACCCAAACTACTTTAACTATGAATGTATGAGCACAGATGAACGTGAAGATTTTGACCGATACTATAACAGTTTTAATGAATGTAATCCTTATAATATAGCTGATGAATGTGAGCGTGCTTAGAGTATGTTTCCAGGCCTTTAGAAGGATGTACATATGTCGTTTCAAATGCGATCCGTTGCAAGTCGCAACCACGATCGTTTCATTATGTTTTACAGTGTTCAAGAATAACTTCATGTCTAAAGACACCTTAGCCGTCATTCACAGAAACAATCCCCGCAGTTATGGGCACAAGGCTATTTACTGGCTCATACACCTACAGCAACAGACAGGGGTATACATAAAACACGCTCGCAACACGGGGGAAGTACCCATTAAGGTCAATGGTCGTGTTTTTGGGGACCCGTAACCGCGATCAACTTATACTGTAGGCTCCAAGTTCACTCACAAGATTGTGTGGGAGTACGAGTATGATGCACGGATGGAAAGAGATGGCCAGTACCGTGAAGAAATAAAGGCCATCAAACGTTCAATGGTGTTGGACCCCCTCAAATGCGGTGACAGTTTGTTTGGAGGGCGTACAAACCCATTCAAGCTATACTTTCCGCCTACGGAGAGCGTGAAACTCCATTACTACGACTTCTGTTCTTTATACCCCTACATGATGAAGAACAATCCGTACCCGGTAGGTGCGCCTGAAAAACTGGTGGGTCCCACCATGCCAAACATCGAGGAGTTCTCAGCTAACTTGAATGAGCCCTACTTTGGACTCTTTCGTAGACGTGCTCCCCCCTCGCGATTTATGGATGCCGATCTTACCCGTCGTGATAGACCACAAGCTCATGTTTCCCCTGTGCGTGAAGTGCGCAGAGGAGAACAACGGTGATTGTAACCATACAACCAACCAGCGTAAGATCAGCGGTGTATATACAAGCCCTGACCTGGACCTAGCCGTTCGCCATGGGTACAGAATATTGAAGATACATGAGGTGTGGAGGTTTCAGAAGCTACCCAACCTTTTCACGCCATATATAAACGCTTTTTTGAAGGATAAGGTAGAAGCATCGGGATATCCGCGAGGGGTTGATACCGAAGATGAAAAAAACGGCTTATATTCAGCGTTACCGTGCCCATGAAAGTATGCAGCTTGACAGTTCCCAAATTGTTAAGAATCTTGACAAGCGCTTTAGTGCAAAGTTGTTTAAACAGTCTTTGGGGAAAATTTGCACAGAATACTGGCAAAGAGCGTTCATTTGGCACAAAGTTATAGTGAAGTCTGGGATTATGCCAACGCTCCCGATAAAGAGGTTATGGAGAGCGTGAATGTAGGTAATACATAATAAAGTACATCACCGAACTGGCCACAGATACCTCACGGGTAACAAACATACCTGTAGCCAGCTTCACAACGGCCTACGCCCGCATCAAGCTTTGGGGACTACTGCACTCTCTTGGGCGGAGGGTGCTGTACGCTGACACAGATAGCGTGATATTCACAGCGAGGTAGGGTGAATACATGCCTGCTATTGGGGAATTCCTCGGAAAGTTAACTGACGAGATTAAGGATGAGTATGGTGATGGTGCATATGCACTCATTTGTATCAACAGGGCCAAAAACCTATGGGGTACGGGTGAGGGATGATATGAAATATATCGTGAAGGCTAAGGGTATCACGCTTAACCATGCGAACCGACGAGTCGTGAACTTTGACTCGTTGAAGGATCTAGTGTGCTTGGAAGATGAGGCCGACCAGCCACCCCAACTGACTGTGGGGACCCACAATTTTCGGGCGCCGAAACTGGGGTGTGTGAAGGAACTTAGGGGCACGAAGGTATGCCGTAACATCTATAGGAAACGTTACCAGGTGCCTGGTACCTATGATACCGTACCTTTTGGATACCTTAATCCTTGATTATATATATATATATATATATGAAAATTATTTCACGAAAGTAACATGAAAAATATTTATGATAAATAAAACCACGAAGGAAAGGAAACACAGAATGGTGCTCAAGCGCTTTCGTCTAATGACATCCTCAGGAACACTGAAGTACATAAAGAGTTACAGCCTATATATAGGTTACAGAAAAAAAATAAAAAATAAAAATTTATATATATATATGCAATAAACGGAGAAGTAAAAATAAAAATTAAAAATTAAAGGATTATCGGAGAGGCATACAAATTTGTAAGGAAAAAATATCGATTTTTAGCACAAGATCAAATGAATTATTTCCAACCAATGTTATAAAAATATAAATAAATAAATAAAAAAAATATAAATAAATAAAAAAGATAAAAATACAAATTTATACTGGAAATCTGCCCGGGTTTTAACACACTGCCGTTTTTGGTTAAGGTTCGATGTATATAAAAAATAAAATGAAAATTAAAAGTTAATAGAGTAGCATACAAGTTTACCAAAGATTTAGCGTTCTACCCTTCTTATCTAAATCTGTTTTGAAGGAATTCAAAACAACAGGATCGAGTTGAAAAAGACCTTTGCTTATGTTGAAGTTATTTGTAAGTTGGATAATGGCAGACTCAAGAATATTTCTATTAACAATGTTGCTAGAGTGAAATAAAACTGAAGCATTATTCCAATCAATACAGTGAGATAACTCTGACAAATGGACAAAAAGGGCACTGGACGACTGTCCTGTTCTAACGGAATATTGATGCTGTTTTATACGTGTGTGCAAATCCTTTCCCGTCTGACCTATGTAAAAGGAATCACATTGTTTACAACCAATTTTATAGATAATGCCTGAATTATTGATAGGGCTATTTTTTACTATGATATTTTTCACAATATTGTTATATGAAAATACTACATTAATATCTAAAAGTTTAAGTACATTAGCAACGCCTAAAAAGGCCGGGAAAAATGGAAGTACTAAAATATTTTTTGACAAAGTACGAGTGTTATTATTCACACGATAGAAAGTTCGTTTTGCCTTGTTCAGACAAGATTCCATAAACGCCCTTGGATATGGTATGTCCTTTTTTATTGTTAAAAAACCTTCGGCTTTACAAATTTGTTACAGTCTCGCTTGTTTTGAAAAACAGTGTAATCTCCCTCAGTATTTGTTTAACATAGTTAAAGGCTGGTTTATAGTGCGGCGAATAGTAGTTACGAAGATAATTTCCTAAACGTTTTCGCAATAGCCTCTCACAATTAAAAAAAGATGGGGAGCTCCATATTACTAAAGCAGACAAGGCTAACACCATAGTTATTATGGACAAAGTGGACTACATCAGAAAGATGAACGAGCTTCTCCAGGACCCCGCCACATACAGCAAACTTAGGAAGAACCCGCAGGATGACGTCATCAAATCACTTAATAGTGGCTTGAAACGCATTCTCAAAGATCATAAGGACTTAATTCCGCTTTTCATGTCCACTTCACCTTCTCTGCCCTACCTGTACGGTCTTATTAAAACCCACAAACCTGGCAACCCTATGCGCCCTATTATTAGCTCGGTGGGCTCTATTACTTATAAACTCTCCAAATGGCTTGTCAAAGTCTTGTCCCCCATTCTCGGAACTATCTCTGATTCACATGTAAAAAATTCCATGGATCTTACTGAAAAATTGAATAATGCACGTACTGAAACTAACGATAGATTGATCAGTTTTGACGTTTGTTCATTGTTTACAAAAGTGCCGATTGACGATATGCTTGACTTTCTCTCCCAAGAACTACATAAGTATGACCTGCCACTACCTTCACACATTGTTTTGGAACTTATTAAGCTTTGCATCAAAGATTGTAAATTCACTTTCAATAACGAGTATTATTAACAAGTTTTTGGGATGGCCATGGACAACCCCTTGTCGCCCCTCCTCTCCAATATTTATATGGAGTTTTTCGAGATTATTTGCATTCCGAGAATCCTGGGGGTTGGCATTCCTTGGTTGCGGTACGTCGACGATATTTTGTGTATCTGGCCCATGAATCGTGACCTGGATAACTTCCTCCTTCAGTTAAATGATCAAGTCCCCTCCATTAAGTTTACTTTAGAAGTGGAACAAGACAACTCAATCCCGTTTTTGGATGTGCGTGTACATAGGGAAAGCCCAGGTTTTAAGTTTAGTATCTATCGGAAAAAAACAAACAATTTGTCCTACGTACACTTTTACTCGGGACATGACACCCCCACTAAGAAGGCCATTTTTTCTTCAATGTTTCTCCGCGCCCTTAGGATCGCCAGTCCGGAATACATCGATGCCGAATTGGAAAAAATCAACGGTATTGGAAGTGATCTGTGTTATCCATCTGCGTTTATGGAATCTTGTCTCAACAAGGCAAAACGAACTTTCTATCGTGTGAATAATAACACTCGTATTTTGTCAAAAAATATTTTAGTACTTCCATTTTTCCCGGGCTTTTTAGGCATTGCTAATGTACTTAAACTTTTAGATATTAATGTAGTATTTTCATATAACAATATTGTGAAAAATATCAGTAAAAAATAGCCCTACCAATAATTCAGGCATTATAAAATTGGTTGTAAACAATGTGATTCCTTTTACATAGGTCAGACGGGAAAGGATTTGCACACACGTATAAAACAGCATCAATATTCCGTTAGAACAGGACAGTCGTCCAGTGCCCTTTTTGTCCATTTGTCAGAGTTATCCCACTGTATTGATTGGAATAATGCTTCAGTTTTATTTCACTCTAGCAACATTGTTAATAGAAATATTCTTGAGTCTGCCATTATCCAACTTACAAATAACTTCAACATAAGCAAAGGTCTTTTTCAACTCGATCCTGTTGTTTTGAATTCCTTCAAAACAGATTTAGATAAGAAGGGTAGAACGCTAAATCTTTGGTAAACTTGTATGCTACTCTATTAACTTTTAATTTTCATTTTATTTTTATATACATCGAACCTTAACCAAAAACGGCAGTGTGTTAAAACCCGGGCAGATTTCCAGTATAAATTTGTATTTTTATTTTTTTTATTTATTTATATTTTTTTTTATTTATTTTTTTATTTTTTTATAACATTGGTTGGAAATAATTCATTTGATCTTGTGCTAAAAATCGATATTTTTTCCTTACAAATTTGTATGCCTCTCCGATAATCCTTTAATTTTTAATTTTTTTTTACTTCTCCGTTTATTGCATATATATAATAATTTTTTATTTTTTATTTCTGTAACCTATATATAGGCTGTAACTCTTTATGTACTTCAGTGTTCCTGAGGATGTCATTAGACGAAAGCGCTTGACCACCATTCTGTTTCCTTTCCTTCGTGGTTTTATTCATCATATATATATACTGTACAGTATATATGTATTGTTAACGGTATGTTTATTTATTACGTATATTTGCTTCAATTAAGGTTTCATTTTCTCTTTGCGTGCGTGCGTGTGTACATTCATAAGCTCCACCCACTGTTAGATCGGTCACGTGACTCCTGCCACTACCTGAGCATATCTCTATCCCTGCGTGCTCAGTTGACCTCTGCAAATCCTTGAGCTCAGACGTGTATTTTCTCGCGTAGACAACAAATAGTAATGGCTACCTTTAATATTGCGTGTTCAACGTTTATGAAGTGGTATTCGGCAAAGTGTGAAGATGTGGTGGATACTGAAAGACTCCCTATTCCACCCTCCTTTGATACTTTTAAGGCTACATTGAACCGTGCGAAGGAACAAGAGGTACAAATACTCTACGGCTATTCTAGCGAGGGCATTGTAGGATTTCATGGTACAAGCGATGTATTGAAGTATGTTGTAGACCTAACCTTTATAAAAGCTCACATATACCGTGAAGTAGAAGGAACAACACATGCAGAAGATAAGCAACGGTTATGGTTAGTGAGTCTTGTTGATTAGTGGTGTGACAAGCGATATTATGTCATGTTACATCATACCGAGTACTCGTACCCTACGGTTGAGAATGTAAATCTTGTCATCATGGAGAATCTTAAGTATTTTTACCACTACATTAATATATATCATGACGAGGTTTGTAGTGAGGTTGTGGCTAAAGGCCTGTGCGAGTTTTTAAAAGAATTTAGAGACGAGTATCGATTGTTAAAAAAAAGGAAAAATATGGGCACATGTTTCTCTCAAATAGTGCACCGGATTGTGAATAAGATGTGTTTAGTTCGTGAAAATGAACGAAAATGTCTGGTGCGCCTTCTGGGGAGTGGGAGTGATAAAACATTAAAATCGGTATTGCTTCATGTAGCGGAAAAATTCTCTAAACGATTGCCCAGCATAAGGGCACAATTATTCACATGACTTTCATGTTGGAACAAACCCGTACACGATTCAAGAGTTTATGGTGTGGCCAGCTTCCCCCGTCGAGCCGAACCGCCCACTCGTGTACCTTAATCCTCCGAAACACGATCTTGATCAAGCCCGTACACGTTTCACCCGTGTGACTCGCTCCTCCCGTCGAACCGATCCGCCCACCCGTGGCTCATAGTCATCTCAGAGCTTGAGCCGACTGGACGTGCACTCCTCGAATACGATGGAACTTCCTTTGAGAAGCATTCTCAATGCCGCGTACGAGGTGTCCGTGACGAAGTCATTGCGCGTGTTCAGGCGTGAAACCGGCACCATTAACTATGTACTTGAAACGATTTGCAGGCAAGCAAACAAACGTAATGTTATATATTTAAGTGTTGAGGAGATGAATAGAATCTTCGTGATAGTTGAGAAGTGGGGTGAGGACCGTTATAAAATACTTGCAGGTGTAGGTACAAGAGAACAGATTACTGATGCCCCCTCATATGCCGTTGTTTGTACGTTGTGTATAAATAACGATCAGTCATGCATTGATATACGACTGATGTGGAAGAATGCATCTGATAACGTTCTTGTCCCTACGCGAAACCGATTCATCCTCGACAGAATGTTTGAAATCGTCGGATTCCGCAAGCTGAAGCCTATATTAGACACGCGTGTTACGTATATGATTTATTTTGACACGGTTCTTGAATACGCATACACCGCTCTGCTCGACGGATTTATCGAGTGTAGAAATGAACAAGACGAGAATGGTCTAGAGCTGGATGTTTATTTAAAAGGTTTAGACTCTTCGAAATATCCCGAACTTTGGTACAAAGGACTTGAGCGGTACAGGGCAGAGCTCGCCTACACTGTTCACCCTGAAGAGTTGTATCTGTATATAATGAGTAGTTATCGTTACGACTTGGAAGATTATTTCAATTACCGCTATGCAGAGTGAAGAAGAGTTCACGATTGAAAAGCTCGGGACGGTAAGAAAAAACCCTCGATTGGAAAGAAGTGTTTATAAACTTGCCTTTAATAATGACGTGATAGCTAACGATGGGCGTGCTTTGAGTGTATTCTGGCTGTGTTTAAAGATAACTTACCAACCGAATGTAAAGTGGGCACAAAAATAGTATTGAATATGACGGCCATTTATATCGAGTATAGGTATCCGTATTACTTGAGCGGCGAAATAATGTTAAGCCGTATTTACCGCGTAGTGCAAAGCAATAATGATGTGACTGTAGACTCGATTACGTGTGAGTTTAGTGTTTTGCGCCGTAGAACAAAGTATTTTGATGTATATTTATTTTCAATATATTTAATTAATATAATTGTGTGTGTATATATATATATTTTTTTTCCTGTACTAATATGTTGCTGATTATGCTCCTTCGTTTTGTATATTATTATTTTTTATTTTCAATATTATTATTTTCAATATATTTAATTACTTAATAACTGTATGTATATACATTTTTTTTTTCCTCTACTAATATATTGATGGTTATACTACATCGTTTTGTATATTTTTTTATTTCTATATATATATATATGGGTTCGATTCCCGGGCGGTTCACCTCATTTTTCATTTGTTCGTTATTTCTCTTCCTCGTGTGCAGAATGCTCCTCTATACTTACGTCGTTTCTATACATTAATATACTGCGTGGTCATTGCAGTTAAATGTACATATTCACGATTTGCGAGGGTGCCCTCTCAGGGCATTGGTTTCTGCCCTATGTAGAAGAATTTCGACTTATGACTGATCGAGGCCCGTGGTGTAATGGATAGCGCATCTGACCGGCAATCGGAAGATCCTGGGTTCGATTTCCGGGCGGTTCACCTCATTTTTCATTTGTTCGTTATTTCTCTTCCTCGTGTGCAGAACGCTCCTCTATACTTACGTCGTTTCTATACATTAATATACTGCGTGGTCATTGCAGTTAAATGTGTGTATATATATATATATATATATATATATATATATATTCCTCGTTCGTATCTTATGTATTATTATTTTCTATTTTATTTTTTGATCATATATATTCCATCGTTTGAATGTATATTTATTTTCTATATATTTCGTGAAATTGATTCCAACAATTCGTCTAAATAAACAGAATGATGTAATGGTGTTTTATTTAATTCTTTTAGTTGTAAACATTATTATTTAATTATACCAAATGGGTGCCTTCTAAACCGACTGACGGATTTCTAAACCAACTGTCAAGAATATCTGAATAGCACAATCTGGCAGCTGAAAAGGTAATATATACATCTGCCTTCTAGGTATTCTACGTCAACTGGCTGGTTAAGCCAACTGACGGAGAGCCAGAATATATGCTTTAATTAATTAAATAGCGCAATCTGCCAACTCAACCCTAATAATGTACACCTGAACAAGCCATTTACGCCGTCTAAGAAGCCTTCTAAGCCAACTGACTGATTAGGGCTTATAAGACAGCGGGCGCTCGGCTGAAGTCTTAATATACTCTTGGCTCCTGTCAAGCGAACACCTCTCTTCCTCTCTCTCTCTCTCTTAGGTTAGGTATACCCCTTTGGGGGTGAGGCCGTCCTAACTTCTCCCCAAAGAGGTCTCCCCCAGCAAGCTGGGGGAGTTCACTGCAACTTGGGGGATAACCCCCTCCCCAATAGTTGCCTAACCTCTTGCAACATCCCCTCCCCTTGGCGCATAACATCTTGCAACATTGATCAACATTTTCAATTGCATTCCGCTCTAACATTTTGTGGTCATCCTACTACATTAGTAGAAACTGAGGCAGGAGGGGTCGTAACTGAAGCCTCAAGTGATTCTAATTTTGCTGTCACGAGCATCACCCTTTCTTCAAGCCTCACTCTGGCCTCCCTCTCACGTTCTAACTCGTTCCTCAGCACTTCCATGCTTGAGCACAACCTGCAAACTAACTGTTCATTATTATTAGCCAAAGTAAACGCGTAAGCGGCAAATTTCCCTTCGCAGCGACTGCAAGTACTTGACGGGGGTGCCATACTATTAATTAAAAACAAAAATAAAAAAACGAGCGTTCGGAAATTAATAAATTACAACGTAGGTCTACCGCGTGCTGATTGTGCCGTCACCTGCACAAGTCCGCAAAGATGTTCTTGAAAATATATATATATATATAAAATATATAAATATATACAAAAAAACTAAGGTTCATGGAATCAGGGGTGTAGTAATAAATTGGATAGAAGAGTGGTTGCGAGGTAAGAAACAGGGGGTGGTCGTTGATGGAGCGGAGTCGTGTTGGGCTAATGTAGCGAGTGGCGTTCCTCAGGGTTCTGTATTGGGCCCCTTGCTTTTTCTTATATATATTAACGATTTAGATGTCGGCCTAGTCAGTACAGTTTCAAAGTTTGCGGATGACACGAAGCTGGGTGGTAGGGCGATTATGACGAAGAAGATAGAGGTAAAATCCAGGAAGATCTGAATAAAATCGTTGATTGGTCAGTCACATGGCAAATGAGATTTAACGTCGATAAGTGCAAAATTTTACATATAGATTCGCGTAAAGGTAATTTTGCGTATAGTATGTCAGGGAAGGAGTTATCAAGCGTAGAGCAGGAAAAAGATTTAGGAGTTATAGTCACTGGTGATTTGAAAGCAGCGAAACAAAGTACAGCAGCGGTCAATAAAGCGAACAGTGTTAGGTTTTATAGCTCGGAATTTTGAGTACAAATCGCGCGATATTATTGTTCTCTTTGTAAATCATTAGTTAGACCTCATTTAGAGTATGCGATCCAATTTTGGAATCCGCATATGCGAAAGATATAGATAAAATCGAAAGAGTTCAAAGACGAGCAACTAAGATGATTCCGTCGCTTAGGTCGAAGTCGCACGAGGATAGACTTAAGGAGTTAAAATTGGCTACACTCGAGACTAGGAGGCTAAGGAGTGATCTAAGCCAGGTTTTCAAAATTATGAATGGGTTCGATAACGTAGATAGAGATAGCTTTTTCGAAATATCTCAATATAATAGGACTAGAAATAACGGGTGTAAGTTGACAAGTAGAAGGTTCGAGACAGCAGTTGCCAAAAACCTTTTTACGCATAGAATAGTAAATAGATGGAATAGTTTGCCGGTAGAAGTAATTAGTAGCACGTCTATAAACATGTTTAAAAATCGACTAGACGCATATGCTGATAGATTGGGTATAATTTAAGGTAGTAAAATTAAGGTCTTGTGGTTCAGAACCCACGTAAAATTGTAGGTTCTCTCCGCCACCACGGAGGACATGCACAATACACAATTACGAACACAGTTAGGTAGACTAGCCATGAGTGGATCCTAGGGTCTTTGTTGGTCTGTAACATTATAACAACATTATAAGGGTTAATCGATATTCTCTTCCTCTCTCTCTCTCTCTCTTAGGTTAGGTATACCCCTTTGGGGGGTGAGGCCGTCCTAACTTCTCCCCAAAGAGGTCTCCCCCAGCAAGCTGGGGGAGTTCACTGCAACTTTAACGATTTAGATGTCGGCCTAGTCAGTACAGTTTCAAAGTTTGCGGATGACACGAAGCTGGGTGGTAGGGCGATTAATGACGAAGATAGAGGTAAAATCCAGGAAGATCTGAATAAAATCGTTGATTGGTCAGTCACATGGCAAATGAGATTTAACGTCGATAAGTGCAAAATTTTACATATAGGTTCGCGTAAAGGTAATTTTGCGTATAGTATGTCAGGGAAGGAGTTATCAAGCGTAGAGCAGGAAAAAGATTTAGGAGTTATAGTCACTGGTGATTTGAAAGCAGCGAAACAAAGTACAGCAGCGGTCAATAAAGCGAACAGTGTTAGGTTTTATAGCTCGGAATTTTGAGTACAAATCGCGCGATATTATTGTTCTCTTTGTAAATCATTAGTTAGACCTCATTTAGAGTACGCGATCCAATTTTGGAATCCGCATATGAGAAAGATATAGATAAAATCGAAAGAGTTCAAAGACGAGCAACTAAGATGATTCCGTCGCTTAGGTCGAAGTCGCACGAGGATAGACTTAAGGAGTTAAAATTGGCTACACTCGAGACTAGGAGGCTAAGGAGTGATCTAAGCCAGGTTTTCAAAATTATGAATGGGTTCGATAACGTAGATAGAGATAGCTTTTTCGAAATATCTCAATATAATAGGACTAGAAATAACGGGTGTAAGTTGACAAGTAGAAGGTTCGAGACAGCAGTTGCCAAAAACTTTTTTACGCATAGAATAGTAAATAGATGGAATAGTTTGCCGGTAGAAGTAATTAGTAGCACGTCTATAAACATGTTTAAAAATCGACTAGACGCATATGCTGATAGATTGGGTATAATTTAAGGTAGTAAAATTAAGGTCTTGTGGTTCAGAACCCACGTAAAATTGTAGGTTCTCTCCGCCACCACGGAGGACATGCACAATACACAATTACGAACACAGTTAGGTAGACTAGCCATGAGTGGATCCTAGGGTCTTTGTTGGTCTGTAACATTATAACAACATTATAAGGGTTAATCGATATTCTTAATCTTTTATCCGCTCAACCAGTCAACTCTGGAACAACCTTCCTCAATCCTTCTTCCTCCCTATCTAGGATCTTCATTCTTTCAAATGCAGAGTGTCCAGGCATCTCGAAAACTCTGCACCTTGATTTTGGCTCTCCTTCTCTTTCTAGGGGGGGGGGAGGCCATTTTTTTGCCTAATTATGAGTCGAGAGTTGCAGTTTTAGGTCACGAAATTTAGTTCTTTTTAAATCTAAAACGCATTCCCCACACTCCAAATTATGAACAATATCTTTAATTTCAAATGTCTATGATCACTGGTAGAAAAGTTTCAAAAGTAGTCGCCTGCGGAGATATTACCAATTAAGTATAGGTCTGTACTAGGTCTGATAATGCGTGAAACAGATTATTTTCCCCGCGTGTCGACTTTCGGGCCACCCTGTGCATTGACTTACTAAATTTCATTTCACCTTACAATTAATAAATTCTCAAAAGTTTCAAGTCAGAGTCTGTCCCGTAAAAAAGACAAATATTTATCCCAATAATTAAATATCTTGTAGTCTTTTGAATACGTTCTTATGACATAAATAGCTAAAAGCTTAAAGTCCGATAGGATAACAAAGTTTTTTATAAACAGAATACTACTACCTACTTTTGAAGGGGAAAGAGATTACACTAAAAAATAGTGATGTACCGACTCCAAAATTTAGCCGATGCCAATTAGTTGAGATTTTGTGTACTTTCCCAACAATCGTTTCCTGTTAAGTGTTGCACATTTTGAGGGTTCGTACTTAGTACCATACACTTTGTCCTTCAGGTATCTCCAAAGTAGAAGTCCAAAGGTGTAAAATCAGATGACTTTGGGAGATATTCAGATGCAGTTCCACCACGACCTATCCATAACCAGTGGTGGGCACCGTTAACCAAAAACTTAACTTCGTTAACCGCTAATCCGTTAACCAAAAAGTTAACTTCGTTAACCGTTAATCCGTTAATTCGTTAAACATGTAACGGAAGTTACCGATAAACCGTTAACGTTAACTTTTATCATAAAAAAAATGAAAAACACTATATATATATAATTTAATTTTCCCTCTTCTTCTCGTTCTCCATTTTGTCCATGAGATGCATGTTGCCCTTCATGAAAATTAGCATATCAAAGTTTTCATCAGACAGGGATGATCTCTTGGCCCTCAGGATGTCCTTGCCCATAGAGAACAAACGCTCCACTGCAGCACTGGAGGGGATGGCTGTGTTGAACTTGATGAACAAGTCCACCAACACTTGCTCACCCAAGAAGGCAGCATCTGTCAGCAAGTCCTTGGAGTTGGTCTCCAGCCAGGTCTTGACCAAGTTCTGGGCCTTGCCCTTGAGTGACCTGTGGCTTCTGCTGCTCTCTTTTGTCTGGATGACAGCACTGAAGAAGTCATCCTCCTCCTCCTCCTCGTTGTTGCTGCCTCCACTGTTGCTGCTCACTTCGTTGGACTGCTGCTTCATGGCCTCCTCGACTGTACCCTCCATGCTTTTCCTCACCCTGGCGACCTTGGTGTTGTCATACTTGTCCAACCAGATGAGGCGAAACCTGGGATGGAAGGCAGCAGCCAGCTGGCATTCGTCATCCTCCAGGAGGGGCCCAAACCTTTTGTCGATGCCTGCCAAAAGTGCGTCTTAAAGATGGAGATGTTAAAGATGTGGTACCTAGAAGTACCGCCAGGACATAAAGGGTTAAGGTGAAAACGCTCCCATTGTAAGACATCAATTGACTTAATTTATGTCATCAAAGTGACATGAGAATTGAAATCTTACCTGATCAGTTTTATGGTTCTTGAAATGTATCAAGGAGACTACTAATAAGGTACTCACAGACATATTATAAATTACATGACTTACTTGACAACGATTATTTTTAAATATTCACTAGCACAACATGTTGCGCAAGAGACAGACTGCAAATGAAACGAATGTAGTTATTTGTTGTAATTGTTACATATATATTATTGAAAGTGCCTTAAAATGCTCGTGATATTTCTTGAAAGAAGTTGAAACATTCAACTCAAATGGCAAATCTTTCCGCCTGATTTTACAGTCGACCATGTTTTGCTCAAACCAATGCCATAAATAACTACCATATTTGGTAAGACACAAATTGTGGCGACGGAAACAAATATCGCCTGATTTTGCACTGCGGAAATGGAAATTCGTTCATCACTATTAACAGTGGCGGATTAATTGCGCACCTGCTCAGCACTGAAATAATATAAACTTTTAAACGTTTATTTATGAATTTTTTGGGTTAACGGACTTGAGTTAACGGAAGTTAAATGTAACGGAAGTTAATTAGTCCGATAATGATTTTCAAAGTTAACTTAAAAGTTAAATCGTTAACGAAAAAGTTAACTTCGTTAATTAACGATTAACGGATTAACGGTTTGTGCCCAGCTTTGCTGTTACTATGTACCAAAGATTTATCTTGCTCGGATTTTCTTTTATCTCGACGTTATTTACATTTACATTTTATTTGGAAAACATGAAGTCAAAATTACCATCCATTTACCATTTGTCCTTATATTTTGTACCATGAAGAGGACAGTTAGGAAAGGTTAAAATTTGTTTGGAAAGTTTTAACCAATAAAAAATTATGTTTAACTCGAACACATAATGTAAAATGTCAAAGAATTTGAGGAAAATAAAAAAGAAAGTTTTCGTAAATTTATTTACAAAATTATTTAATACTTTGTGTGTCTACCTTTGGTTTGAATGACTTCAGTGATTCGTTTTGGGTATTTTTCTAAGACGTTTCAACTTTGGAGTTAAACTAATTTTTTGTTTGTTAAATTTTTTTCAAACGAATGGTAAATTTTTCATAAATATCGTACGCGTGATACGAAAGATAAGGACGAATATAATTGAAATAGTTCTCTGTACGAATACGTACGTACAGTATAAGCGCCACTGTGTATATCGACTTAACTAAGGTTCTCTTACTCAGGCCCAATTTCGTTACGCTTTTTTTACTTTGGTTTCATTTGGTTGATAAAAGTGCCGAGTAAATATGCTTTCGACCAAATTTGTATGGGTCCCCGAATCTCAACCTCTAAAGCGACAATTCCTTCTTTCCCGTTCTCTTATGATAATGTCAGACGTGAATCTCGATGTACTAATATCTATCTCTTTCCCGTATTTGAGTCTTACTTCCCATTTCTGCAATATTTTGGGATTATTGTTTACAGTTTACATTTGTAGTTATTTCTTGTCTATGTATATTTACGCTGTTTGAAGTGTAGGAGTTTAATGAGGGGTTCATTGTACACCGTTTTATTTTATAATATTAAGTTATACATTTCCATAAACTACAAACAGTTTGTCGTCATTAAATCCAGAATATTCATTATAACCTTTTGTTTCGCTTTTAAATGAATTTAACTCGAACCCTGTTACTGCGCGCCACAATTATTCTTAACTCATATGAACGAAAGAAATTCTTTGATCATTTGTTGAAAGTGAAAGGGTTCGGATCGCGTTCATGAACCGAAGAGGGAAGGTAATAATCAATAAAAATGTGTATTTTAAATTTTAAGGAGAAAGCCAGCGTGTCTGAATGTAATGATTTCCATATTTATGGCTTTTGTGTAACTCTTTTGATGCGCTTGACCATAATGTTCTATTTAACAAACTATAATTTCATTCATTCATGGAAGCTATCAGTGATTATTTTAAAAGTTATTTATGAAATATAAATGTGTATCGGTAACGAATGTCTGTTGAATTAAACTAACTCGTTCACCCTGTAAGCAATCCAGCATGCTCTCAAACACACGCTTCTCCATCTATTCTTCATTACACAGTGCGTCTTACACACTACACAATCTTTTCAAAATCGTAAAAAAAAGGCACCGTCTTTAAAAGCCTCGAACTCCCACTGGTGATGGACCATAAATGTCCCCACTTCTAGCTACCTCGCTGCCCGTACCGGAAACGCAGACTCCGGCAGCGGGGTTAGTTCTCCTACCACCCATTCGAGATGTCCTGGACCTCTGTCTGACTCACTTTTCATAATTTTTCGCAACATTCGTGGCATTTCCTCAAATTTCTAATCTGTTGAACACCACCTCTCCTCTTCTAAACTTCACCTTCTCTTCCTCGCTAAAACTCGGGTGTCTGAGACGACTGACAGTAACCCTTTTTCTGTACCTTCCTACTTTCTCTATACTCAGTTTCATTCCAAAGGTAGATGTTGTGTATATGTATGCAACGACCTAACTTGCTCTCGTATTCCCAAACTTGAATCCTCCGAATTCTACATCCTCTGGCTACGGCTTACATGCCAATCTCAAACTAAATACATCCGCGCTGTCTACCGTTCTCCTAATTCTACTGACTATCAAAAACTTTTTAACAACCTCACTTCCAAAGTACCAAGAGATGTCTTTAACATTTTAACGCCTCCGATTGGGAGGCCCTTAGGCATTACATCTTTGATTTCCCGTTGAATGGTTAATGCTTCCGTAGCCGGAGCACCTCTGAGTACGCTGAGGGCATCATGGAGGCGATGATTCTCTCTGGAATGGAGTCGTACATTCCATATACCGTTTTTACTACTAATGCAAAAAAGACTTGGTTTAACTTTGTTTGTTCTAATGCTATTCGCAACAGAGAAGACGCTTTCAGAAGGTACCGTCGCCATCCAACTCCTGACTCTCACTCTGTTTGTTTCCTCCCTTAATCATGTAAAATCTGTTCTTCGACCCTCCAAAAATTTATTCATCGGACAAAAGTATGGAACTCTATCTAATTCTAATTCTTGTCGCTCTTTCTGGCACCTAGCCGAAAATATCTCCAACAATTTTACTTCTACTTCCTCTCCTCTTTTCCATTTTGACGGCTTATTTGCCCTCTTTCTCCTGTTAAAGCCTGATAAAGCTTAAACTTTCGCCTCTAACTCAACCTTGGACGATTCCGGTGCTATTCCTCATTCTCCTACCGCCTCTGACTTAATTATCACTGAAATTAGAATTTCCTTCAAAAATGTCCTTACTGTCCTATCTGGGCTTAACTCTAGGAAGGCGTACAGTCCTGGTGGAGTCCCTCCTCCTGCTCTTTTCAAGAACTGTGATTTTGTGCTGATACCCTACTCAAACAAACTCTTTCGTCTTTTTCTTTCATCTGGTACTTTTCCTTCCTACTGGAAGTTCGCTTTCATTCACCCTGTCCCAAAGAAGAGTGACCGCACTCAATCCTCGAACTGTCGTTTAAATGATTTGTTTTCTTGCCTTTCTAAAGGTTTTTAATCTATCCTCAATGGGGAGATTCATAAAACCACTCTACTCCTGCAAGGGACGCTCTACTGTCGATCTTCTTGCATATCTCTCTGACTCTTGGTCATTCGCCTTTCGGGATTTCGGTAAAATATTTGCTATTGCGATAGACATCTTAAAAGCTTTTAATAGAGTCTGACACAAATCCTTAATCTCTAAACTGCCCTCTTTCCGTTTCTATCCTTCTATCTGTGCCTTCATCTCTGATTACCTTTCTGGCCGATGTATAGCTGCGGTTGTAGATGGTCAGCGTTGTTTTCCCAAAGCTATTAATAGTGGTGTTCCTCAGGGTTCTGACCTGTCACCCTCTCCCTTCCTTTTATTTATCAATGACTTTTTAAGTCGCACTTCCTGTCGTATCCATTCCTATACCTATGATTCTACACTTCACTTCTTCACCCGCTTCGCCAAGTGTCCCCCAAAGCTTCGTGTGAGATGGCTATGGTTCATTTGATCTCTGATCTTTCTACTATCTCTGACTGGGGCAGAGAAAACCTTGTGGCTTTCAGTGCCTCATAAACCCAGTTCCTTCATCTGTATATTCTTCACAGTCTCCGAGACGACTCTCGCCTGCTGCATGTCTTCTCCTTTAAGGAGAGGGTGCAGTACCACACTTTCGACACATTTTCAGCTCTTTTTTTTTTGTCCAACTCTAATGCAAAGGTTAATCAGCATTCTCACTCTTTCATCTACTCAACCAAGCATATCGAAAACTTTGGACCTTGATTTCGCCTTTCTTCTCCTTTTATGGTGATGGTGTGTTTTGTGGGCGTTAGCCCTTGGCCCCTCCTTCCTGCATAAAAAATGATGACCTTAGATGACTTTGCTTAGATATGGAAAAATAATTTAGGTAAGTCCACTGGCATGTATCATAAAAAAGATGTTTGTTGTACAGAAAAAAAACTCTTACCACTCGCATTTATTATAACATTAACTGATAAGACAGATAGGTGACAAATTAAAGTGCTGTTTTTTAGTGACAGATCGAAAACTAGCAAAGTACTTAGACGAAAAACGGATACAAAGGATCGACTCTCAATCCACATTGTCCGTTCGAATGCATATGACCATTATCATTCCTCATTAATTTTAAGTACTGATTAAAGCCCCGAAAGAATCCCTCTTCTTCGCACGACAGTAACACATTCCACAGAGATGAGTCAACTATTCCAAATATTGTTTCTGTAGGTCACATTATTAAACTTTTCAATAATTATAGGGACAAATGTTCTTCAAATCTTTTCACTTACAAGTGACACTTGTTATGAATGAATACCATTTGAGATATGATACAACATAATGTAAGTCGGGTATTTCATGATGTCGTACCTCCAAATGAATAATATCTTAAACATTACATATTTTTTAAGTTATTAATTTAATACACAAACCAAAATATATATAAGGTAATTTTAATTAAACGCTGCAATCAGAATCGCATTTTAATATAAAAATTAAAATAGAAAATATAGTTATCTTGACACTTATATGAACATAAATAAATTTTTTGCAGAAGTGGAAGATCATTTGATTTACAAACAGTATATCGCAAGTTTCCTGTGAACCCAAGTGTGAGATTGATGAAAATGAAAAAAGTGTAAAAGCAATTGATGTTTGCATAATTAACGCAATGAGAACGAGATTCGAGGGTAAATTTGGATTGAATAACGAAAACTAAGGTGAGGAGAGCTTAGAACCTGAAACGGTAACCGAATCCAGCACCAAAGTCCGGTCGAGATGTGTACCTGAAATAAGAAATTTCATTTACAGTAAAATCAATGCTTGTCGAAGAATGTAGAAGAAGGTTAAAGAAGAATTATTATCGTGAGTTAAGGATACCATGATTGAATGCAGTTAACGATTGTTAAATTGTTAATTTTAAGGTTAAGTTTAAATTAAAATATGTACCTGTATCCCCGATCTTCCCATTGATTGTCCGACGTAAGCACCAGCTCCGATGGTGTCTGTTGTTGCGACTTCTCCATAACACGCTTCCCGCTCCAGCACCTCCAAAAGCATGGTAATTATTTCGATCATGAATATCGGCATTCAAAGTAACTCCACCATGAAGCTGCAAAGAACGACAGACACCCTCGATTATAAACCTAAAAAACTTTCCTGTATTCAAAGAAGATAAGTATTTCGTCTGTAAGCGTATGTAGATAATCCATGTTTAGGCCTACCTTTCCTACGGGTCTGTTGTTGCCATGTTTATCTTGATGACTCAATGCGAGGTCCATTGCCAGATCTCTAGCGGTCTGTCGTTTGTTTCTTATGAAATCATTGTCGGAGGAATCATCGTCGCTTTCATCATAAATTGATTGGTCCTCCCACGGGTAAACTTGAATTGGATGTGTTTCACTCGAGCTTAGATCGTATTCAGGTGCTTCCTGCAGTTCCATCGAATTTTCATTATGTTCCATGTACCACTGGGGATCGTCCTGATACTGGTATGGATGCGAGAGGGGAGGCGGTGGGTGTCCTGCTGCGAGGGCAATTGAGGACACGAGCCATAAAGAAATGATAGTTTTCATTTTAAAGATTTTACTCAACGTTGTGACGACGCAAAATGAGAGAGAAAATATGTACTGTGTGATCGCCTTCAGTGTCTCCCTTTTGGCTGTTGAAGTATCCACCGATGTCTTCCAATATATATACCCGTAAAGATCTAAAGGGAAAAACCACAACGGCATCATTCTCACTGAGAAGAGTTCTCGTATTTGTGTCTGGTGGGCATTTCCCGCGTGCTTTCCCCTCTTTGTGGCTCCGATGGAGGTGTCCTTGGCATCGTCTGACGTCATAACTTCGGAGAACTCTAATATTTTGGTGGAAATTCATTTAGTACTTATAAAAATGAAGAAATTATTATTATTATAGTTTTAAAAAGATTAAAGGTAATAGATATTACACACACACACACACACACACACACACACACGTAACATACAGTAACTTACTCAAGTTAAAAATTCATGTACTGTATCTTTATAGCTAATATATGTTTTTCCTGTATTTGTTTGTTTACATAAATACATTTGGTTGTAGTAGTAACGAACCAGGAGCGTTTGAAATTGTTTGAACTCTGATCTGTTTTAAATGTTCTTGGCGTTTATGTGTGACTGTGATGTTTCTCTTATTAAAACTGTTTTCCTTTCGTCCAACTGACTTGAAGTCAAGTCCGGGGATGGAAATAGAGGTACACGTGAGTACACGCTATGTACCCAGTTCCTGAGCCGCAATTTTTATTAAAGTTATTAATTATTATTCATTTGAATGGAATGACTTAACAATTTTTATATTTAATGTGCTTTCTTAAATTCTTTTCTAAACTAATAAAAAATTTATTTCACAGAACTAGGGACTTTTTTTCATACCTACTCACACCCTTTCCCCCTCCCCTTTACCCGAAACGTGTACCCAGTTCCTGAAACTCATTTCCATCTCTGGTCAAGTCCATTCAAGTCTGCCGTGTTCTTTTCGTCCAAAATTCAAGATCCGACTACTACAGAGTCTTATCATGTCATTCATGAGGTGTCATACAGAATGAAATCTACGACTTATCCATACTGTTACTATATACCAAAGATTTATCTTGTTCGGATTTTCTTTTATCTCGACGTTATTTACATTTTATTTGGAAAACATGAAGTCAAAATTACCATCCAAAATTAGCACCCATTTCGGACCGACATCTACCCTGTGACTATCCTGTGGCGCAGACTGGTCAGAAAATCATCCATGGGATTGCCATTTTGTATTTATCACTTCAGAGGACGCTGCGAGTCAATTTTTGTATGAATGTTTATCAATAAAATTAACCTTGATAATAAGATTCTGTAGGTAGGCTTTGATATAATTCAATAAATCAAAAATAAAAATTATGTTTGGGAGTTGATTGAAAGTGTTGGAGTTACTTTTTCAGAGTTTATTCGCTACTCACTTTATTGAATAAAAAACTTACGATACATTCGTAAACAGTAAATTATAAGGGAAGCAACCAAATTCAACAGTCAAAATTCCAATGCAGATGAGGATAAAAGTTTGAATTAAAATTGTACATAAATTTATTTATAGAATTGGCCAAAATAGTTAAGTATATGTGTTATTTTTTCTCTTTAATTGGGTTCGGAATCCTAGCTGAGCTTTGAACGGCTAAGCTCTGAAGGGCTACCTTAACTTATAGCCTAATTTAAGCTAGACTGAAACAGGCTTGAAGGGCTCGGTTAGCATAAATAAAAAAGGGGGGGCACTATTTGTGGTCGTCTTTCTAAACCTTGTAACAACAACACAACCTGCACCATTGCACAGTGGAACAATCTGGTGCTTAGAGTAATGAATTACAAGAGAGCTTTATAAGACCACGCTCTATCAGTGCCACATTCACCAAAAGAGTAGCAAGGACGTTGCCAGTATTTAAAAAAATTGATGCCACAAAAGCCCAAAAGAGTTGGCTCTGAAATAAATTACAATTTTCATTAACCATAAAATTATGAAATGGATATAAAGGGTTTTCATATGTCCGGAGACAGAGTTTTACGGGATTTTTTTGTGTTTTGTTTTTGTGCTTTTACCTACGGAGATAGACTAAGAACAATTGAAGATTTGAAAGCTAAGATAAGATTGAAATTGCAGCGAATTTCCGCTAAAACAATCAGAAGTGTTCAGAGAGGTTGCCAGTTACGAGTAATGAAGTGTTATGAAGTTGAGGGTGAACAATTTGAACACCTGTAATAGTATGTTGAAAATAAATTAACGGTGGCCATATCGAACATGTGATGTGACTATTCCCCTGTATCATTACATAATACAATATTTCCCTATGTAACCTGACTTTTCAATCACCCTGTATGTATATATATATATATATATATATATATTATATATATATATATATATATATATACACGGAAGGAAGAAGCAAATTTGGGGCTTTTAACTTAAACTCCAAGGCCATAAATTGGGAAGAAATCAGATCACACATGGCACAAATAGTGGAGAACAGTTTTAGAGACTAAAACAACTGAGAAAATGCTAACAACCTTGCAAGAAAAGACTGAAAATTTTAGAAAATATGCTCCGAAAGCATAGCCAAAAGGAAAAAGGAACTGGCTAGAGAGGCAAAAGAGAAGAATATTCTGCAAAAGAAAGAGAGTAGCGACGAAGTTAGCTAATTGCTGAGACAACAATGCCAGGAAAGTAATACAAGAAAAACTGGAAAGTATCGATAGGGAAATACAAACTCTGATAAAGGGCCACACAGAGAGCGAAGAGGAAAATGCGATAGAATCAATAAAGGAAAATCCAAAATACTTCTACAGCTATGCGAAAAGGAAAACAAAAACGCGCACTACTATCGGGCCCTTAAGGAAAAGAAATAACGAACTAACAGACGACCTAAAAGAAAAACATTGAGAGCTCAGTATGAGTCGATCTTCAGTACCCCAAAAAGTAACAAAGTGATACCTGACATAGATGTATTCTTCGAAGAGAAATTGCAAAAAGAATGTATAACAGACTTTGATTTTACCCAAGATGATGTAGCGAGAGCTATAGGACAAATGAAATCACATTCAGCTGCAGGTCCGGACAAATGGAACGCACTATTAATTAAAAACTGTAAAAATGAAATAGCCACACCTTTATACTGGATATGGAGAAGATCCCTAGACACTGGGGAAATACCGAGCATCTTGAAAAGAGCAAACATTGTCCCTATATATAAAGGCGGGGATAGATCTCAAGCAAAGAACTATAGACCAGTGTCCTTGACGTCCCACCTCACCAAATTATTTGAAAGAATAGTCAGAGAGAAAATCTATGACTTCTTGGAGACATTGGAAAATTTTACGAAAATCAGCACGGATTCCGATCAGGAAGATCATGCCTTATACAGCATTATAACAATATCCTAGATGCGCTTGAAGGCAATGAAAACTATGATGTCATATACACGGATTTTGCGAAAGTTTTCGACAAATGCGATCATGATATCATAGCACATAAAATGAAACGTATGGAAATAACAGGCAAAGTGGGAAAATGGGTCTACAACTTCCTCAGAATTCGACTACAGGTGGTCAAAATTCAAGGTGTATTATCATCAGAATCAGAAGTACGCAGCTCAGTACCACAAGGTACAATGTTGGCCCCACTCCTGTTCATTATCATGCTAACAGACATAGACAGTGGAATAAACAGCAGCAGTATAGTAACATCCTTTGCGGACGATGCAAAGATCAGCAGAAAAATCAGCGATGCAAATGAAGTGGAAGCCTTGCAGAAGGACACAAACAAAATATACATATTGTCAGAAGACAACAATATGACATTTAACACCGAGAAATTTCAGCTCTTGAGATATGGTAGAAATGAGGAACTTAAACAGACTGCATATTATGCTCCAGAGAGAGAAGAAATTCAGAGAAGCACGAAAGTGGTCGACTTGTGGGTAATAATGACCGATGATGCCAAATTCGAGACACAAAATCATATAGCAATAAACAAAGCAAAAAGAGTCGCTGGACAGGTACTAAGAACGTTCAAAAGGAGGAACAAGACAGTAATGATTCCCCTGCTGAGAACACTGATCCTACCAAAACTTGAATACTGCTCAGTTTTGACGTCCCCATATAAAAAGGAAGACATTAATAAACTAGAAGAAACGCAGAGACATTTCACAGCCTAAGATCGATGGCTGGAAAGAACTCAACTACTGGGAAAGTACTCCCTGGAAAGAAGAAGAGAGAGGTATACCATAATCTACATATGGAAAATTATCGAAAAACTGGTACCAAACCTCAGACTAAACCCAATTACCATCCAAACAACGCTGGAAAATAGGAAAGGCAGAATGTGTAGTGTTCCCAAATTAAAGACCCGACAAGGGACTTCCTCAACTCTGAAGGAAAATAGCTTAGTTCTCAGGGGGCCAAGATTTTTCAACCAGCTTCCAAAGGACCTCAGAAACGTTACAGGGGTCAAAGTTGAAGTCTTCAAGAGAAGACTGGATGCCTGGCTCAGGACGGTACCAGATGAGCCGGGTGTACCTGGCTATGTACGGTGGAGAGCGCAAGAGAGCAACTCGCTCATATATATACAGGGCGTCCCAAAAAAATGTATACACACTTTAAATAATTATAAAGGCAGTGTTTATTAAAATACATTTCATTTTCAAAATGTAATAGAATCTACAGACATTATTTAATTGTTTTGTCAACGCCTGTTTTCAAACTGACGTCCGTTCTGGTCCAGGCACTGCTGATAACGCGAAGCAATGGAATCGCAAACATCACGAAACATTTCGTTTGGTATTTGTGTGCATTCTCGTTCAATGGCTGCTCTCAATTCAGCGACTGTTGCAGGTTTTATAGCGTAGACTTTGTCTTTTAAGTATCCCCATAAAAAAAAGTCTAGTGGTGTGAGGTCTGGTGAACGCGGAGGGTATTCTACGAAACCCCTTCGTCCAATCCACATCCACATCGTGCCAAGTACCACTCGCAATACTCCACTCTTCGGTACGGATCATCTTCATTAATAGCATGGACTAATCTTGGAATGTAACTTTTCCATTGACAGCGCTTCAAAATGCGTTGGACAGACGATTCTGAAATTCCTACCTCACGACTCGCTTGCCGCACAGATTTTCTTGGACTTTGGTGATACGTTTCCAGTACTCTTTCTTGCTTTGTGGGGCTTGTCGATGTCCATGGTCTTCCGGAACGCTTCTTGTGGACATTCTGAACAGTTCCATCGGCTTCAAACTTATCTCTAATTCGAGTGATGGTAAGTCGCGTTGGTGGATCTGTTTGAAATTCCCTCCTAAACTGTCTTTGCACTTCAACTGCGTTTTCACACTTCCAGTAGCATTTTAGAATGAATTTCCTTTGTTCAAAGCTTAGTCTGACTGCCATTATTAATTCTAATGGGTTTAACTTGGAAAGAAAGAAACATCAATTGAGCTATCAGCTGTTAAAGTGTGTATACATTTTTTTGGGACGCCCTGTATATATATATATATAACGCAAACCCACAAGGAAAAAGAAAAATTATTCCAAGGTCTTTCGTGTATACAGAAATACACCTCGTCAGGGAATGAAGGGAGAAGGCGAGATGACAAAAATACATACAACAGGACAGAAAAACAAAAAGATTAGCACATGATTAACAAGAGATAATTAGAGGCAAAAGGTATTTTAACAGGATATTGTCAATTTTATACATTCCCGCACTGTTATTGAAATTATTTTTAAAATGGATAAATGCACATTCTAGAATATTCCTTTCAATTATATCTCTGTTTTTAACGAGCGCTTTAGAACTATCCCACTTGATACTATGATTACATCTATACTTATAGTTAAACAATGTATTAGAATTACTTGCTGTTCTACACTCATATTTATGCTAACGGCGTTAATAAACTAACTAACCATTTAGATAGCTTATAAGTTATGCAGCCTACTGAGTTAACAATAGGCCTCATGGGATTGTTGGCTCTATTACCAAGTGACATATTGTAAATAGCATGGATCTTATTGACAAACTGAAGTTTCCTAATGACCCTAATTTCAAACTGGTAAGTTTTGATGTATGCTCGTTATTCACAAATGTTCCTGTTGATGACCTACTTGATTTTTTAAAAGATAAGATCTCTGAATATTCTTTCCCTGTTCAACACAACACTTTATTGAGTTGATTAAGCTTTGCGTCAAAGATTGTAAATTTCAGTTTGAAAATAAATTTTATGCTATGTCGTTTGGATTGGCTATGGGAAATCCCCTCTCACCGGTATTAGCTAACTTATATATATATATATATATATATATATATATATATTATATTTAGTGATGGATCGAATAACCGCAACCGCAACCGCACTACAACCGCACAAAAATTCACAACCGCAACCGTAACCGCAACCGCCGTTCCATAAGTGCGGTTGCGGTTGTAAAAGCTTAGTTAATTTTAATTTTAGGTTAATTAGAAATATTTCTTTTTTTAAAAAGAAAATGATGGGTCTCCTTATGCGTGCTTAAACGTGACGTCATACGGCTGCCGTAGTAAAATTGGTTTAAACTGCGCTCTAAGTTATTACTCTGTGAGCTCCATGAAGTAACATTTATTTTTATTTAATTTTCTTCAAACTAAAATCGCCTTTAGTACAATAGTCAATAAAGCTTATTCCTGCTCGACGGACCTCTCGGGTTCGTGTAACTTGGTCAATGGCCTTGGTTGGCCAAAGGGGTGGTTTCTCGAACATGACTTCCCCCAAAAGGGGGTAAAGAAGTGGTCTGTGTTAAAACGGACCTGCGCAGTCTCAACTCGCTGCTAGTTCACAACATCAGTCCTCGTTCTGCTTTGATTGTTATCGGTGTAATGTTATGAGCTCTTCATATCTACAACGGTTTTTCATATTGTGTAATGTTTAGTTTATTGAATAACGATACAACTGTGATTGCATTATTGCTCTTAACTGTTACTGTATTGTAATTACTGACAGTGATCTACAGATCTACAGAAGCTAAGGCTAACAAAGACCCTAAGATCCACTCTAAGGCTAGCCCGAGAGAAAGGAAAGAGTAGGGGGTTAAGAGAAGAGAAGAGAATAAGGGGTTAAGTAAGGAGCAACACCTATCACTCGTGGGTTAACATTCATTCAGAAAAAGAGGAAAAGTGTCTCACCATCATCATCCGCCGGCCACTGCCGACAAGTCAGAAAAATAGTCGGAGAGAATAGGAGAGGGGTGAAAGATGAAAAGAAGTAAAATAAGAACGCTTACAAACCATGCAAACACAGTCTTAACTCACTGTCATACCATGCAAACTACAAACATGCAAGAAAAGAGTTAGAGACATGCAAAGTAAGGAGGATAAGAAAAAAAAAAAAAAAAAAAAAGTAGGTAAAGTTAAACAAAAAGTGAGTTAGTTTACGCTATGAGCTACATCTACATTCGTGTTAGTCTAATATTTTTTTTTTTTTTTTTAAATAATTTTATTGCTGGCATCACACGCTAGCATGTCACAAGCTGGCATTCATCGTCAACAGACTCATCCTCGAGCACCACCACCAGAGCTTCTGTTGCTAACTTTGTTGTTTTTTAAATTAAACAACGTTAATACCTTTAAAATGTCTGTCAAGACGGTTCTTAAACATATTAACGCTGGTAGAATGAACGACTGACGCGGGAAGATTATTCCATTTATCAATTACTTTAAACGTAAAGAAGTTTTTAGCGATATTAGTAATGAAACGTCTGCCACGCAACTTGAATCCGTTATTGCGAGTATTACTATTATCGAAAGTGAACAATTTATCAAAATTTACGTTATCGATGTTATTAACGATAAGTACTTATTTTTTATTTTTCGTGTTCACAGATTTTAAATTAAGATTTGAAACATTATATTAACAGAAATGGAGACCAGTGTGTGGTGGAAATATTTTAGTAAGGAATCCACTGATACTGCAAAATGTGATCTTTGTAATAAACTATATTCTCGCAAGGGACGTAGTACAACTAATCTTAAAAATCATATGAAGTCAGTGCACAAAGAAGAATATGAACAATTAACTAATGAACAAAACGAATTATCGAAAAAGAAATCAAAGGAAACCGCACTTGAACAAATGAAAAAAGAAACAAAGCAACGAAATGAGACAATAGATCAGTTCTTTCCAAAAACTAAAGTTTGGGATATAAATAACCACAAATCAAGATCTCTGGATCAAAAGATCGCCGAAATGATTGTAATGGACGATTTGCCTTTCAGTCATGTTGAGGATATAGGTTTCATGAGGCTGTTACGTGAAACTAGTCCACAGTATAAAATAAAACAGAGACATTTTTACAAAAACCTTGTCTATAACAAAATGTACCCTTTGGCTGTGGATAAAGTGAATGACATACTGAAAGACATGAAAGATAGCAAACTGTCATTTACTACTGATGCTTGGTCAGATACTTCTGCTGGTGTATCTTTGATGTCACTAACGGGCCACGGCATAAACAGCAAATTTGAAAGAGTTAATTTAGTGTTGTGTGCTGAACCTCTTAATGAACGACATACTGGTGAATATTTGTCCCAAAAATTTGATGAAATGATCAAAATGTGGCACTTGGACGCAGCTGTGCATATAGTGATGAGAGACTCAGGAGCGAATATTAAAAAAGCTCTATTTCTCAGTGGTGTCAACAACTTGAACTGCACTGCCCACAAACTCCAACTAGTGATCAAGTCAGGATTATCTACTCAGAAATCTGTCTCTGATGTTATTGCCAAGGTACGCTCCATAGCTGGCCACTTTAACCATTCAACGCAGGCCCAGGATGAGCTGAAAAAAATTCAAAGTCGTCTTGACAAATCGCAGCTTGCAGTTATGAATGACACTCCAACAAGGTGGAACAGCACTCTTCACATGTTGGAGCGAATATCAGAAGTTAAAGAGCCCCTTTGCCTGTACTTTGCTATTAATTCCAAAGTGAGAGATCTAACTAAGGCTGATTTTTCTTTGATCGACCAATGCGTCAAGATTCTGAAACCATTCGATGAGATCACCAGAAGTTTGAGCTCTCGTTCCTCCTCCATATCAGAAGTAATTCCCTTAGTAACTTCACTAAAAAGATATCTGAATGACTTGAGCGAGAGTACTGAAGGAGTAAAGAGTATGCTTCTCACAATGAGTACTGAACTTAACAGAAGATTTGACACTCTAGAAGTAAATTTTCTATATTCTGTCGCGACCTATCTCGATCCTAGGTACAAGGGAAAATTCTTCTCTAGTCCAAATGTTTTGAAGCAGGTTCAGGAAGAACTAGCAAGACTGTGTGAAAATGTTGATGTGACAAACCCTGAACCAGTCAAAAAGCAGCCAAAAAGAGCCCGAATGACTGATTCTCCTGAGCCAAGTTCTTCAAAGTCGTCACTACTGGACTCAATGAACGCATTTTTGAGTTCAAGCAGTGAAGAAGAAGAAAGTTCACCAAGGATCAACAAGAAGATGCGAGTTCTTCTAGACAACTATCACAAAGAAAAAAGAATTGCTCCCGACGATGATCCTCTTCAGTAGTGGAAAGATAACGAACTAAAATACAAAGAACTTGGCTGTATTGCAAGAACATATCTTGCTTGCCCTTCAAGTAGCATTCCAAGCGAGCAGCTCTTCAGTGGAGCGGGAACGTTGTACGATGAGAGGCGTTGCCGCTTGAAAGGTGAAAATGCAGCAAAAATATTATTCTTGAAATTCACACTGCCTGTCATTAAGTTTGACATCAGTTTTTCAAATGAATAATAATCCATAACTTTCCAATGGGTGGAGGCTGGGGAAAGTGGTAGGTGGGATGAACAGTGCGATGGGTCCTCGTCCCTCATCCTGGTAACACGCTTAGTGCAAAATATGGTTTTAATTAATTTGACCTATTCTTTCATAATAGCTATATAAGTTTAGAATATACTTCATTTAAATAGTATTTATTTAGTAAATACCTTATGTTGAACACAAGTTTTGCAACACACAAATAGCGGTAGCGGTGTATTGCAAAACTTGTGTTCAACATAAGGTATTTACTAAATAAATACTATTTAGTATATATTATGTACCAAGTGTGGCTAAATCGCACTATAGTGGCTAAATCCAGTTAATAATTACGCATTTTTCCTAGTATATGATAACCGCAACCGCAACCGCGGTTGGAAAAAATTCGACAACCGCAAACACAACCGCAACCGCGGTTGTGAAAAACCGACCACTCGATCCATCACTATATATATATATATATATGGAATTTTTTGAAAGCAGAATTTTACCTACTATTGTTAATTTTAACATTGTTTGGTACAGGTACGTAGATGATATTTTGTCTTTGGCCTAATAATTTGGATGTTGACTTATTTCTTGGTAGGCGCAACAATTTAGTCCCATCTATTAAGTTCACGGTTGAAAAAGAAAATGATGGAAGCTTATCCTTTCTGGATCTAAAAATTCGGATATGCTTTAATCAATTCAAATTTGAAGTTTATCGCAAGCCTACTAATAATAACTCTTATGTGCATTTTTATTCTGACCATCATCCTTCGATTAAATCTATTTTCTCTGCTATGTTTCTTAGAGCATTGAGAGTTGTCAGTCATGAATTTTTAGATTCTGAGTTATGCAATATCATGAATATTGGTACTAAGTTATGTTATCCTATTTCATTTTTAGATAACTGCCTTTGGAAAGCCAAGAATAGGTATTATAATAGTGTAACTGTAAAGGAATTTGAGCGTAAAAATATCCTTAGCCTACCTTACCATGTAGGGGCGCAGCCAGACTTTTATTTCGGGGGGGGGGGGGGGTGCTTTATAAGCCATTTTAATATATAGAATTAAAAGATATTGGCTAAACGCATAATACGTCAAAACAAGTTGAGTAAATAAATGCATTATAACTAGAGCCCGGATGTTTAGACACTAATAAAGTCCAAAATAGGCAGGCAAAAAGGCAAATAAAACGTCAAAATAGGCAGCAAAACAAGGCATTTATTTTTTAGACATTTGAATATATAGTAAACAAACAAATAAAACAAATACTGTAATACTTTTCGAGTCTATTCTGCTTGATTGCATCCAATGACCAGCATTTTCTTTAGGTTTTCGAAGGTGAACCCATGTCGTCTCAGCAGGGCCGGATTAACCATTAAGCAAAATAAGCCCGTGCTTAGGGCATCAAGGGAAGGGGGGCACCACAGAAATTTTCCATTGTCGGATTTACCATGGATTTATTATACTATTATAATCGCGGCTTATAGCCTATAAGCTGTTGAAAACTGAATTATATATATTCATATATAGTATTTATTTTTTTTCATTGTTTGAATTTGTAGTGAACAACAACCCTTTTGAGAGAATAAATATATTTCGTTGTAATCACACACTTTACGCTTTGCGTTATTATTTTGTTTATATCAAATCTTTGAGCGCCATATTAAAAATACATATAGATTAAATATTTTCGTGTGCTATAGGAAGTTATTCTGAACGTGTGATTTGTGCATATAATATTAAATATATATTTTACATAATCATTTGGTATTGTTTTACAGAAAGATTTAGGTTTATAGAATTGTAATATAAATTAATATTAAAATAAAAGAAACTATAAACTCTCTATATTGCTGTTGTATCAAGTGATGTTTATCACGGCCATTATAATAATAAGATATACTGACCTAAGTTAATTAGCGTTGAAGAAGTTTATCTGTTGCTCTCTCTTCTTCTCTAGGGTAAGTCTATGAAGTGTACTTTATTTGTATATATAACAATATTTTATCATACACGTATCTTTATTTTATAATTTATTTATCTATTGTCATAACAGTATAAAAGAATTTAGATTGTAATAACCAGAGTGAATAATTTGTAATGTATATATAACATCAAACGTAGTTAGGACAATTTAGGCCCTAAGCAAATGTTCATATTTCCTATAATTAAATATTGTGTTTTAAATAAATAAATAAATGTAAATATAAAATGTGGCTCGTTAATAGTGAAATGTTAATATTGATATTTTTATAGATTGCGTATTATTAATTCTAATGTTAAGTATTTTTATTTTATAGGTTTCGGTTCCTTCCTTCTTTTGGTTCCTTCTTTCGATTTGATTTGTATTCAACATTTCGAGTTGATATTTCGGTTGAGTTATATTTAATTGCCACTTATATTTAAATTGCCACTTTGGTTGTGTACGGTTCCCATTTTGTCTTTCTGAGAATAAAAGAACAAAGCCAAGATTGTGATATGTGTAACTGTGTTGATTGCCACATAATATACAAATAAAATATTCTTTTTATTTCTGTATTTTACAGACCCCAAGAACCAAGATGAAACGTGTTCAGTTAAGTGGTGCACAAAAGCGAAAACTATCAAAAGAGAAACAAGAGAAGACTTTGGATTTAGAGTCCAAGACTGCAAAGCTGACTGATTTCTTCACACAAGTTCCACGACCACAACGTCAACATGATATACCGATTCTGAATCAAAACCAATCTCCGTCATCAGAAGTGGACACAAATACCACTTTGATCACTTCAAAATCAAAATATGATGACGTTGGAATCACCGAGGTGTCACAAGCAGGTTCATCTACCACATGTCTCACTACTGATCTCACTTTGCCTGTAAATTCTCTTGATACCTCTACTGCAAATGTTGATTCAAGTTGCTTTACAAGACATTCTGGGGTTGAAATAATTGCTGAAAATGAAAGTTTAGTGGACCATGGTGATGGTGGTGAAATGAATCAGTCTGCAGAAGATGAAGTAAATATAGCAAAAGATCCAGGGTTGTGGCTTGATTTCTCTGCTGATGATGTGGCTTATTGGATTGCTTGTGGACCCAGTGACTGTCAACACCACAATGGGCCATTTGACAAGTCTTACCGGCATTTCAGTAGTGGCAAACCAGCAAGATACTGTTCACAAAAACTTTTCGTTGGGACAAAAGCCAATGGTGAGAAATACAAGAGAGAGTGGTTATTGTATTCACCATCAACAGGATCAGTTTACTGTTATGTTTGTAAACTGTTTGCTCCTAAAAATGTCTCACATTTTGTTATAAGAGAAGGGTTCAGTGACTGGCGAAATACTATTGTAATTGATCATCATGAAAAAAGCACTACTCACCGAGACTCTATGCTAACATACTTAACTCGCAGACAAGGTGCGGGGTTGGGACAACAGTTGGAAAAACAAATTCAGGAAGAGTGTGATTACTGGGAACATGTCTTGAGGCGTGTCATAGCTGTTATTTGTACGTTAGCTGAACGTGGCTTGTCTTTTCGAGGAACAGAAGAAAGATTTGGATCATTGCAGAATGGGAATTTTTTAGGGCTGCTTGAGCTCATAAGCCGGTTTGATCCATTTTTAGCAGGTCACATTTTGAAATATGGAAATTCTGGCAAAGGAAATCCTTCTTACCTGTCCAAAACCACCTGTGAGGAACTCATTCAACTAATGGCTCAAAAGGTCCACGCACTCATTGTTGACGAAGTAAAATCTTCTGGTTATTTTAGTTTGTCAGTTGATTCAACACCAGATCTATCACATATCGATCAGTTAAGTGTTGTACTTAGGTACTTAAAAGATGGACAGCCTATTGAACGCTTTTTAACCTTTCTGAAAATGAAAAGCCATACTGGTGAGGAAATGGCAAATCAGGTGTTGCAGTACTTACGTGAAGTTTGTAAGCTAAACTTTTCAAAATGTAGGGGTCAATCTTACGACAACGCTGCCAACATGTCTGGGCGTTATAAGGGGATGCAGCAAAAAATTTTAGAAACAAACAAGTTTGCTATATATGTGCCCTGTGCAGCCCATTCACTAAATCTGGTAGGCCGAAGTGCTGTTGACTGCTGTCAAGAGGCGGTTAATTTCTTCTCTACAGTGCAGTTGCTCTATACCTTTTTTTTAGCCTCAACCAGCAGGTGGGAAATTCTTAAAGGTTGTATTGGAAATGAAAGTGTCTTAAAATCCCTCTCTGATACCAGATGGGAGGCACATGCTATGGCAACAGCAGCAATTTTGAAATCTTTCCTTAAAATTTTAGAAGCGTTAGAATGTATAGCTGAAGACCAGTCACAAAAGGGAGACACTAGAAGAGAAGCAAATAATATTGCAAATAAGATGCAAGAGCTAGAATTCGTTTTTATGTTGAATTTTTGGGATGAGATTTTGCAAAATTTTCATAGAGTAAGCAAAGTTCTACAGAATAAGGATGTGAACTTAAAAACATGTGCAGATCTGTATGGATCATTAGCTGACCAACTGTGCACTTCACGAGATGAATTTGAAAGATATGAAGCAGCTACAAAGGAAATGCTACCAGATGTTGATTACAAGGCAGCTCAAACTCGCAAACGTATCAGAAAGAAGGTACCCAATGACGGAGATGCACCAGAAGTATATCTGAATGCCAGAGATAAATTTCTTATCACCACCTTTTACACAATTGTTGACAAACTTGAAACTGAGATGAGAAGAAGAGGAGAGATATACAAAGAAATAGCAGAGAGATTTTCTTTTCTAAGTGATGTGCCACATAATGTCACCACTTCATCATCTACTGAAATTGAAAGGTATTCTCAGGGTTGTAAAAAGATGATTGATGCTTACCCAGAGGACTTGAACACTAATTTCTCTGCTGAGCTTCAGCAGTTTCACTCATATGTGTGCCATAAGTTCAGTGCAAAAAAAAATGTAAAAACAAGATTCAGTCATGCTGAACTTTATAAAATAATTGTAGAAGACAATATTGAGTGTGCCTTCCCAAATGTAGAAATTGCCTTTCGTATATTTTTAACATTAATGGTCACAAATTGCTCAGCTGAGCGTTCATTTTCTCAGTTGAAGTATATTAAAAATACCAACAGAACAACTATGCAACAAGGCAGGCTGGATGCCTTATCTCTACTAAGTATAGAAGCAGATGTGTTACGTAAGATTAGTTTTGAGGATCTGATCAAAGACTTTGCAATTAAAAAAAGTAGGAGAAAACTTTTCAAATATAAATGAAGTGGAAGTATACAAAAATAAACATTATTTTCCATCTTACTGTAAGTTTTGTTTCATTTCAAAAAATAAAATTTTATTTTATGGTTTATTTTTGTTTATATTTTGAATTACATATATATGGGGCACCAAAATCTTTTAAGTGCTTAGGGCCTCTAAAGGTCTTAATCCGGCCCTGCGTCTCAGAAAAGATGTTTAAACAGTGAGAAGGATCGCTCCACTTCCACTGATGTAGCAGGAGCGTATTTGAAGCACGAAACGTACAGTGGATCCATATCCCGGTATTAGTATCGTTTTCTCCATCAAGAACTTTTCCGATATTTTTAATTTTGTCCAGGTCTTTGTTTGCAGTAATTACCCGGCAACATTTGTCGCGCACAGCTTTGCCCTTATCACCAGGCCCCTGACAAATGTCCACAACGATCGTTTCAAAAACGTTCAGTGCGTCGACTAATGGCACATTCCTTTCCTCAAGAGCAGTTATGGCCTCTGGCAGCCTTGAATAGTAGGTAGCGATAAATGCAAGATCATTTCGAAGAGAATTCTCTTGTAACAGTTGTTGGACAATGTTAATTGCTGAAGCATCTTCGGCGTTGAAACTTTTTACAACTTCATCAAACTTGTCGAAATTTGATGCATAATATAATGCCGCGGAAATCCATGTTCCCCATCTCGTCAAAATAGGTTGTGGCGGCATTGCGAGTTCCGGCGCCATTTCTTTGAACAACTGACATCGTGATGGGGCCTTAAGAAAAATCTTCTTGCCATTCGAAACCAATTTGTCTACGTTAGGAAATGATGCACGTACTTGCTCTGCTACACGATGAAGTGCATGACCTAAACATGTCAAATGTAGCATTCGCGGGTAAATGACCTTGAGTGCCGTTGCAGCCTTCTTCATGTAAGGCGCCGCATCTGTCACGAAGAGTATGACATTTTCATGTTTAATGCCATCTGGCCAAAGTAAAGCCAGTGATGTCGTGAACAGTTGCGCTATTGTTGAACTGTTTGTCTTCTGTAGTTCCTCTGTTGTTAGTAAATAAATTTTCGGTTTCATGGCAGCTTCCAAGGTACCAATAACCACATTGGCAATATATCTCCCGATTACATCTATTGTTTCGTCTACCGAAATCCAGACTTTCTTATCTTGTACACCCTCCCGAATATTTTGCAACGTCAAAGCGTAGTTCGTCTCCACATAATTCTTCCTCAAAGTAGACTCGCCTGGAATCTGTTGTTTTGTGTACTTTTCGAGAAATGATTTCAGAGACTTGTTTTCTAATTTCCACAGTGGTATTCCGGCATCAACAAAGGCTTTACACAAGTCAAGCGAGAAGGAAGACTGACGGCTTGACGATGCAGCAAATGTAGTCAACAGGTTCGTTTTCTTGCTTCCTGGCTTCAACTTCCGAGCAGCGTCTGTGTGTCTACCAGTTTGGACGTGTTGCGACACAAAGTACTTCTTTTCATAATTCACCTTTTTTCACAAATCTTGCAAAACAGTACTGAACCATCGGTAGAAAAGACGTCGCTGCCAAATTCACGGACAAAAGTGTTCAACTTTTTTCAGTGGACACACAAGCCTTCGGCATTTTCATAAAATTCGTTATAGAATTTTCGCAATTTCCTGAAAATAAACAATAAACAATGATTGAAATATTAAAAAATAAACAAGAAAAGACATTTTGCCTGCACATCCAGGCTCTATTTATCACAAAGGTGGAAATCATGCTTCCACTTTATTCTATATTAAATAAAAACAAAGACATTTTCACAAACTTCGTTACTGAATTTTCGCAATCTTTTGAAAATAGGCAAAATAGGCATTAATTTTGTAAAATAGGCACAATGACTGAAATATTAAAAAATAGGCAAGAAAAAGCATTTATGGCATTTTGCCTGAACATCCGGGCTCTAAATTTATAACCTATAATAAAGATTTATTTCCTGTTATTTAATTGGTAGTACATATAAGAAATACAGTTTATATAATGTATAACGTCAAACTGTGATGTGCATATTGTAAAAGCCGAAAAAATAAGTATGCACACACATGATGATACAGATACACTGCCTATAAATATAAACACTTTTGAATGCATGAAATTGAAAAAAAACAACTGGTACGCATCAAGTAAACGCACGAAATTTGTAAAATACAAATATATCTATATATATAAATGTGTGTCTTTGCAATAGGTACGTGTGCAAATACACATTTAAACAAGCAGGAACTGTACAGCATATTAAAGAAGCAAATTCAATTTTCTCGAATGTTGTTTGGATGCCATTTTTTAAGTTACACCCTCAGCTTTGAGCACTTTGGTATGGTGGATGTTCATCATGGCAAGACTCGATAACCTTTCTTCTGACATCGTAGTTCTCAAGTATGTTTTCAAGCGTCGCAAACAGCTAAAGCTACGCTCACCCGATACAGAAGTCATTGGAAGTGTAAGTAGAATTCGAATTAAAAAAATGTATTTGGGTAAAAGGCTCCAAGATTCTCCATGCTTAGCACATGAGAACAAGTGTGTGGTATAGTTTCGTTATTCTCTGCAGCTCGCATCCACTTGTGGACCCATCTCTCGATCTCTCCGCTGAGTTCGCTAACAATTCCAGACAGATCTTCAGAGTAAAAATTTGCAGCTTCAGCGACGCGATCGGAGGTATTCTTGTCAACATAACGAGTAATAAGAGCCTGTAAGCGCAATGCAAGCTGTACGTGAGGGCCAAACCGCAACTGTAATTGTTGTATTAACCCATCGAGATACGGAACAAAGATGGTGATTCTGTAACATTCAAAAGCATTATTAACACACGGATTGTTTCTGTGAACTTGCTTGCTGGTTTGACGGGTTTTTTTCAGCGGTTCTCCAAGTAGCCTTTCCGATTCCTCAAACACTTTTGACGAGATTTCTTCGGCCTGCCTCCGAAATGACAACAACTTATCAGTTAGACTATGGATCTCATTCACACATGTAGTAATATCTAGGCTGGTATTCTGAAGTTGCGCCAAAATCGGTAATAAAATACTAGCAAAGTAACTAGCCACATACAAAGCCACAACAAATCTGTGGGTATTCAGCGCAGCAAGCAACTGTGTGGCCTTAGATGATGCTGTGTTGTCTGATCAGGTGCTGATTTCTTCCAGAGTATTAAGTATAGCAGAATAGTACTTAAAACAGATCATGCTATCGTGCCGCTCGATCTACCTAGTTTCACACATAGAAAGTAGAGATTTCATTTTGCTGGATGAAGAAGCCTCATCCTTGAATTACCTTAAACACTTGGAGCTTGATCGAGTAAAATTCGTGGTCTCTTTGATGGTGCCTATACAGTTATTGATTTACCTTAGCAGCCTCGCTAACCAGATTGAGGACATGGCTGCTGCAATGCGTATAGACTGCTTTGTTGTACACATATCTGATACACGCCTGCGCACCGTTAGTGTCTCCCTTCATTGCTGCACAGCCATCATATGCCTGGCCTCTGAGGAAATTCAGATTTAGCCCATATGTTTCCAATTTTGACATAATCGTATCTGCCAAGCCTTTCCCAGTACCATCTACAACTTCTTCAAAGCCTAGGAATTCTTCGTGAACATTTCCCTTATCGACAAACCGAACAAGGGTGAGTTGGTCCTTTATGGATGAGTCCGTTGTTCCATCTGCAATAACTGTGAACATTCGAGCCTGGTTTGCATATTCGACTATACTATTTCTCACCATAATGCCAACACACGAAATGATCTCGTTCTGAGTTTGCCGCTTAGATAGGTGGCATTGCGAGGGCAGGTAACTAGATGATGTTTTAAAACTGAATCACCCGCATCAAGTCTCAGTCGCAAAGAAGAAAGTGGTTAAATGTATAACAATGTATAAAACTGAATACACATTTTTATTTCCTAAAAAGTAAGTTAATTTTTAAGATGTCTATATTCTAATAAATTGAAAAAATGTGGGCAATTCTTAAGGAGAACGACGTACGCCTTTGTAGCTTGCGTGCGTGACGTCAAATAATAAAACTAAAAAAAACATACTTAGATTCCACAGATTTCGGAACAGATTTCGGGGGGGGGGGAGCCATGGGCCCACTGGCCCCCCCTGGCTGCGCCACTGTTATCATGTTAATTTTCAATATCTTCCGACTTTACTTAAAGCAACTGGTATCAATGTGGTCTTTAAGTACAATAATACGTACTGTTAAATCACGTCTAATAAAGAATAGTCCGGATAATGTGGTTGGTTGTGTATTTGATCGGATGTACACAATGTAACTCAGTATATATAGGCCAAAGGGGCAAAACGTTAGATATTAGGGTAAAACAGCATAAATACGCGTGTAGAACAGCAAGTAATTCTAATGCATTGTTTAACCATATGTATAAATGTAATCATAGTATCAAGTGGGATAGTGCTAAAGCGCTCGTTAAAAACAGAGATATAATTGAAAGGAATATTCTAGAATGTGCATTTATCCATTTTAAAAATAATTTCAATAACAGTGCGAGAATGTATAAAATTGACAATATCCTGTTAAAATACCTTTCGCCTGTAATTATCTCTTGTTAATTATGTGCTAATCTTCTTCTTGTTCTGTCCTGTTGTATATATTTTTATCATCTCGCCTTCTCCCTTCATTCCCTGACGAGGTGTACTTCGGAATACACGAAAGGCCTTGGAATAATTTTTCTTTTTCCTTGTGGGCTGCATCATTAATTAATTTCACGTGTTTAATTGTGAAATTCATCATACATATATATATATATATATATATATATATATATATGGGATACACAGACCGTGCATGGAACAAGGAACTCTTCTGGAAAAATTAAATCCACTATAGTCCGAATAAGTAATAGTAAATGACAAACACTATAGTTTTTTCTTTTTCATGATGTTGGCCCGACGTGGACAACGGGTTACTCGGACTCAGTGGCGGATTACACAAATCTGCGAATGAGAACTTTGTTAAAGTTGTTTTCTTACTAATAACTGATTTTGTATAATTCAACTACGCTGATTTCGAATAAGGTGTCCATTTTTTTTCTATCACGTAAGTATTTTCTGCAAACTGGAAGAGAAAAACAACAACAAATAAATATTATTTATTTCAGTTTACATTAGGTACCTATTTCGCTTTGTTATACTAATTACAAATACAAACAACTTTAAAAAAAAAGAAGAATATTAACATCACTTACATATTCATCTTTATTTGTCCTGGGTTTTCTTGTGAGACCTATGCCTTTTAGTCTCGAAGGTACGCGTTGTTCCTTTTCTTTTATGTAATAATTCTGGAGCATCCCGTTTCAACATCCAGCAGTAATCAGCCATCATGCTGATGTCCCACCTTCCCTGATATCTCTTCGCCATTTCTTTGATGTCTTGGTGAAACTAAGCATTTATAGGCAGTAGGGTTTTTAATAAAAATTACTTACATATGCAATATGAAATGTGACATTTTGTGAAAAATCTGTATGTGATGGCGAAAAACTAATATTATTTTCGGAATCAGCATGCAGAAATTACTATATAAGCAGTGTTGGGCACTAAAGCGTTGATCCGATAACAGTTAATTAACGAAGTTAACTTTTTTTAACGGACTATTAACGGAAGTTAATTCCCATTAATCGTTATCGGACCAGTTAACTTCCGATAACTCGATATTTAGTCTGTTAAAGTCCGTTAACACGTTAACTGCGAGGAGTCATTCACGGAAGATCACCGCTCTGCGAATGAATTCAAACCGCCATAACTTCACTTCCCGCCATAATAATTCTCTGGTAAATTAAAATTTAGTTAATGGTTAGTGGTTACAAGGGTTTCAAAACATGTAATCAGTACATTTTTTATTAAAAAAAAAAAAAAAGTTATTAAGCAAAAAAGTTGCAAAACTTGATAAAAATACAGTTAAATACCTATTTATTGTTGGATTTTGCATAAATAAACATTTTCTATGGGTTTTAAAGCTTTTTTCCTTGATTTTTTTAAATGTTAGTAAAGAAATAGTTATCGTTAACGGATTATCGTTAACTTCCGTTAACTTTGTAGTAAAATTATCGGATTATCGTTATCGGAGTTAAAAATTGGGGTTAACGGATTATCGTTATCGAAGTTAACTTTTTGGTTAACGGTGCCCACCACTGTATATCAGTGATAAAATATTTCGGACAAAAAACCATCGCAGGCCTGTGTTATCACTGACTCTATTGAGGCTGAAGCCTCAGGCTCCCATGCTTGAGGGGCCCCTCAATCAACTGAGTTTCGATGATATAATTCGAGATTTCGCGAACTTCTTTGATTAAATATGACAGAGTACACAAACTGACAAATTCCCTGTTTTTTTATGTTTTATAGGCCCTAAAGTGAGGTTTGTTTAATACTGTTTGGTTTTGGCAAACGGCAAAATACACTGTGTTAAGGTTCTTTTAAGTTTGTTTTTCAATTAGCCTGAGCACCGTACATATAATTCGTTTAAATGCACTATGTACTCAGTGGCGGATTTAGGGGGGGGCCGAGTAGGCCATGGCCTACGGCCCCGCGCCTGTGAGGGCCCGCGCCCTCACATATAATTATAATGTTGGATTCCACTATAATAATACAATTGATTAATGATTAGTGATAATTATGGTATCACTCTCTTTGCTGGCGGGAGTTAGTTCTATTCAGGCCGCTGTGGAGTGCACATGTGAGTGTGTTTAGTGGTAAGTAATGGTAAAAGTCGTATCTCGAAAAAGTTGCCAGTCAATAAATGGGGATGGGGGAGTTTTAGTCAGCTTTATAATAACATAAATAAGTTGAAAAATGTTAAATTAATGTAATTAATTTTTTATATGAAACGTACTTAGGCTAGGTTAGGTCAGTTTAGCTTAGATTTCATAATAAATACATTTTATACATATTTAAGGAAAAAGTCGCCACTGGTGGGGGCTGGCGACTTTTCCCATAAAGCGACTTTTTCACCCGAACAACTGTTTAGTGTCTGTATTTAATTAATTAATTAAACTGTATTAATTAATACTAAACCGAGGGTCAAGTGTAAATAGTTTGTTTTTTATGTTTTTATGTTTCAGGATAAGGCAGTGAGGCTGCACTGAGGCACAATGGAGAAATCAACAAGTCGTGATCGTGATCAAGGGAGGGAAGTATAAAGCTGGCTCTGTTAAACGACAAGAAAAGGCAGACGTAAACCAAAGAGTAAAAAAACTACCAAAATAACTCAATGGTTGACATATCCAACAGTATCTGAATCTGCAAAATCACAAACTCAAACTGAATCCGGTCAAACTGAATCTGAATCAGTAGAGACACCAATTACGCCTGAAACAACTGGAGAAGCCACAACTAGTACTGAACCTAGTGTAGTTAGCGCAATTGAACCTGAACACAGTGACAGTGAGGAGACACAAGAGGAAGTGAAAGTTATGAATACCGGTACTGAACAAGGATTTGAAACGGATCTTGGATTATGGCCTAAAATAATTACTGAAAATGTGTGTGACTATTGGTTGAAAAAGGGAGAGCGCAGAATGTCGACACTGTGATGGTGACTTCAAAGAGTCAGCTGTGAAAGAGCTAAACAGAACCCGTCATTGTACAAAGACATTATTCACTCGAACTCATTCATTATCTGGCCAAGAAATTAATCTTAAATGGCTCTGTTACTCTAAAACAACTGGTAAAGTGTATTGTTTTGCTTGCAAGCTTATGTCAAAGGTGGAAAGCTCATTCACAACTGGCTTCAATGGTTGGAAGAACGCTAGGTATGTCATAGAATCTCACAGTAGGTCAGATCAGCACAGGAAAAGTATGGTCGAAATGATATATCGAAAGACTGCGGGTGCCCGTATTGACTCTAATCTAGTACAACAATATGAAAGTGAATGCGAGTACTGGCAAGCAGTATTGAGGAGGTGTGTAGATGTTTTAAAGCTACTTTGCGAACGCGGGCTAGCCATTCGAGGTAAAGATGAAGTAATTGGATCAGTACACAATGGAAACTATCTTGGGATTCTAGAGCTGCTGAGCACATACGACAGTTTCTTGGCAGCACATATCAAGAAACACGCAAACAAAGGTAGTGGTCATACTTCCTACTTGTCCCATGTCATTTCTGAGGAAGTCATTGGAATAATGGCAGAAAAGGTTATGTCCTCAATAACAGATGAAGTAAAAACAGCAAAGTACTTCTCAATTTCTGTTGACTCCACACCTGATATTTCACACATGGATCAACTTACTTTTACAATCCGCTACGTACTGCTACTACAGGTCCAGTTGAAAGGTTTTTGCAGTTTATTCCCATGCTAAGCCACACTGGCAGAGATATTGCTACAACTGTTCTTGATTTTCTTAAAAAGAAGAACATTCAAGTTATCGACTGCCGAGGACAGTCCTATGACAATGCCAGCAACATGTCTGGTAAATATCTGGGGACCCAACAGATAATCAAGAATGAGTGTAGTGAAGCTGAGTACATACCATGTATGGCTCATTCCTTAAACTTGGTGGCTAAGTGTGCTGCAGAAAGCTGTCCTGCTGCAGTGTCATTGTTTGCTCTGGTACAAAATATGTACTCCTTTCTTGTTGCATCTACTTATCGTTGGAGGAGACACCGTGAGGTACTAGAGACTAATAAAGATAAGAAGTTGAAAGTTGATAAAATACTTTCAGACACTCGTTGGTCAGCACGAGCAGATGCTGTAGCTGCTCTCAGTAGAGCACACAAAGAAAACATCATTGTTCTGGAAGAGTTATTCTCAGATCAGAATCAGCCAGCTGAAACAAGAGCTGAAGCAAGTGGTCTTCTCAAAGGTTTGAAAAACTTGAAACAGTGATTCTTCTTGAAGTTTGGGATACAGTATTGGAAAGGTTTCAGAGTAGCAGTATCCAGCTGCAAAAATCTGGGCTCTCCCTCAACACAGCTGTCACACTGCTAGAGTCTCTTTTACAATTTGCTAAAGACCTGAGATCCCAGTTCGATGACTTTGAAGCAAAAGCTATGGCTAAGTGTGATCCCTGTGATGTGACGAGTAATGATGCATACTACGCCGACACGCAGCGTATTAGGAAGCGCAAGCGTCACCACGATGAACTAGACTCCGCGGAGGATGTTATGCTGACAGGGAGAGACAAGTTTAGAGTGACTGCATTCTTGCCCATCATTGACAAGCTCTGTGCTGCCCTACAACAACGCATTGCTGCTTACAGCGACCTTCGAGAGAATTTGGGTTTTTATCAGAAATCTCAAACAAAACGAACACTGAGCTTAAAGCATCTGCTGAAAAGCTTGTGTCTTCATATTCTAAGGACTTGGAGGCTGGATTGGAGTCGGAGCTTTGCAGTTTGCACACCTTATGAAATCCATTCCAAGAGATTCACCTGAAAGTGCTCCTTCATCAGTGGTGCAAAGGCTGCAAAAAGTCCTGAACTAGAAATGTATGAGATAATTCACAGACATGACATGGTAGAAACATTTGCTAATGTTGAAATTGTATTACGACTCTATCTCTGCATGTTTGTCACAAACTGCACTGGGGAGCGATCATTCTCCAAGATGAAACTAGTCAAGAATTATCTAAGAAACACCATGGGGCAGGACCGTTTGTCTTCACTCACCCTGTTGAGCATTGAGCATGAGAAATTAAGGGTGCTTGATTTTACTGATGTCATCAAACAGTTTGCAAGTAAGAAGGCTAGAAAATTTTTTTTTGACTGAGATATAGTTAAGTGTACCGTACAAATTGCCTGCAATAAACAAAACCCACTCATTGCATCATTTGCATGTCAGTCAAGTGGTATTCTCTTTAGTTAATGGTGTATTATTATAGTTATTTTTTGTTAATGGTGTGTATATTATAGTTATTTTTTATTGGTAAGCTTCAAAAAAACAAATGTGTAATGTTCAACTATGAAATGGTCATTTGGCTAATTAATTATCAATAAATTGAATATTGTTTAAAAAGTAAATTTATTTTAACGCTTCGCTCGCCCATTGATTTGAGGGCCCCGTAAGGTCACCACTGGGGGATGGGGGTGTCAATCTTCATTTCAGTTAATTAAGCTAGCTTTGCGTAGTTTGGGGCCCCGCACTCCAACCGGCCTAGGGCCCCGCGCACCTTAAATCCGCCACTGTATGTACTGTACATGTGTTGTTAATAAAAAGCTATAGAAAAGGGCTCCCCATATTCTTCATTGCCCCGGGGCCCCGAGGTGTCTTAATCCGCCTCTGCTCGGACTATAGTGGATTTAATTTTCCCAGAAGAGTTCCTTGTTCCATGCACGGTCTGTGTGTATCATAAAAAAACCTCAGGGGACCATTCCGAGTTCAATCCCATATATACAGTGTGTGTATATATAACATAATATAGAGTATATATAATATAATATACAGTATATATAATATAATTTTATGGAATTTTATAAACAAACCTAACCCAACCAAGGATATTCTTACGCATCCAAGGCACTCTGAAAAATTATGAGGGATGTGGAACAGTGGCAAGCCTTCTGTTCATATGAAAATAAAAACCCACTCTAATAGACAGAGTTTATTTCCACGACAGTTTCGACGCCCACTGGCATCCTCCTCGGGTGGATACAGAAACACGAATGAACCAAAACAAGAGGGAAAAACAGTCCAGGGACCGACGACCGTTAAGAAATTCGCACCTAGGTTAGATCCCATTCTCCCGACACCAGAAGGGCATTTTCATTAAGTACATTCGCGCAAATTTAAAACTATCTTCCTGTTCTAAACATACAGATTCTATTATTTTTTTATTTTTTTACATAATTATTACATTTATTATTAAATTTATTACATTTAATATTGCATAATTATGCGAAAAATGCTCTGTATGAATTGGTCCACAATTAACCCACCCCTTATATCTCCAGTCTAACTATAGAGTAGATCAAGTCTAGCCTAGAGGGGTCAGCCTAGAGATTCCGGAAATGGTCCAGAGCGGGCAGATAAATTGAGGTCCACAGTAGGATTCCTCACAAGATTAGGTTAGGGCAATCTACCTTCACCTTTGTTAAGCTATGAGTTGATGCTGGGTCTTAGGCCACAATGTAGGCCTAACTTGTCTGACCCAGCTTAATTTAATGTGATTAACTTACTGGTGTAAAAACTCAATCAGTCACTTACTTTTAGTTATTGGAGTCTTTCCCTTCTCCGGTTGTGTAATTGTCGAGAGCGTACTTGCTGGTACGTCTTCTCGCCCCGTTCTTCGTTTTCGTTCTCTCTTTGTTCTCCTCTTCGCGGGGCTTCTTGCACCAGCGTTGTCTTGGTTTTTTCCTCGGTTGGTTGAGCGGTAATGTATCTATTACCGAGCACGCTCCTCCCACACAGTATATAAATACTAGTGTGGAGAATAACTCTGGTGAGCAACCAATTGGTTTCATCCACCCAGTTATTGACAAAAGGAATTTAATAATTGTTAGATTAACTACCTACCTACTCAGTGAACCATTTTCGTTACCTCCCAACTACCCACTCATCAGTTTTCCATATACTGGGGGCCCCGGGAGATAAAAATTTTGGTGTCATTGTCACCAATTTTTGTGTCTGAGTGTAGACTAGCTAACTATTTAACTGTAAATGCCTGTTAATCTGATTAACAGTGCCTATCCTCACCTTCTCATGGAGAAGGTGTAGCATTTAATTAGAAGAGAAAATATACATCCATAGGATGAAACTGTCTATGGTCTTTACCATAAGAAAAGAAAAAATGAAAGTTAGAAGATATCATTACAATTCCCCAGCATCTATTTTTTGTTGTAAAAATAGTCGCGCCTTTAATGCTGTTTGTCGCTGAGGTCTTGTGTCTGTCAATGTTGTAGTAGGATGCGTTACCACTCTTACTGTCAAAGGAATAGTTACTGGAAGTTCAGTGTCTCCAGTTGTTACTGTCAGTGGAGAAGGTTCTCCAAAGTCCATTGTTTTGGGTCCAGACTCTAAAGGGTACAAAAGAGAAATGTCTCTTGTTGTGTCACCCGTTGAAGTCCTTAATTTGACCACTCTTGTTACCCGTCTGCCCCTGGTCTGAGTTCTGAAACTCTAGCCAGAGGCCAGTATTGTCTTGGAGTACTGTCATGTATGAGAACAAGGTCCCCTACCTTAATTGTGTCAGACCAATCCTTCTTAGTCATTTGTTTATGTCTCTCCCTTAGACCCATCAAGTACTCAGTTTTCCACTGTTTAATGAAATGAGCTTTAACTCTAGTTAAATGTTGTAACTTAGTCTGTAGTTCATTATGTCGTTGAGTCCAGTTTGGGTCTTCTGAAGAGTCTATATTGTAGTCCGGCAGGAGACTAACTTGTTCTCCCCGAATCAAATGATTTGGAGTTAATGGTTCCGGGTCATTAATGTTGTCACTCACATAAGTGAGTGGTCTATTGTTAATGATGTTCTCAATCTCAGCCAGGAGAGTGAGTAACCCAAATAAGTGTATCTGTTTTTGCCAATTGCTTTCTTCAAGCAATTCTTTACTGTTTGTATATTCCTCTCCCAGATAGAACCATACCAAGGAGAGGCAACCGGAATATACTTCCACTTTATGTTTGAATTTTGTATATATAATTGTGTGATTTCATTGCTTAACAAGTCGTGGATGACTTGTTCACCAGCTTTGAAATATGTAGCATTGTCAGTCCAAACTGTCTTTGGTACTGAATGTCGTGCACAGAATCTCTTAAAGACAGCAACAAAAGATTCTGCTGTAAGGTCCTCCACAACATCCAAATAAACAGCTCGTGAGGCAGCACATGTAAACAGTACAATGTACATTTTTTGTTCAGTGTCACCCACCCCTACAGTCAATGCTCCTGTATAGTCAATGCCTACAGTCTCAAAGGGTCTGTTGAGAGTAACTCTCTCCTCTGGCAAAGCAGGAGGATTTGGTTTCCTATAGGGCCTAGCATGAATACGCCTACATGTGACACACTCACTCAGGACTGTTTTAACAGTGATCCTTCCCTTAGGTATCCAATAAGTTTTTCTTAATGTAGTTAGTGTCTGTGGTACCCCCATATGATATACATCATTGTGTGTTTTTCTGATGATTAATGTTGTCAAATAGCTAAATCTAGGTAAAAGGATTGGATTTTTGCTTTTGTATGACAGTTTTGATTTGTCTAATCTCCCTTTACACCTTAGAAGGCCTTCCTCATCTCTGAACAAGTTTAGATCCACAACTACTGATGGTACAGGTTCTTTTGTTTGTTTCCCATTAGTTAAGAATTCTAACTCTTTATTGTACTCTTTTTGTTGTGCTTGGCCTATCCAGTATTTGGTTGCAACTTCTGTATAATTATGATTATTTTTATTTAGCTGTTTGTTAATTGTAGCTAAACAGTTGTGAGCAAACCTCAAACAGTAGGCTGTCACCCTGACAAGTTTGTTGAAATCAGAATACTGTTCATAATTAGTGATTGGTTCAACCTTTTCATTTGAAAAGATTAAATTTAATGTCAAGTTAACTTGTTCCACAGGCCATTGGTCTGTATTACAGAGCCACTTAGGTCCCATAAACCAAGTTTTGTTTGACTTCAACAACTTGTAGGATAAACCTCTGGTCAGAAAGTCTGCTGGATTCTGTTTAGTTGGAACATAGTGAAAGTTTACTTGTAGGCTTTCATTAGCGTCAGCTATTTCTTTTAGCCTATTTCTTACAAAGATATTCTTACTATTAATGCTATCATTCCGTATCCAGGCAAGACAAACCTGACTGTCAAGCCAGACGTGGATATGAGTTAAAAACACATCATAGTAAGCATCCTTAAGCAATGAAATGGTTTTAATGGCTAATGTAGCAGCCAATAGTTCCAATTGAGGTATGGTTCGGGTAGGTTTGAGAGGTGCAACTTTCCCTTTTGCATAAATTAGATGACTTTCTGTAGGGCTTACAAGATACGCACAGCACCCATAAGCTTGTGTGCTTGCATCAGCAAACACATGAAGTCTCTGGGGCTTATCCCTAAACCCACAGCACCTTTGAATTTTAATGTTCTGCACTTTTGTTAAATCAGTAGCTAACTTCTTCCAAGATTTTTGATTTTCATTTGTTATTGGATCATCCCACCCAACATTTGTCCTCCAAATTTCTTGGAGGAGAATCTTTGATTTTATTGTTGAAGGCAGGAATAGACCCATAGGATCAAAAATTTTGGAAGCCTCTGATAATATTTGTCTTTTAGTATTTGCTTCCTCATCAAGTTTAAAACCTTTAGTACAGATTGAATCATGACTGTTAGAAGTTGCATCCAAATACCAGTTCATACCTAAAGTTTTAACTCTGTCTGATGGCTCAGTAAGACCATTATTATCCTTTAAAATCTTTTTGTTTAAATCCTCATCATTTGAAATCCACTCTCTAAGTTCAAAGTTACCTTGTTGCATAATGTTTTGAGAGTGTTCATAGACTTCAGATAATTCAGATTTTGTTGTCGTTGAGCCTATTAGATTGTCTACGTAAAAATGTTCCTTAAGGAAGTTCAATGTTAGAGAGTTATTAAACTGGTTTAAATGATGTCTAATTGTCAATGCTAATAGGCTAGGTGAGCAATTGGCTCCAAACAACACAACATTAAATCTATAGGTTATGAACCCTTTATTCAAATCAAATGGATCCTTGAACCATAAGAACCTAAGTTGGTTTTATCATATTCATTTTTAAGATTTATTCTCAAAAATGCCTTTGAAATGTCACTTTGTACGGCATATTTGTCTAACCTGAACCTCAGTAAGATCTTCACAAGGTCAGAAATGAGATTAGGACCCTCAATCAAGCAATCATTCAAACTGTGTTTATCACTGTCTTTGAGGCTACAGTTATATACTACTCTGAGTTTTGTTGTTGGGGCATCTTGTCGATAAACCCCCTGTGGGTTAAATAATGACAACCATCTTTTTTAAAAGGGTTATTTGTTACTTCTTCAATGAAGCCTTTCTGTAGCTGTTCTTTGAAGACATCACTGTACTTTTGAATATTATTATCTTGTCTGAGTTTTTTCATTACTTTATATAAATGTCCTTTAGCTACTTTGAGATTGTCTCTTAAAGTTGGACAATTTATTTTCCAAGGTAACTCAACAAAATAACTATTGTCTTTGCACTGAATGGTGTCTTCAAATCTTTCTACCATTAACTGATCTTCTGAAGTTTGATTTGTGTCATGTATACCCCAGATTCTAGCAACCATAAAGTTTGAATTGCCTCATCCAAAGTTTCATTTGATAATGATGAATTAATGTTCTCAGTTGAGATAATATTATTCAAAGTGTTGCTATTCTTACAGGTGTTATGTAGGACTGAGTTGAGGCACATAGTATTTGTTGGTCATGAGCTGTTTTGGTTTAGGTCTAGGTTGTATTCTGATAGGTCACCCAAAGGGGCTATCCCTGATGGAGTCTGAATAGCTATACCATTACCTATCTCTACTATGCCCTTATGAATAAGATTAATATAATCTGCCCCTATTAGCATTTCAATGTTAGCTACTGTGTTGTTAGTGATATGTCTATCAGCTATTTTGTAGTGTTTTCCCAAATGATTTATGGTTTGTTCTAGTTTGGGTATAACCAGTTTGTTTTGTCCTACTTTAGAAATAATAACTGCTTCAATTTTCTTGAATTTACTTTCTAAATGTAGTTCCAGGTCAATTGTCTTATAGCTATTTTTGTCCGAGTTATCCTTAACAAAGGATGCAATATTGAGGTTTTGTTCATTCGGGTTTGGTGTCAAACCCAATTTATTAACTACATTTTTTGAAACAAATGTTTGTTGAGAACAACAGTCTATAAGACATCTCACTGGAGTGGTACTACCCTCATTATTCACTAAGTCCAAAGTAATAGTTGGTAAAAGAATCTCAGTGTTTCTTGTTACATTGTTTGAACAAGCAGAATGTCCCATGAAAGTGGCATTTTCTTGATTACCTTTGTTTGGGGGAGGTATCTTTTGAGTTTGAGTACTATTGTTTGGACACTTTGGTGAATCACACATTGATGAGACATGTCGTAAACTTTTACAAAACTTACACTTGAATCTTAACCTAGATTTACAGTCTTTCTTATAATGTCCCTGGCCAGTACACTTTTTACACAGGTTCAACTGTTCACATCTTTTAGCCCTTTGGTTAAAGTCTGAATATTTGTCACACCCAGTACTACTGTGTTCATTACTTGCACAAAATTTGCAATGTGGTGTGTAAGTTGAGACAGCAGTTACATTAAAGTTCTGTAATGTAGGTGTTCGTGTATTATAGTTGGTCACATTTGATTCTACAGTATCAAGTTTTGTCTGTTTGGCTGTAGCTAGTTGGTCTCTGGGAACAGTCTTTGGTTTATCCATAGTCTGGGTCTTATGTGTTGGAAAATCTCTCAATTTGTAATTAGTTAGGATATTGGGGAAGTGTTTTCTTATTTGTTCTAAATTAGGATAATTTTCTCCCGTCTTTAGAATTAAAATATCTTTAACCCTCGAAGGAAGGCACCTAAGTACTATGCTTTGTATAATCCAAGATGAAGCTTTAATATCTATCTCATTGCTAACCAGTTGTCCTATAATAGCTTCTAATTTTGTATAAAAAAATTTCCATATCACTATGGTTATCTTTTATGGGTGCAAATTAAAAATTTGTTGAGATAATTCATATACAATCAAATCTTTATTAATGTAATTACGTTTTAAAAGATCAATAGCTACTTCATATGAATCCCCTACGGCTGGTAAATAGGCTATTAGGTTATAGGCTGGGCCTTTAAGGGAACTAGTTAAGTAACTAAACTTTTCAACAGTTGAAATATAAGGTTTATTACCTATTAAATTCTCAAATTTGTCAATGAAAGATGGGAATTGTACCGTGTCCCCTTCAAATGTTGGTACTAGCAAAATGGGTAACTGAGCCCTCAATTCTTGTGACTCAGGATTTAGCATGCCACTTAAATTTTGTTGAAGGTTAGCCCTACTTTGATTAAAATCAGAATTAGGTTTTTTTTGTGTTAAGTCAGTCAAACGAGACCGTAGTCTCCTTATTTGCTGTTCAATTGAGCTTACCTGATCATCATCATCAGCGTAAAGGTCTATCAATTGTTCTTCAGCCATTTCGGATTCAACTAACTCTGAAATACTCTCATTAATGGCTATTATTTCCTTCTTTTTAATTTCCAATTTAATAATTACACTCTCTAAATTTCCTTACCTGGTTGTGTAATATTGTTAAAAGTGTTCACAGCCTTTGTAACAGCTCCCAACTTTGCCCCCCTTTTCTTTTTAACTTTTTCAATTCCGCACTGTCCATGTCTAAGTCAAAATTGTTTAACTGGGGATCGTAATGAAATAGAGGACAAGAAGAAATTACCAGAGGAGAGAGCACAGACAAAACAGTCGAGTTTAAATTTGGTTTAATCCCCCCCAAGTACTTATGTCACTCAGGTCTAAGCTTATTAGAGAATGAGACTCCTTAAATGTAAATGTTTCCTAGTTAGGCCCTAGGTTGTAGACCTAATTAGGCTTGATTAGCTTAGGCTTAGGCTGGACCATTTAGCCTAATTCTGCAATTTTTGTTAAGTAAGGTTAAGGTTTGTAAATTCCCCACACACGGACCACCAATGCGAAAAATGCTCTGTATGAATTGGTCCACAATTAACCCCCTTATATCTCCAGTCTAACTATAGAGTAGATCAAGTCTAGCCTAGAGGGGTCAGCCTAGAGATTCCGGAAATGGTCCAGAGCGGGCAGATAAATTGAGGTCCACAGTAGGATTCCTCACAAGATTAGGTTAGGGCAATCTACCTTCACCTTTGTTAAGCTATGAGTTGATGCTGGGTCTTAGGCCACAATGTAGGCCTAACTTGTCTGACCCAGCTTAATTTAATGTGATTAACTTACTGGTGTAAAAACTCAATCAGTCACTTACTTTTTTATTGGAGTCTCTCCCTTCTCCGGTTGTGTAATTGTCGAGAGCGTACTTGCTGGTACGTCTTCTCGCCCCGTTCTTCGTTTTCGTTCTCTCTTTGTTCTCCTCTTCGCGGGGCTTCTTGCACCAGCGTTGTCTTGGTTTTTTCCTCGGTTGGTTGAGCGGTAATGTATCTATTACCGAGCACGCTCCTCCCACACAGTATATAAATACTAGTGTGGAGAATAACTCTGGTGAGCAACCAATTGGTTTCATCCACCCAGTTATTGACATAAATGGAATTTAATAATTGTTAGATTAACTACCTACCTACTCAGTGAACCATTTTCGTTACCTCCCAACTACCCACTCATCAGTTTTCCATAATTATTTATTACAGAAATTATAAATTTATTATTACATTGGTTATTAGGCCTTATTACATTGTTGTTTATTATACAGAACTTATAAACCGAAAAACGAATGAAAAAAGCCGATTAGGAAACAATCCAGAGACCATTGAGAAATTCGCACCTAGGTTAGATACCGTTCTCCCGACACCGGAAGGGCATTTTATTACAGGGTCCGCTTATAAGTACATTCCCACAAATTAAAACTGTCTTCTTGTTCTACACATACAGATTCTAATATTTTGACATAATTACTGCATTTACATTTTTTTAACATTTATTATTATTACCGTTACCCTAATTATTAAATTTATAATATTACCTTTATTATTACATCTGTTGCATTTATATTTATTTCCACATTTATTACTTCCATTATTACATTTACTAAAAGCGAGTAAGGAAACAATCCAATCCAGAGACATTTAAGAAATTCACACTTAGGTTCGAACACGTTCCCACGACTCCGTAAGGGATTTTTTGACCAAGAATCTCATTAAAGGGTCTAAGTTCTAACTTATAAGTACCTTCGCACAAATTAAAATTATTTACTTTTTCTATACACACAGATTCTATTATTTTTCTTTTGACATAATTATTACATTTATAAAGTACCTTACTTGATTCCCAATCTATAGCATGATTATTTTGGCTGGCGTGATAAAAAATGGCATTATTAGTATTACAACTTCTGAAGGCATATTTGTGCTCTTTTAAACTGGTTTCAATATTTCTTCCAGTTTCTCCCACGTATACTAAATCACAACTTTTACAGGGAATGCTGTAGACACAGGCTTGTTCCTCTTTTGCAACGTTATTCCTAACCAATTTACTTTTCACGGTAGACGAATATTTGAACGCCAAAGCAAACTTAAAATCTTTCGTCAACGGTTTTACTCTTTCTAAGCCGACAATGTGTAAGGCAAACTCACATATTGTTTTTGGTTAACTGAAGGTTCCCGAGGTCGGTCCCTGGACTGTTTTTCCCTCTTGTTTTGGTTCATTCGTGTTTCTGTATCCACCGAGGAGGATGCCAGTGGGCGTCGAAACTGTCGTGGAAATAAACTCTGTCTATTAGAGTGGGTTTTTATTTTCATATTTTGACCTTCACGTAGAAAAAAGTGAAGTTTTTTGGGTAATTATTCGTTTTAGTGCTTTTCCTCCTTTCTGAACCAAAACACATTTTCCTGGTGTTTTGTGGTGTGATTTGTTCAAATCTGAACTTCGTTTCTTTGGGAAATGAGCCGTTTTTGAGAAATTTTAAAATTGAAAATTTCTCAAAAACGGCTCATTTCCCAAAGAAACGAAGTTCAGATTTGAGCAAATCACACCAAAAAACACCAGAAAAATGTGTTTTGGTTCAGACCTAACCTAACCTAAACTGACCTAACCTAACCTAAACTGATTGGGTTTTGTTGCCAGACCGTAATATCCAGCTCTTCACGTCTTTCCAACAACGCTCAATATTTTGAATGTGAACGGTGTCTTCCACGAACCGCTGTGAATGGTTGACTGTCCGGTGAATGTAGCCTAGATTTCCAAGTTGAGAATACGCACGCCACTCGTCGGAATAGATTGTAGTCCCAGGCCTAATATGTTGCTGGATCAGGCGAACAAGAGTTGTTGCGTCTCTCTGAGGAACCGCAAACAACAGTAGTTTTTTGGAACTGCGTTCCAAGGTACCAAAAACCCAGGCAATCACAACCTCCGCAAACCATAATGAAAACCAGACTGAAAAAGCATTCTTGAATGAGTATGCATTATGAGAGATTCAAAATGTACGTCTCTGATTGGTCGGATAAGGTCACGTGAAAAAACCCAGTTTTAATTGGTTGTTTTGACCTATGTTTCCTAATTTTGCCACGAGATGTCTCCCCATAAAACTGGAGAGGACGACGATCAGTTACATTTTTACAGCGTTAAGAGCTAAACACTCGGTCAATGGCCTATAATGGCTGCTTTTTACGTCTAAATTTTTTTTTTTTCCATAAAAAATAATTATTACATTTCCTTGATTTTTATCAGTTTCCCTGAGGTTTCAAGGTGTTCTGAATACGAATTTATATGTTAAATTGTCATAGAATGTCTCCTTCTATCGAAAACGAACAAAGCATTAAAACGAATATTAACCGTTTTTTGCCTTCTGTTCATATTTAAATAGGCTTTCATTTGAAGGTACCTAATTTCTTCCGGTTTGTGGTGTTACTGCCTGCATACTCTTCGCTATGGAAGATTCAGGAAGAATGCAAAACGGACCAACCAACCAAACAGACGACTCCTATGACTCTAGGTCAGGTCGGACTTAGGGTGTTTAATTTGTCTACCCCAATTTTTATCTGCTTGATCTTTAACGTTAAGTTTAAAATTACAGTATTCATTTGGTTTACTCGTAAGCAAAAATGAGACCTGTCACCTATTTGTCGGTTGTCAACCTGTATTTAACTTGCTTTTACTTTGGTTCATAGCGGCTTGTCCTTTTCGCGGTTTCGCTGCGAAACTGATTGCCTTGAGCCTAGGTTAGTTCTGCAGTTCACTTGAATCTCCACTGACCTTCTTTAAACCGTTTGAATTTTACTTCATGAGTTTTTGACTCGTTTTTGACTTTGCTGCAAGACAACTCGCAAGGCAAAATCCCCGCCCAATGCGCTGGCCTATGTTAGGTTTTCCTTTTTTTTTTTTTAGGCTAGACTTATTTCAGTTGCTCTACCTTTGTCTTTAGAATTGGTAAATATTTACTATTACACCAGTCTGGTAGAAAGTTGTAAAAGCTGGTTTTCAATGTGCCGAATTAAAAAATGATACTCATTTCCGTCGCAAATGATTTGTTAGAGTTATTGAAGCTTAAAGCTTTTAAAATTTTCTACCCTTTTTTATCTGGGGGACCCCCAATGGGAACCCGGAGTTTTTGAGTCGGGAGAATCGCAAAAATTAGTGGTTTCTGAATATTTTGAAAGATTAACACAAAACATATCAAGAACCATAGGAAAAACATAAATTTCCCCTTCAAAATTGGCTGAACCTAACAACCTAAGCAAACCTAACAACCTAAGCAAACCTAACAACCTAAGCAAACCTAACAACCTAAGCAAACCTAACAACCTAGGCTAACCTAACCTAAGCAAACCTAACAACCTAGGCTAACCTAACCTAAAACAACCTAAGCAAACCTAACCTAAAACAACCTAAGCAAACCTAACAACCTAAGCAAACCTAACCTAAAACAACCTAAGCAAACCTAACCTAAAACAACCTAAGCAAACCTAACCTAACCCAAAACAACCTAAGCAAACCTAACCTAACCCAAAACAACCTAAGCAAACCTAACCCAAAACAACCTAAGCAAACCTAACCCAAAACAACCTAAGCAAACCTAACCCAAAACAACCTAAGCAAACCTAACCCAAAACAACCTAAGCAAACCTAACCCAAAACAACCTAAGCAAACCTAACCCAAAACAACCTAAGCAAACCTAACCCAAAACAACCTAAGCTAACCTAACCCAAAACAACCTAAGCTAACCTAACCCAAAACAACCTAAGCTAACCTAACCCAAAACAACCTAAGCAAACCTAACCTAACCCAAAACAACCTAAGCAAACCTAACCTAACCCAAAACAACCTAAGCAAACCTAACAACCCAAAACAACCTAAGCTAACCTAACCTAACCCGAAATAACCTAACCTAACCCAAAACAACCTAAGCAAACCTAACCTAACCTAAGCAAACCTAACCTAACCCAAAACAACCTAAGCAAACTTAACCTAACCCAAAACAACCTAAGCAAACCTAACCTAACCCAAAACAACCTAAGCAAACCTAACCTAACCCAAACAACCTAACCTAACCCAAAACAACCTAAGCAAACTCATTTGCGATGGAAATGAGTATCATTTTTTAATTCAACACATTGAAAAACATTGAAAACCAGCTTTGAAAACTTTTTACCGGAGACTGATGTAATAATAAAGAAATATCTTAGAATTTGGCAAAGAAATTTTAAATTGGTAATTATGCAGTAAATGCATAATTACTAAATTTAGAGAAAACTAAATTTTAAATCTTAATATATAAATTATTATTATATGTACATGCAACATAATTGCCATTTGTTAAAACTCAAAATCAATTTTCCAATCAAGCTTAGATTTCCCCTCCTTCGCTATTTCTTAGACAACATTAGCTTCATTATTAGATCTTTCATACACTTTAATTTGGGTTTTACTAATTGGAACAAAATGGTGAAATCTTTGTGTACCTTCAATTGTTTTGGACAGCTTAAATCTTTCTTCTAATATAAGTTTATCTTTCTCCACCTCACTGGATTCTATGAGGAATTTAATCTTATCACTGAGATTCTTCTGACAAACTCAAACACTATTAAAAGTTGAGACCTGGTTGGTCACAGTTCTTTGAAGGCTTGCTCTTACCACAGCTCACTTTATAGTGCCACAAGATCCAAAGTTTTGAAGTTAATGTGCAGCTGGTAGATGTGTGACAATCTGCAATTTGCAGAGATCAATTGGATCTTAATTTTGCATGTAGCTGTATTTATGGTTTGTTTATATTAACAGTGGAGCCACCCAGATGGGCTGAAGGGCCCCTAGTGTGCCCACTATAAAATTTTTACCATGTTACCATGCAATTGGTCCAGAAAGGAGCCTAACCTCACAGTGTAGAATTACCTTTCAAATCTGAGCTTAATTTGTGCAAATGTTCTAAAATGGAACCTACCCTAACTATGCAATCATATTTTAAGAAATTTACATAACAAATGAAGCTTAGATCTGAATAAAGCACATCAAATTACACTAGAAACACATATTTCTTGCTAGAAATGCAGGGTGATGTCCTATTTTGGCATCCCAAATTATTCAACCAACCAGTTAAGTCAACTGTATGCTCTTGATGATTGTTTAGGTTAAGTTGTTATATTTTCACTTAAACTAATGAAAATATCAAAACTTAACCAATTGTCAAGGGCATACAGTCGACCTAACTAGGTAGTCAATTAACCTAATTAATATAAATGAGTAATTTGAAAGTGTTGGAATACCATTTATTTTTGATTGGTTGAATAATTTGGGATGCCAAAATAGGATATTGCTGAAATGCAGATCATGGCACTACTGCATATTAACCCTTAATTCTTTAATTTATGCAGTTTATAGTTCATTGGTGCAAAATGGTATGGCCTCTGAAATACCTTTAAAAAAAAAAAATTAGTATGTTTTATAGTTTAAACCCAGATTGCATAATTTGCCAAAAAATTTTGATGCATTTGGTGAGGATTTTTCTATAACTCGGTGATAGTTTATCTCCTTCACTATGATTATATACTCTGTATGTCATAAAAATCATAAGATGCTCATAGTGTAGTGGCTTTATAGTGAAGAGGTTAACTGAAATTACTTGCACATAATGTATGGGACCTAAATTTCCACAAGTCTTCAACTATGATGCATTACACAAATTTATTACCATCTTTATAATCCTAGTAATGAAATTGACAATATTTTTCATTATTTAGCTTGATTTTTTTTTTCTTGAAGCATATTATTGTAGCCAAACACTGAAATATTTTGCGTAAGAATATCATATGGTAATCTTTTAGTTTGTCATAAATTAACTAGGTGTGCTTTTAAGTTGTTTAAGTATCACAAATTTTTATTGTAGAGGTCATTTTAAATATGGCAACACATCCTAATTTGTAAAAGGTGGTTTTATTTTAAATATGGCAGCATATCCTAATTTGTACAGGATGTTTAAACTAACATAACCTAATAAGTATAAACAGAAATAGTTTAATCATTTGATAATATTACTCAACAACATAGCTATGGTCTAAATAAAAATCATTGTTTTTTATTTTGATAATTTTTAACATTAAAGTAGAAGATTACCTGGTACTTTTGCATTATCCTTCTAATACTAATTTTTTTTTATAATGGCTAATGCCTGCGGCAGGCTGTTTTTACCCTACCTAACCTAACCTAACCTAATACTAACACTAATTTTTTTTATAATGGAAGGAAAATAAAGTACCAAAACCAAACCAACATTATATAAAAAAATTAGTGTTGGGAGGATAATGCAAAAGAACCGATTACCTATCATATTGATTAAGACTTTCACAGTTTGGAATGAATTGTTGTTTTTGGTTTTTTCCTAAGAATGAGAATGTTACGCAAGAATGCTGTAGATTTTGCAGTCTGAGCTCAGCAGGGGTCACCAATTAATTTTTTCTGGTCTGCATAGGTGTATCTGTAAACTGCTACTAGGGAGTTCCAGGACAGGACAAGTGATCCAATGATTTTTCAAATTTGAGGGTCAACTCTTCAATTTTCATGAAAATTGGTATACAGGGTAGTTTTGGCTAGAGAAAACTAAATTTTAAATCTTAGGCTGATCCATCCAATAGTTTTTGAAGTATGGGTCAGGTCAAATTCAGGTAATCTTGATTTTTTTTTTTTTTAAGGTCAAATATCTTAACTATTTTTTAGAATATTTCAGTCAACTTATATATTTTTGAAATCAGGAGAGGCTGAGGATTCCAAATATGTATGTTTCATTGTTGTAGGGTAATAAATACAAATTTGGTCACATGACCTTTATTTAAGGTCAAATTTTTACCTTCAGCAGACCATTTCACAAAAAATTTTATGAAACTAAAATTAAACATGCCATTTTTCTATATAAAACAATAATAAAATATTGGTATATAAAACTTATAAAGGTAGAAATTAACAGGTATTACAGGCAAATTTTGACCATTTTATTATGTTTTCTTCTAAGTTGCCTACATAATGACTAATTTTTCATCAAAATATGCAACTAAAAGTACTTATGGTAGAAATATGATGAATATGAAAGTACAAGGTGTCTCAATATACATGCAACCCATGTCACTGCTAATAATTTGCCAATATTAATGTTCTCATTCTATTTTCTCAGATTTGAAGAGAGGAGACAATAACAACTAATAATTATCAATCAAAATGCCTTGGACAAAGGAGGAAAAACTTTTTTGCGTCACTACTTATTTGGAGATGAAATCATTCAAAACTGTGCAAGCGAAATTTTCGCAGGAAGTTCAACTTCAACAATTATCCCCAGAAAAGCCAAATTTATCGTTGGGCACACAATTTCAAGCCACAGGATCAGTAAACAATCTCAACAAGAAAGCAGAAACACCCAGATCTGGCAGGAAGGTGACTGCAAGATCTCCTGACAATGTGAATGCGGTGAGAGATTCTGTCGGAAGGAGTCCGAAAAAGTCAATCTGAAGACGTTGCCAAGATCTGGGTCTTTCACGTGCGTCAGTGCAAAGAATCTTGATCAAGGATCTTCAGCTGTACCCATACAGGATCCAGATCAAGCATAAACTCACACCAGCTGACATGGCAAAACGTGTTGTGATGTGCCGGTGGTTCGAGAACAAGATCGAAGAGGATCCTGACTTTCTTGATGATGTTTGGTTCAGCGACGAAGCACACTTCTTGCTCAGTGGGTATGTCAATAGCAAGAACAATGTGTTCTGGGGCACACAAGCCCCAGACGAGGTGCTTCAGAGGCCCTTGCACTCTGTGCAGGGTGTCAGGGTGATTGACAACTTCGCTCGTCGGCTTCAAGTGTGTCTGCAGCGCAACGGCGGTCATTTGGAACATGTGCTCTAATAAATGTATCCTTTGATCTAGAGACCTCAAATCTTCAGTTTTTAATTGTTATCATATCAGCTTCCAGGAAATGTAATCTTTTTTGGAGTTTATTTTCTGAGTAATAAATTATTATCATGTCAATGGATTCCATCTATTTTGAGACACCCGGTATTTATGGTAGAAATGTAGGCTTTGGATTACAGCCTGTACACTTTGTTTAGGTTAAGTACGTAACAGTAGGCTTGGAACTCAGTGGTCAATCTTCACCATCCTAGGCTTACATACTTTTATATTAGGTGTATCTTACAAAGCTGTGTAGCTATACATTAATCCTTAGTTGGTCTGCTCATCATGTGCACTGTTTTCACGTGGTATATAGCATGAATCTTTTTTTCATTGGGAAGCTATAACTTGGGACAATAGAAGAAGGTTGTAAGAAATTAATTAGATAATCATTATATTCTTCTCAGTAGTAGTCTTCAACAATTCCTAACCATAAATTATCAACATATATACATGCAACATAATTGCCATTTGTTAAAACTCAAAATCAATTTTCCAATCAAGCTCAGATTTTTCCCCCTCCTTCGCTATTTCTTGGACAACATTAGCTTCATCATTAAATCTTTCATACATTTTGATTTGGGTTTTACTAATTGGAACAAAATGGTGAAATCTTTGTGTACCTTCAATTGTTTTGGACAGCTTAAATCTTTCTTCTAATATAAGTTTATCTTTCTCCACCTCAATGGATTCTATGAAGAACTTAGCTAATCTTATCACTGAGATTCTTCTGACAAACTCAAACACTACTAAAAGTTAAAATCTGGTTAGTCACAGTTCTTTGAAGGCTTGCTCTTGCCACAGCTCACTTTATAGTGCCACCTATACCATCATAGGCATTTTTTCCATGAGCTGTGGCAAAAAAGTTCCATTCAGCTTTTAATCCAAAGTATTCTCCATGGGTAGCACAAGTTGATAAAATTAAATCAATTCTTATTATTGTCCACTACAACTATTGGTAAAATAATTCACCTTTTTGGAGTCTGGGAACAACATTTTTAGATAAGGAAGTTGCTTTGACAGGAAAGTATGAACCATAGCCATAGAATGCTTAGTTGAGTCAGACAAAAAGAAAGAACTCTGTTTTATCTGGTCATTTAAACTTGACTTCCATTACATAACAAAAGGATGAAGAGTGCATTGAAAGTTGTCCCAATGGAAACCTTGAGCATCATCTTGGACTGAAAGGAATAGTTTTCAGAAAAATCTCCAATTAATATTGACTCGTCTAACTTTAAAGATCCTTTCATATCTTGAAAATACTTGGTTTGTTCATGGGCTATGAAATGGTGTTGAGTTAATTTGTATATATTAGAACTTAATGAGTTTAAGTAGTTGGATAAACTGTCTTTTCCACCAGTGTACATCTATCAGGGCTTACCCAAACTTTATACTGAATTTCATCCCTACAAGTTTTAACACAATCTAGTAACTCCAGAAAAGACTATACAGTAGTCCCTCGCCATATCGCGGTTCACATTTTGCGGACTCGGTACATCGCGGTTTTTTCTAGCTGAAATAAAATACGTACTCTAATTGAGTTGACAAAGAACCGCGAGATAGGAAAACCAGCGAAGCTTGTGCTGCTTGAGCTACTTTGCCTATATGATACCGTACATGGCACACCATTGGCCGATGGATGAGACGCGACCAATCAGAGCATGCTGTTCAGTATCCTGGGCGCTGATTGGCTTAGCGTTCGTCGCATCTCGATCTGCAGCCTACCGAAGCATTCAGCATCTTGCCTTGCTCAGTTCGCTTCCACGTGTTATTCATTTAGAAGAGATGTAATGCTCTTCTTTGCTGTGCAGTACATTCATCTCATCATCGTCATCACCTTCATCGTTCAGTACTGCACAGCTAATTCATCGTCATCGTCATCATTCAAGTTTTAGTATCTTCGCTGGTGAGTACCCATACGAAATTTTAATGTTGGTAAAATTATTAAAAAATACTGTATATACAAATGTTTTCTTTTTAAAATACTGTTAGTCTCTTTCATACTCCGAGTGTAGAAAGTGTTTATAAGAGCGTGGGAAAGGTTTATAAGAGTGCGGGGAGGGTTTATAAAGGCGTAAAATACGTAATAAACATATCGTTTCTACTTCGCGGATTTTCACCTATCGCGGGGGGTTCTGGAACGTAACCCCCGCGATATTCGAGGGAATACTGTATACCATTTTTGCTATCACAATTTTAGCATTTATGCATCATGCACTTTGTATCTTCTGTGCTGCAGACTGCATATTCCATTAAATCTTTGTTAGTCCATGTCAGTTGTAATTTAGGGTTTGGGTGGTATGTACATACGCATATAGAATGTGTTCCACTCCCACCTGCTAATATATAGTGTGGAGGCCTAAGGTTGGCAAAACTAGAAAATCCTGTTGTGGGATTATCCTGGTTCTTCTTTTAGAGTTCAAATAATTCTTTCAAGTTTCCTAATAGTTCTATTAGGAAACTTGAAAGAATTATAAGCCTTTTTTTGTTGTATTTTTTTTACCATTTACATCACTAATTTTAATACAGTCCTTCTTACCTAGGTATATCCTACTTACTTCATCTAATTCATAGAACTCTCTTACTTTCTCCTTTTCTTTTTCTGTTATTACTTTCCCTTTGCTCATATTTGGTACTTTTGGGTGAATACCAAATTGTTTCATCAGTTTTGTGCTTTTCTTTACCATTCTGTTTGAGGCTCTGAATAATTCTTCTCTCTCTTTAATTGTGAAGGGGGATAATGAAAGAATTTGCAAATTTTCAGAATAATTTGATGTTTTATATGATGTCACTAATTCTCCCATCATCCATTCATTCCTGTAAATAATGAAATGTGCATGATAAATAGCTGGAGTACTACTTACTTACTTACTTCGTAGCCCCCGGGTTCTCTTATGCGAACCCGGCGGCACTCACGTATCCCGCGACCACCATGGGATGGGTCCATAGGTCTCGTAGAGAGGTAATGTTGGAGTTGTGTCTTTGTTGAGAGAGAGTGTGGCAGTGTAAGAGTAGGTGTTCTGTGTCCTCAGGGTGGAGGTAGCATTTTTGACAGGTGGAGGTGTCAGCTAGGTGGAGTCTGTGTCTGTATTGTTGGAGGGAGGGGTGGTGGCCTGAACGGAGCCTGGCCAGAGTAACTCTTGTTTTCCTTGGGAGGGTTTGTTCGCTCTGATGGACTACAGGGGGAGTATCATGAAGGACAGTGTTGTGTGGTTGGTCGAGTAGGTATTTCCGGGTAAATTCTGTGTGGAGATGTTTAATGGGGTTGATGTTTAGGGGAGGAGGGGGGATATTGTTCAGTAGCTGCGAATAGTGAGCAGCAGGAGTACGTTTTTGTTGCGGGGTGGGGGATTGTGTAATGTGAGATGGTGACAGGGGTGGTCTGGGGCCAGTGCTCTGGAGAAGAATTGAGTCGTTCATGTGGTGTTCGATGGGGAGTATTTTCGTATCTGCATGTAGATGTGGGATGGGTGTGGTTCGGAGGCAGCCAGTAATGCTTCTGAGACCTCTGTTTTGTGTGGTCTGTATCTTTTTCTGGTTTGTGTGGGAGATGGATGGGGACCAGGCGGGGGCAGCGTAAGTTAGGGTAGTACGTACAAACTGTTTGTATAGGATACTAAGGGATTCCTTCTGCTGACCAAATGTTGTGGAGGTGAGTGTTCTGAGCATAACTCCAGATTCCTGGGATCTTGGGAGCATTGCTCCAGTAAATTTGACCATGAGAAAAAGTAAATTTGGGTTTGGGTTTTGTTCATCCGCTAGACGTTATGCAATTTTTTTGCGTATACGTTCTTGTACAAACCAATTTTTTTAAATTACAAATTTAGTTAGTTTAAGTTTAGTTGGTAATTCCATATTTAACAATTATTTTTATTTTTTGTTAAGCTTCAATGTTTTGATGATTAAAATTTTATTAAAACATATATTTTTTTAATATAAAATTATCAGGATTGGACTATGTTCCATTGATCTCGGCCAGGTTTGATAAATTGGCCAGATAATTACTTGTGCGGTTTTAAGTAATCCACCATGACTAGAATTGAAAAGTTTAGTTAAGTTTAAACTTACTTTTACTTACTCTTCCTTACTTTTACTAAGTTTAAAGCACTTACTTTACTTACTTTCATTGTACTATATTTACTTACTTTTACTCACTTTTACCATACTATATTTACTAACTTTTACTTATTTTGTATTTTTTCAGGTAGTCAATAATAATCAATAATGGATCCTAATATTGATGAAGTTGGAGAGAAAAGTGAGGGTGTTAAAAGGGGTTACTTTTGTGGTCAATGCAAGAACAAATATTCAAAGAAGCAAAACTGGGAGGAACATTTTAATTCCAAAAAAAATATTTGTTACAATACAAGAGGTCCCAGAGTTTGGGCCCACAGCTTAGATATTGCAGTAAAGAAATACCAGGATGAAGTGCAGCAAAGAGATACGGCAAAGCAGTCATTTAGTTTGTTCACAAAATGTGCTAGTGCTAGACCTCAGAAAAATGAACCAACTTCATCAACTGCTAATCTAGAAAATGAAACTTTTTCACTAGATGTTTCACAGACTGAAGAAAGTGCTTCTCCTCCACCTAAGAAACAAAAGGTAAGTGAGGAATCTGCGCATCAGACTAACAAAACTGCTTTAGAGGAATTTGAAAATTCCCAAATCCAGAAGACATTGAATGCAATTTTGCGCCTAACAAAAGAAACTCACCAAGCTGTTGTGGTTAATAAAGAGAAGAGTCAAAATATGCCTTCAAGTTCAAGTGTTGCATCCAAATCTAATAAAGCAAAAAGCAACAAATTTGACATTTCCATAGCCCATTTAAGCAAGTGTAAATCAATACAAGAAATCCTGAACAATGATTTGATCAAATCTACATTCAAATTGGTGGAAAAGAAGGATCTAGGGCATGCTGATGATTCATTTTCAGTACCAAGTGATATAATGGAAAACATTGCAAATAGTGACACTAATATGCCTGATGTAGATATAGCTGTTGAGGATGAAGATGATGATAATCAAGAAGATATTGATGATGCTTCTGATGATAAAATGTTTACATTATATTGCATAGCTTGCACAGACCCCAAAGCATGTGCTTCAGACAAACATTCTAACATAAAGGTTACTTCAATGTTAAAGATTTAACCTATGTATGCAAACAAGGAGAAAATCAAGAGAGATGGTTTAGAAATCTGAAAACCCACCTGAAGAGACATTTAATTAAACTTCAGCATCATCAAAGAGCTGCTGTTTATGAAGTGATGAAAACATTTCTCGGAACACTACTAAACGCATAGAAGACTTATGTGGCAACATCTTATACTACATAATGAAAACAAACACTGCATGGGCTCTATATCCAGTACTTCTAGCTGTATTACATAGGTCAGGTTGTGAGGTTGGAAATTTGAATCATAGCACACATGCGTGCGAGACAATTTGTGAGCTATTAGATAATCAACTTAAAGAACAAACTGTAAAGTGGTTCTTAGAACAAACTTCAGTAACAATAACAGCTGACATTGGAACAATTTTGTGATTAAGCATGCTAGTTGTATTAGTTATGAGTGAAGAAGATAAGACTGTAAAACTTGCTGGGATAAATTTAGTACGCAGCAAATCAGGAGTTTATTTGGCCAATGAAATTTTTGATGTGTTGAAGTCTCCTAATCACTTGAAACTATATGAAGAAGCAATTAAATCCAAGGTATCTGGAATGGTTGGAGATGGGGCTTTTTGTAAGGACAACGAGCCATTTAAAAACGAAATTAAAAAGTTGTTTGGAGAAAATTTCAAATTTTGATGGGACTTAATGCATCTTGTGAACAGAGCCCACGTTGATGTATTGAAGAAAATTTGTAAACTAAGTGAGCTTTTAGACTTTATTCAGAATCACACTTCAAATCTGAGATCAGGCCTTGACTATACCAATATGGTTCTTGACAATATCATTGGTTTTAAGAGACCAAAACTCAAATCTGATACTCGCATGGTTAATTACGAATTTGATGAATTTGACAGATTTGTGGAAATTTGTGTTTTTTGATCATCCACAAGAGAAAGAAATTAGTGCCAAGTTCTATGTATTGATTTCCTATGTAACAAAGATTATGTTGCAAGTAGCTCAAAAAACCACAGTTAGTGCAGAATTTGTAGAAAATATATTTTATAAAGAAGGAGGGAAAACTGTTATGTTAAGAGTGATGGAAACATTTTCAAAATTAGCTAATGGAGGAAATGCAAATGATATAGTTTCTGAATTTAAGCACGATACCACAGGGCAGCAAAAGGAACTAACAGCTGAGGATTACATCCTAAATGAAGTTTACAAATACATCAAGAAACGTTCTGATTACTACCAGGTTGCTGAAGTTGCTAGACCATCCAGAACCAGATCTGAAAGTAGTTTTACAAAAGACTCAGTGATAAATTGGCTGACAGAATATATATACTGCGTATCAAATTATTAGCCACTTTGCAATTTTGAAATTTCTGAGAAACCGCGCAATCAAACCTTGTACAATCCTGATTATATATTGCTCATGTGTATCAACGTTGTCTGTGTACATTTTATGGAGTTATGTTCATAAGTATGGATATGGCAACAATTTAAGTAGTTTAAGCTGAAATACAGCGTCTCACATTAATAGCCAGGTATAATGAAAACACATTTAAACAAACATTAAAGTATTTTTTAATTGGATATTCAATGTACAAAGAAAGAAATCATCATAAATATGGAAATAATGAACATCATAATATCAAAATGACCTCATAAGGTTGTTAATAATGGATGTACGATCCTCCACTTGAAAGAACTTTCCTGAGGCGCTCATCCATTGAATTCGTCAAGGTGAGGATCTCATCTGATGAAATGGTATGAGCAGCATCCACAACAGCCTCCCAGAGTGCATCCTTACTCGAAAACTGCCGTCCATCTCGATAAACTCGCCTCTTCAGGAGACTCCACATGTTTTCAATCAGGTTGAGATCGGGGGAACACGCTAGCCACTTCATTAATTGAGAGCCAGAGAAGCCTAATTGCTGCAGATATTCCGTAGTTTTCTTAGCCGAGTGTGAGGGTGCATTGTCCTGCATAAACACCAGCGTTCTCTTGAATGTGACCCTCTGCTTCTTGAACCACAGTAGAAGGTTTTCCTTTAAGAAGGCAACGTAGGCATTGGCAGTCATCTTAACGCCGTCTGGAACTCTCCATGGCCCAACCATCATACCTCCAACAATGCCTGCCCAAAACATGCCACCACCTCCCCCTTGCTGGCGTCTCAAACGATGAGGACGGTTCCCTCCAATTGTTACCCAACCCTTGCTCCATCTATCTGGTCCGTCGAGGGTAGCACGGCATTCGTCAGTGAAGAGGACTTTTGAAAAATCAATTTTCATGTAGTCCTCTGCCCATTTCAGTCGATTCTGCTTATGAACTACCTTCAGAGGAGGCCTTGTAACAGGCTTGACGTGCTTGGCTACCTTCTTCAGGATGCGACATCTGGTAGCTTTTGACACTTTTTCCTCGCCACAACGTTTGAAAAGTTCATCACTGGTCAGGCACAGGTTTATCACAGCTTCATGCTTGATACGAGACAAGGTACGTTGAGAAACTGTCCTCGACACACCTTTATCAGCCCTCGAACGGACAGCACCAGGAGCCTCGATGAATCTCTTCACTGTGCGGTGATATCTTCCCAGGATTTTTTATATTTCCAGGGTTGTCTTCCCCTTTGCCAGCTCAGAGACGATGGTGGCCTTCTCATCAGAGGTTAAATCACCTTTGTGACCCATAATCACACACTTATTTGGCACCTGGCTAATAATTTGAGACACCAAAGTCGTTGCTAATTCATGCAAATGGCCGCCGTTTGTTTACGTTTGCGCAGAACGAAATGATTTTAATACTGTATGCGCAGATAGGTGTCGCCATCATTCAGTGTCATGACATTCAGTGACTGTGAGTGACCTTGACAAATTCAATGGATGAGCGCAAAGTGGCTAATAATTTGATACGCAGTGTAGAACAGCTGTGGAAAGGAATCACAGAGATTAAAGCATTTTGATAAAGATGGATCAACTGCCTGGAGTGAAGCACCAGCTGAAGGGACATTCTCCATTCTTGGTTACATTGTTGAACACAAAGGATCCATTAAGCCATCTCATTTGACTAAGCTGTGCAGAATTGTGAAGGAGGGTCCAGCTCCAGGCACTAGATCTGCTGTGTAATGATCACACAGAAAGCCATTGATCAGTGGCCAAGCATACATGGCGGTAAATTCACAACAAATGCCTACATGCAAGGTCTAACATCGTCCACTGTTGCTGCTGCAATGAATAAATAAACTTAAGGTGAGTTATAAACTGTACATTATTGTATTATTATGTTTAGCTAAAACAATTTGTAATTGGTATGTCGTCAATTCAAGAGTTTACTATCATTAACCTATCTAGTGGTGTAAGGGGAAAAAAAGTAAATTCAGAGCTGTGCTCCAGTAAATTTTTTCAAATCTGGAGTCATGGTTCTGAGAGCATTGAGTTTTTTTGTTGCTTTGGAGCAAATGTTTGATATGTGAGGGGAAAAGGACATGTGTGTGTCTAGGGTGAGGCCAAGGATTGTTGGGGTTTTGTTTAGAGGTAGGGGATGTCCCATGAGGGTGACTCTCGGGTGTGCTTGGGATTCGTGGTGGTCTGAGGTTAGGAGGGTGATGGAGGATTTTGAGGGGATGCTGACATCCTATTGTTAGTCAGCCAGAGTTCCAGATTGGTAATGTACTGCTGGATCAGGCGTGTGGCGGTGTTACAGTTATGGTGTTGTGCTGTTATGGTCAGGTCATCTGCATAGGAGGAGACGTGGACATGGGGGGAGAGAGGTTGTGGGAGGTCGTGCATGAAAAGGTTGAAGAGGATTGGAGAGAGTATGGAGCCCTGTGGGACGCCATTGTATAGTCTGTAGGTTTTGGATGAGTGTTGTTTGTGTATGACTTTGCCAAGATGGCCTGCAATGAGATTAGTAAGCCATTTCTTGTCATTGGTGGGGATGTCGAGATCAATAATCTTTTGTGCAAGAATGTGGCGTGGGACAGTGTTGAAAGCTTTGTTGATGTCGATGGCAACAAGGACTGTGCGGGCAGGGGGGGATAGTTGGTTGAAGCCATCTAAGATGTGTTGGGTTAGGTTTGTAAGAAGCATTGTGGTGGAGTGGGTGGACCTGAAGCCGTGTTGGGTTTGTGAAAATGTAATGTGTGGTTGTATGCGTCTTAATATCAGTTTTTCGAGGACTTTGGAAATGGTTGAGAGAAGGGAGATTGGCCGGTATGAAGCAGGTAGGTTGGGGGGTTTATTGGGTTTCAGTATCGGGATGATGTGTGTCAGCTTCCAGGTAGAGGGTATGATATTGTGAGTACTACTATACCATAAATGAAATTGGCCAAACATTCACTGCATAGTGAAATGTTTACATAAGGTAAATTCTAAGTAAAAAGAATCAGTGGAAATGTAAATATAATTTAAAAATAATATCAATATGATATATACAGTAGTACATACCATACCCTTGAAATCTTTCCTTAATTGTTTTATTTTCTGCACTAGTATCTGGATCCACCATTATATCAGTTTCGTAAATGGCTTCTAGCTTTCTTTGGACACCAGTCAATGTAAACTCCTTGAAGTTTTGATGAACCCTTTGATTCCCTTTGTTTTTTTACTTAAGTCTTCTGAAATTTGAATATATTATTACTAATTACAAGCCTAAAAACTGTGTATGAATAATTGGAAACGCGTCTAAGTCCTGTTTTTATGTACACAATAGGGTGGTCCATAAAATTGAAGTTTTTATTTTTTGTTATTGCCGGGCGGTAACTTGTGAGGATGAATGAGAAAACACCTCTGGCCAATTTTTTCCCAAATCAATCACTTTTTAGGGGTAGCACACAGTACTTCATTTTTGCACTTTTGCACTACTGAGTAGATTTACTTGTATATTATGTTCCAGTTCCAGTAATACATCTTTTCCTTGACAGATTATTGGTGTAGTGTTCATTGGTTGTGTTTAGTGGTTGGATATATGATGACTCAAGTTCGAAGCTCTTGCTTTTATCTCCTTGAAGGAGATTAAGTGAAGGACAAGCTTCTTGGAAGCAAATTACCATCACGTGGAGAAATATTGTCATGCTTCCTTCATCACCACACTAATCTCAAGAAGGAGTTGAAGGAAAGTGCTCAAGTAGTGTGGGGTAAACTTGAAATATTTTGGAACAAAGCTCGAATCCCGACAAGGGAAAAAATACAAAGGAATCCAAAAGATCTTGGACCTTCACCAAGATTGGATCAAAATAAAAAAAGGACGAATGAGGAGGAGCCAGAAGCAGGTGAGTTGGATGATCAATGATAAATAAAATAGTTTCTCGAGAGTATGACATATTATACTGTACAATAGTCAATACATTTATCATATATATATTATATATATTTATTATTTATATTTAGGTGTACAACGAAGAGGGATTCAAGGAGACACTTCGGAACCTATTTGATATGGCACATGCTGATGCCTCGTCTCTAATCAAAAACCCAGAAGACAAGGCCTTCTTGCTGGCCCAACGAGAGCCTGGAAGACGGGGATGCATGGTGGGAGTAGACAGAAAAACAGCAGAAAAAGAAAAACAAGCTGCCCACAGGAAGATGGAGGAGGAGATGCGAAAGAGAAAGGTGAGATTGTTCTTCAAATTCCTACTTTCATTTGATTGCAATGATTAAGTTGTTCGTTAACACTAATTGTCCATTTTCTTCGATTGTATTGCAGGCAGTCAATGAAGGTGCATCAACGTCGGGTACAGCAGTATTGGTGTCCTCAACAGAATCCTGTCACTGACGAGTCATCCTCCACCGAAGATGAATGGGCAAAAGGTGGAAAGCGACCTCCAAAACAGGTGAAAAGAGTCAAGAATGTGATAACATCAAATCTAGCTGCTGCCCTAGATCGGACACACACTACGGACAGGATGGCAACCTACATAATAGCAGAGACTGCATTGAGCCTTGGCCACAGCCCAATGAATTTTAACATCACCCGGACCTCCATCAAACGGCAGAGAGAACGACATCGGATCATGATCTGCAGTAGCCTAAAAGCTTCCTTTCAGTCTGGTCCTGCAATCATCCACTGGGATGGAAAACTTATTCCAGACCTCCTCAACACCAGAGACCATGCGCATGTGGATCGGCTGCCTGTGCTCATTTCCTCCTTTTCGGGTCAATCTCAGCTCCTTGGAGTCCCCAAAATACCAACTGGATCAGGAGAACACCAAGCCAGCGCAGTTTTTGAATTATTGACTGATTGGGGCCTCGAAGAATCTGTCGTGGGGATGTGTTTCGACACCACTGCCTCCAATGCTGGTCGTTTGAATGGAGCGTGTGTGTTGTTGGAGCAGAAGTTGAAGAAAGACCTTCTCCATTTTGCCTGCCGTCATCACATCATGGAAGTGATGATCGGTGGAGTTTTCACTGCTTGCTATGGCCCAACGAGTGGACCTGATGTTCCATTGTTCAGCAGGTTTCAGAGCAAATGGACCTTCATTGACACAGGAACATACGGCACCAGATGGGATGATGAAGAGGTGCATCAACTCTTGGCCCCCATTAGAGATTGGATTCTCCGCTTTGCTGAGGAAAAACACTCCTCAAAATCCTTTCGAGATGACTATCAGGAATTCCTCGATCTGTCCATCATTTTCTTGGGAGGGAGCATTGACAACTACACCTTCAAGCGACCTGGCCCCATGCACCAAGCCAGATGGTTATCTAAGGTGATCTATTCATTGAAGATGTGGCTGTTCAGGGGACAAATCCCAGCCCTCACTCCACGAGAGCAAAAGTGTCTTAAGGATGTCAGTGTCTTCGCTGTTTCCATCTACCTGCAGGCATGGATGACTGCGCCTCGCAGCGACCTCAGTCTTCTGCAGAGTCTTCGGGAATACCATGACCCCAAAATTTCGGAAGTGGCATTAAAAAAACTCAGCGGTCATCTTTGGTATCTTTCGGAGGAGATGGTGGGCCTCGCGATTTTCGATCCTGAGGTGTCTGAAGAGACTAAAACAGCAATGGTGAAGGCGATGGAGGAAGTTGAAGGAAAGCCTGATTGCCAGAAGAGAAGGAAAGGTGTTGCTGAGGGGGCTTCAATCGAGTTACTAGCAACAGCAAACTCAAAAAGACTGCTGTTGTCTCTGGGGTCAGGTGTGGGATACTGAGGAAGGAGGTGCGGGATTGGGACAGTGATCCTGATTACCAAATAGCGAAGAAATCAGTGGCAAACCTCTCTGTCGTGAATGATCATGCAGAGAGGGGGGTTGCTCTCATTAATGAATACAACGGCTGCCACACCAGGAATGAGGAACAACTGCAGTATCTCCTGCAAGTTGTTGCTAACTACAGGAAGCAGTTTCCTCAACCACTGAAGTCAGCCTGGCAACTGGGCGAGAAAACAAAGATCAAATGAGGTGCAGAGGGAATTGTTAGTCAATTCATTTCGGAATTGTTAGTTACCCTAATAGTTATGTACTGTCACCAAGATTAACTTTGCTGCAATTTTCAGATTATACCAAAACTTCAAGTGTCATGTGCTACCCCTACAAATTAACTGATTCAAATAAAACTTTCCCAGAGGTGTTTTCTCATCCATCCTCATAAGTTACAACCCAGCAATAAAAACAAATCACAAAAAAAAATTCCACCCCTATAAGAGTGGACCACCCTAGTACACAAGCATGAAGAAAAAAGTAGAAGACAAATAACAAAGCCTAGGTTGGATCTTGCTTGTTTTAGCGGGTGTTTTTCCAATGAAAGGAAGAATGTCTTTCGCATGAACTGCTGTTGTTTCAGGATTATTACTGATTGAGGATTCATTTGAATTGCTATCTTTAGAGTGACTTGATGATGCCTAGAGCTTTCAAGATCCCTCAAGTTTCTGTTCCTTTTGTATCCCCCTACCTGAAGACTCAAAATCAAGTCTTGATTGCTTGATATATAACACTGGGCAACACGTATTTTATTGAATGATATCTGACACTTAATTCTAGGTAATTTGGGTGTGCTGAATACGAATTTCAACTCGGTTTGGCTCTATCAGGTCCTGATTCTTGTCGACAGCCTATGTGCCATTTTCCAGATTTTTCAAATTAGGACTAAAAAATTAAGTCATGTGTTAAATTTTTTTTTCAAGTTTCATGAATACAAGCAGTTCAAACTACAGTAAAATTATATTATATCGATAGAAATGACTTAAAATAAAAAAACAAACAGATATGAAGCTTTCACTGTGGCAAAAATTTTCTTTTGTAAGACTTTCTAGCGTATTTGCTTGTTGATGGCAGGTCTCTTTTCAAGCACCAGCAGTAATCAGCCATCATGTGGGAATCCCAGCGGCCTTGGTACCATTCCTCCATAATTTTGATATCTTGGTGGAATATCTCCCCTTGTTCGTCACTTACATCACCTAAATTACTTGGAAATTGGTCAAGATGGCTATTCAAAAAATGCATTTTTATGCTCATATTGCAACCTAACTCTCTGTAGTCCCTTAAAAGTTTTTTTTACGATTTCTTCGTAGTTATCTGCCCTATAATTGCCTAAAAAGTTTTCTATCAAGTCCACGAATGAGAACCAGCCATTTTTTTCGCGTTCATTCATGACATTAGGAAAATTGCTGTCTTTAATCATTGTTCTTATTTGTGGACCGTCGAAAATTCCCGCCTTGATTTTTCATAACTTAAACTTGGAAATTTTGAAGTTATGTATTTGAAACACTCGCCGTTCGTATCTAAAGCTTTTACATATTGTTTAATGAGGCCTAGTTTTATATGCAGAGGAGGAAATATGATTTTATCTCTGCTCACTAAAGGTGGATTAATTACGTTTTTTCTCCGACAGTAAGTGATGTTCGTGCTGGCCAGATTTGTTTGAAATAATGTTCTTCCTTGGCTCTGCTGTCCCATAAGCAAAGGAAGCAGGGATATTTAGTATACCCTCCTTGTTGTCCTAGCAGAAAATTAACCATTTTTAAGTCAACACATATGATCCACTCGGGCTCCCTATATTTGATAAGATTTAAAACCTTTTCTATATGTTCATACTTTTCTTTTAATTTTGTTGAGTGCCCAATCGGTATCGAGCCGTATAGATTGCCATTATGCAACAACACACACTTAAGACTTCTTTTCGAACTGTCTAAAAACAAGCGCCAATCATTTGCATCGTAAGACTCAACCCCCATCTTCTTTAACAAACCAACTATGTCGCAGCAATATACTAAACTATCCTCTGTTCTAAAATATTTAACAAGTTGTTCTTCTCTTTTTCTGTAAAATGAAATGTATGTGTTTGAAGTAAGCAAGTTTTTCTCTTTAAGTCTTGAAGCTAAAATTTCCGCAGCCTTTTTTGGCAAATTTAGATCCCTTACAAGATCATTCAACTCGGCCTGGTTAAACTTTTGCGGATCGTTTTGACTTTCAAATACGCTGGGGTCAAAATCGGTGTCTGACTCCTCAAAGTGCATAACAATATTTTCAGGAACATCTTCAACTAATTCTTGAGTTGGCAGACCCTTAAATTTTGGAATGGGGATCTCATTTGAATGTAGCACAGGTCGTATCGCGGTGTCGAAATTTGGGTACTCTATACAATGTTTATTTTTCTTAGTGAAGCCCGAAGTCTTGACAAAGCAAAGGTAGCAATCGGTCTCGTGGTTAGTAGGCTCTCGCCACACCTGATATGGAAAAAAAATTGTAAAGCGTTAACAAAAGCGACGAGAGACTTGTTTTTATGAATTTTATCAAAAGTTATCACCCAAACATTTAACATTTCTATGTGTTTCAACCTTATGCAATATTTGAGATTCTTATAAACATTTTCTGTAAATTTTTGTTTATGTACCTAAGTTACAATTACATTTAGGTAAGTTACAGTATACTAGTGATTAAATTACGTAGTTTTATGAAATCATAAACTTACCATCGGAACTCCAAAAGGTATTTTGAATCCGAACCCTTCGTCCAGTGTCGCAGTCTTTCAATGCATATAGTGCAGGCTTTATGTGGAGCCCACGATTTATCTTGGTCCCCCAGTTTTATGCCAAAATAAGCTAAGTAAGCTCTTTTTACGAAGTCAGTTATATTTGCTCATTGATGTGGAAGTGTAAAATTTCCACATATATAACAGAAGGAATCAGGGTTGTTTTTGCATTTGAACTTTCTAGTGCTTGATGACATATTGCTTGATTGTTCTGCCAATTTGTAAAGGTATTTAAAGCCCTTAATTCATATAAATTTAAGAAAATCTGAAATATAAATACAAAAATTAGTTTAAATAGGTACTTATTATGAAATAGGTACTTACAATCTATGAAATTAAACTAGAAACACGGATGAGTAGGTACAATATAAATTACGTCTAATTAAATCAACTATATTAAATCACGATGACAAAATTACTCACTAAATCATATGCCAATTCAAAATTATGTTAATGCCCAAACTTAATTAACTAACTCAACTGACTGACTGATTGAATTGACTGATTAACTCTGGAAACGAGTCGCTTTTATATATTTTAGTTGTCCCTCTAGAATACTCTACAGAGAACAGGAACGCTCGAGAAATTTTAGAATTCTATGATATTTTTAGCTTAATTTACTAATATTAAAATGGGTTAAAAATGACAAAATTAAAAATATTTTTAGGGTGTTACATATAAAAATATACATAATACAACAATACCATAACAATAGGTACAAATACCTAGATAAAAACCTAGTTGCATAATGTGTAACTGCAAAAAGACAGCGAGTATTGAGAAAAAAACCTTTTTATGAATACGACGAAAGAGGAGGGGTGTTGAGCAAAATCAGGACCTGATAGAGCAAAACCGAGTAAAAATTCGTGCTCAGCGCACCCAAATTACCTAGAACTAACTGTCAAATCTAATTCAATAGACAAAAAGTTGAAATTTGTTCCCCAGTGTAATTAATGTAATTACTGTATAAAAGACTCTTCTTTAATAAAGTCGTGAACATTCTCTGAATATGATGAAGATAAAAATATTCTCTTTTTATGCCTCTTTAAAGGGTCTTGGCAAAATTTTGATTTATTCACCATGGTTTATATTTTTTAAAATGTTACTGCATTTATCACTTCTAGTATTTATTTATTATTTTACAAATTTATACTATTCTATTTTGCCTGTAAGAAAAAAAAAAATCATTATTCATATTTTGTTTTACTCAGGTTTATTAATAGAGAACTGCAGGGATGGTAGGCCAAAAAAAGATTAAAATTTTTAAAAATATTTGGTAATTTTAGATACGGTAATTTCTACCTTTTATGACCTCTATATACCAATATTTTTTTGTTTTATACAGAAAAATGATGACTTTAATTTTAGTTTTAGCAGACTATTTCACAAAAAATGTGACCAAATTTTTATTTATTACCCTACAACAATGAAACATATATATTTGGAATCCTCAGCCTCTCCTGATTCTAAAGATTATAGGTTGACTGAAATATTCTAAAAAAAATAGTAAGATATGTGACCTTAAAAAAAAGGAGGGTCATGAGGTGACCTGAATTTGACCTGACCCATATCCCCAAAAGTATTGGATGGACCAGTTTAAGATTTGGAATCTCGTTTTCTCTGGCCAAAACTACCCTATGTACCAAATTTCAGTTAATTCCCTAAGGGTAGGATGTTTGTAGCTGGGTCACTTGTCCTAGAACTCCATTTCTATACTAGTTATAAAATGGGGGTGAACCCAATCAAATCACTTCATTCCATTTATACAAACCTTGTGAAAACAATTGTAATTTGACTGATGCAGTAAAAAATATTTAATTTATAATTTAAATGTGAAAGGTAAGTTTTTACACAAGAATAAATTAAGATTTTTAGTATGCTTACATTTTTTCTTTTTTTCCAGGATCTGTTTGTTTATTTATATTTTTGCTTCATATAGCTAATTATTTAAAGAGAATTATACATAGTAGCTTCACAAAAATAAAGTTTGCCCCTAATGGGTCGCAAAACTTGGCTAGACACTGCGGACATTCAAGTTGGTGAAGAACTGAAAATTACAGTGATCCTATCCCTTAAGAAGTTAATAATGAATGACACTCAAAAAGGTGGGTTTGAATCCTAGTTTTTCTTAAAAGTATGAGTCATAGTTACTAGTGTTATCATGTTTATGAACCCTCTAAGGTAGCCTGATGATAGAGTGATAGGCTTTTAATTTGAAGGTCCTGGTATTGAGTCTCAACATAGACTTTAGATCTTGGCAATTTAACCCTTTCATTGTGCAATGCCATTTTTGTGGCTTACCTTTGGTGACTGCGCATTGCCACATTTGTGGTGCGGCTTTTTCCCACCTCAATTTTTAATTTCAAATTAGTCATTTTCAACTTATCATTTTCACTATTATATATTATCTCTCAAAAAACAAATACATATTTGGAATCTCTACTCTTTTCTCTATAAGTACATAATAAAAAAGATAAAAAATAGTAAATTGATTTTCAGTGTTTTTTGCGCACATGGTGAGCAGAAAATGTGTTTGATTGCGCAATGAAAGGGTTAAGGTTCTTTGGGTTTTTGCTTGTTAGGTAGGGGTTTGGATCCCATGTAAAGTTGTAGATCCCCTACATCATATATCCTTGGTCTTAAATGTTACAGAGGTGGTTAAAACAACCTCCTCATCATCATCATCATCATTATATCGATAGGCTAAAAGTTAGCAAGGCTCCAGGCCCTGACGCTTTTTATCCTAGACATTTGAACACTCGAAACGGGGATTATTCCTGAAGACTTCAAATTAGCTAACGTCATGCCTATTTTTAAAAAAGGCGATCGCGCGGTAGCTAGCAATTATAGGCCCATTAGCTTAACGTCAATTGTCGGTAAACTTTTGGAATCCGTAGTTAGGGATCGTATTATCGATCACTTAGAAAGTAGGGGTTTGATTAATAGTAGTCAGCACGGGTTTCGACGCCATAGGTCTTGTTTAACTAATTTGTTAGAATTTTATAACGAAATAGTGCGCGAATACAATAGGCATAGGGCAGCTGACGTTATTTATTTAGATTTTAAAAAGGCGTTCGATACAGTTCCGCATAGGAGACTAATTGCGAAGGTTAAAGCGCACGGTATCCGCGGTCAGGTAGCTAACTGGTTAGAAGAATGGCTTCATGCTAGGAGGCAGAGGGTCGTAGTTAATGGTAGTGAATCGGGGTGGTTAGAGGTAGGTAGTGGTGTCCCACAGGGTTCAGTGTTAGGCCCATTGTTATTCGTAATTTACATTAACGACATAGATGTAGGATTGATTAGTAACGTGTCAAAATTCGCGGACGATACTAAAATAGGCGGTAAGGTTGTTAACGAGGATGATAGAAATAGGATCCAAGACGATGTAGATAGGATTATGGAGTGGACGGATAAGTGGCAGATGCAATTTAACGTAGATAAATATAAAGTTTTGCATATAGGTTCTCGCAACAATAATTACGTGTACACGATGGATGATAGGGATTTAGCGAGCGTTGACGAGGAAGTAGATTTAGGTGTACGCGTAACTAAAGATTTAAAGGTTAGGAACCAGTGCCTGGAGTCTTGCGCAAAAGCTAATAGGATGTTAGGCTTCATAGCGCGTAATTTCGAATTTAAATCGAAGGATATTATATTGCCCCTTTACAAGTCCCTAGTCAGGCCTCATTTGGAATATGCGTTCAGTTTTGGTGCCCGTACTTGCGTGAGGATATTGATAGGTTAGAAAGGGTTCAGCGTCGTGCCACGAAACTTATTCCGTCATTGCGCAATAAGCCTTATGAAGATAGGATTAAAGTGTTAGACTCGTATTCACTCGAAACTAGGAGATTAAGGGGGGAGCTTATTGAAGTTTTCAAAATCGTTAATAACATCGATAACGTAAATTTTGACAAATTGTTCACTTTCGATAATAGTAATACTCGCAATAACGGATTTAAGTTGCGTGGCAGGCGTTTTATTACTAATATCGCTAAAAACTTCTTTACGTTTAAAGTAATTGATAAATGGAATAATCTTCCCGCGTCAGTCGTTCATTCTACCAGCGTTAATATGTTTAAGAACCGTCTTGACAGACATTTTAAAGGTATTAACGTTGTTTAATTTAAAAAACAACAAAGTTAGCAATGGAAGCTCTGGTGGTGGTGCTCGAGGATGAGTCTGTTGACGATGAATGCCAGCTTGTGACATGCCAGCGTGTGATGCCAGCAATAAAATTATTAAAAAAAAAAAAAAAAAAAATTAGACTAACATGAAGGTAGATGTAGCTCATAGCGTAAACTAACCCACTTTTTGTTTAACTTTACCTACTTTTTTTTTTTTTTTTTTTGCATGTTTGTAGTTTGCATGGTATGACAGTGAGTTAAGACTGTGTTTGCATGGTTTGTAAGCGTTCTTATTTTACTTCTTTTCATCTTTCACCCCTCTCCTATTCTCTCCGACTATTTTTCTGACTTGTTGGCAGTGGCCGGCGGATGATGATGGTGAGACCTTTTTCCTCTTTTTCTGAATGAATGTTAACCCACGAATGATAGGTGTTGCTCCTTATTTAACCCCTTCTTCTCTTCTCTTAACCCCCTACTCTTTCCTTTCTCTCGGGCTAGCCTTAGAGTGGATCTTAGGGTCTTTGTTAGCCTTAGCTTCTGTAGATCTGTAGATCATCATCATTATTATATTTTTAAATTGAGGCATTTGTAATATTAAATACTAGCTGTATTTTTACTGATGGTAAAAATACCACGCTTGAACAATTAACAGGAGCAATTTTATTTTATTTTAATTTCAGCTTTACATATACAGGTATACCCTGGTTTTTGCAAGTTATGTTCCTCAGACTTATTATGAATAGTGAAATTGGGAATAATGAATAATGTTTTCCCCATATAAATACATGTTGTATGGGGGATGCATTCTGGTGGCCATTTTTCAGAAGGCAAGATGTTTGGATATGTTCCCATACGGCATACGGTGCACAAAAGCAAGTATAAAACACAAATACAGACCTGTATTAGCATAGTAAGTTATGAATAACATCAATAAAAGAATAAACATACCTGTACTGTACTTTTATTTCCTCAAACCACCCCTGACTCTCACTGAAGGTTTCACCACCACTGCTCTCACCTTCACCAATGACTTCCTCACATCTCACCAAAAGACTGTGCCTTTTCTTGAATAATTGCCTGCAATACAGGCATGCTGCGCTGCATTTGGTAGCAGGTGGAATTATGAATTATTTTTTCCCTTATCTGGCATTGCAAATAACGGAATTTGGTGTAAAAAAATATATTACGTATAAGCGAAGCTACAGATATCAAAGCTATGAATAATGGGGTATACCTGTACTGTATACCAGTATAAATTATAATTTTCCTGTATGTTTCCATTAATTTTAAGCAACCTTTACCTAGAGAGAGAGAGAAATTCAAATTTTTGTCTGTTTGAAAAAATTATAATTTCCCCATAGGTTTGGATTAATTTAAAGGAAGTTTTACTTAATAATTTTTTCTCTCCAAAAAGTCATTTCTGTATTTTAGGGTGGGGACTGACAGACAGAGACAGCATTAGCCTATTATATATAGATAGATTATATTAGGTGTGTACTATGTTCCTTTAGTTTTTATTTAAATTTCTTGTGGATGCAGTATGGTACTGTTTAGTTTGCTCTCTGATTACAGTTTATTCCTTTTATTCAGAACTGGAGTTCCCATCCTCTCTGACAGCGGAAGAAAGGAAGTACATACATATTGTTTCGCAACAATATGGATTACAAAGCAAAAGCCGAGGGTAAGTTTCTTATTATTTGTATTTAGCTTTGTTTATAAAATATTTTTCAGTGTAATTCTCTGTAGGTTGTACTAAAGTTAAAATAAAATCTTCCGTAACTTTCTTTTTTAACCCTCTGTGTTTCATTTGCACTTAATATAATGTACCTAACCAGGCTGAAGGTGTTAATATACTTGGGAGACCCTTGTTACCAAAATTCTTTACCAAACTGAAGGGAAAAATGTGCTATTCCTCCCTCCCTCCTTGGAAACTTTATTCCTTGTCTTGTAGTCTGCGTTGATTTCGAGTTTTTCACTTATATGTTAATGTAATCCAGAAAATAATATAAAATTTTCCAGGTATTACCTTTTGTCTTCCCTTAGAATTCAGATAATGGCCTTCCCTTAGTTTGGACATAAATGAGCCTAAGTGTTAAAAAAGTAAAAAAGCATGCCAAAACACTGAAAATTTGAAAGCAGCAATAGCTATTGTACATTTAATGATTGGCTATTTTGCCAGTTTCTTTTGTTTTTGCTGACAAAATAAATACCCACCTGTTCACATAATACATTTAAAGAACACATCATCCTCATTTTCTAAGTTTGCAGTTGATTATCAAAAACCATGAGAAAAGGTTCATAGTAACCAATTTTGATTACCATTGTCTATAATGAAGAAGCATTTTAGAACTAGCATACTCAAAGACCAAAGTTACACTTGATTGTATATCTACAGCTACAGCAGTAGGTCCCCTAAATGCTTGCTTATGTAGTTTTATATTATAAGAAATACTGTGCATTAATTGAAATTATATATATATATACAGGGTGATTCAGCAAAGAGTACATTAAATTGGAGGATGAAATCCTTGGATAATTCTAAACCACAATGTCTCTATGGTAAAATGTCAGATTCTGCATAGTTTCCATGTTACAATACATTTAAAATGTATTAATGAGAGTGAATATGAAGTGAAACCCCTGTAGGTTTTTGTAATCATTTATTCACAGATCTCTACAGTGTGACCCCTCTGTTACAACCTAAAGGAAATGTTCAAAGTTGCCCCCTTCTTCCTCAATGCAGGCCTGTACACGTCATACCATTGAATGTCTGACACGTTCCGGAATGCCTGGACTATGTTTAATTTGTTTGCACCTATCACGAACATGTGGCCGTAATTCCTCTCTTATTTGAACCCACAGGTAGAAATCCAAAGGGTTAAGGTCTGGGGAGCGGGGTGGCCAGGGAATGGGGCCACCATGCCCTATCCACCTGTTGGGATAAACAGTATCTAGATATTCCCTTGATGCTTGGGCAAAATGGGTAAGTGCACCATCATGCATGAACCACATGCGACATCGTACTTGCAGTGGCACATCTTCAAGTAGCACTGGCAGTGTCTCCTCAAGGAAATGCCTATGTAGATGTCTCCAGTCAGCCACTGTGGTAGCAGATAAGGGCCAATAATGCCAGCCCATATGTTTATTGAAAACCTCACCTGGTGTGCTCTACATACTGTTGAGTGAGGGTTATTCTCCACCCTTGTGTGCATGTTGCGAGTGTTGAAAGTACCATCTCTTGCGAATGTTGCCTCATCTGTGAATAAAATATTACTAGTGAACCGAGGATCAAGAGCATGGTGTCGTAAGAACCACTGACAGAATTTGATCCGTCGTGGTTAGTCATCAGGATCCAGCCCTTGGACCTTCTGATGATGATATGGGTATAGGTGGTTTGTATGCAGGCACCTCCAAATGACTGACTGTAGCACATGCACAACAGCTCCAACTGTTCATGTACTAGTAGATGGATCATCATCTACCAGTTTCAGAATTTGCTCGTCTGTGGCATCCCTGTGTCGGTTATGTCGTCCAATATCTGCTGTAAATCGATGGAAAGATCCCCTTTCCCTCAGCCTCCGATCAACAGCGATGAATGTTCGGGGGTTTGGCAGCCTTTGGTTTGGATACCATTCTTCATAGTCATACAGCCTGTGCAGCATTTCCACCTGCTGCCCCTAACACAAGGTGCATATCAGCATATTCACCATCTGTGTACTGCTCCATGTTGTAATGCACTCTGATACGGTACCTGACCATGACCTACAGAAGTAAGATAACAGATAGTGATAGATACAATTACGAGGTGCAGTTACAATGTTAGGAAATACCACAACATTACCTTATCATTTCAGTACAAATTGGCACAACATGTAAACAATAGCCAATTCAGGATCTACAAATTTGGCAATCAAATTGGTAAAAACCTGTAATACAATGTATCCTCCCACACAGTGGATGGTGATATGGGTCTGCCCCGTCCTGTGGCAAAGATGGGAGTGGTCTGGGGCGCACACCAGCCAGTCCACATTACCTCCACTCCTCCTCCCCCTCCCTAGGGGGTTCAAATGAGAGAGGAATTATGGCCATGTGTTCGTGACAGGTGCGAGCAAATTAAACATAGTCCAGGCATTCTGGAACATGTCAGACATTCAATGGCACGACGTGTACAGGCCTGCATTGAGGCAGAAGGGGGCAACTTTGAACATTTCCTTTAGGTTGTAACAAAGAGGGGTCACACTGTAGAGATCTGTGAATAAATGATTACAAAAACCTATGGGGGTTTCACTTCATATTCACTCTCATTAATACAACATCTTAAATGTATTGTAATGTGGAAACTATGCAGAATCTGACATTTTACCATAGAGACATTGTGGTTTAGAATTATCCAAGGATTTCATCCTCCAATTTAATGTACTCTTTGCTGAATCACCCTGTGTGTGTGTGTGTGTGTGTGTATACATATATATATATATATATAAATATAAATATAAAAAATATTATATTACACATTGTGCTTGATATCTGCCTGGTTGCAGGAAAGGATCAATGCGGTTCCTCACTGTCTATAAAAAAGATGGGTCTACCATTATGAGCAAAGAGGCTGTGCTTCAGCTCGGAGAAGCTTCACGGTCAACAATACTTGGGTTACTTCAGAGATGTCCAGTGACAAATAAGGAAAGACAGGATCTTCTGCCAGGCACTGAGAAAGACAGACTTATGAATCCTGAGTGTTAGTTACCCATGCAAAATAATTAGCTTGTATATTTCACAGTTTAGGTATGGTACTTAAATAGATTTGTCTGTTGATCTGCTACTAAAACACCACAAAGAAAGGAGGGTATTATATTTTGTCTCTGACCAAATAAATTTGGGGGGATACACCAGACTGTACTTATTTGTCATTTATGTTACACTTTTATGTCCTCATAACTTTTGAACCACTCATCACAAATTGATTAAACTTCATACACATATGGATCATTACCAGATGGTGTCATGAGCAAGAATGAGGTCCATGTATCAAAGATCAAGGTCACAAATGAAGGTCAAAGGCAGGGTTGGAAAAAACCCAACCCACATGGGGTATTTTGGGGGGGTGCTTTTTCATATTTCTAATGGCTAAAATAGTATAAGAATAGAGCTTATTACAAAAATAACTATTTACCATGAGTTGTATTTTCACTGGGCAGTTAAGTGTATGTTTTGCTGGAGAATAAAATGCTCAAATACAGTAATTAATGTTTGTAATATCTTGGTAGAAATTGTGTGAATATGGAATCTTTTATTGATCCATATTTCAGTATAGTTCAGTAATGAGTACTGTGCAAGAATTAATCTGTTGCATTATCTTATACTTGACTCATTGATTTCTTTTGAAAAAACCCAGTTGCATATATTTATTTTGTATTTTTCCCCTTGAGGTGAGGGTTTTCCCACTGGGGACAACTGGATTGGGTCCAATTGGGCCAACCCTGGTCAAAGGTCAAATGGAGATTTTTTGTGTCTGTGCCGTAACTTCTGAACCACCTGTCATAAATTGCTAAAACTTCATGCATATATGGATCATCACAAGATGATCCATTCTGAGCAAGAATTAGGTTATTGCACTGAAGGTCACAGTTACAAATAGAAGTCCAAGGTCAAATTGAAGGTTCAACTACGCAACATAAATTGATGAAACCGCACGCACGCGTGTATCATCACAAAATGATGTGTCACAAACAAGAATAGAGTTCTTGCAGCAAAGGTCAATGTCACAGATGTAGGGTGACATTGATGTCATTCCAACATATAGTTACTATTTGTTTTTAATATATTTTAAGGTATCATTTATCCGGTACTAACTATTACCCATGAAGAATATTTTCTCTTAAAATCACTTACTGCATTTGAGTAAATAAATAAAAAAAATTGTGACTATTAAAGGCTTAGACTCAACTGTGTATTTTATTGGATTCCAGTGCGAGATCTGAATCTTGTTCGCTCTCTGGGTCGCTTAACACCAGGTCCACCTCAAGTACCTCCTTTACCCGGTCATAGTGATGTCACGGCAGAAGCTAGGAAACTCCCAGTTTGGAACATGAAGGATCAGCTCCTGAATGCCATTAATCATAACCAAGTTATCTTAGTCAGAGGAGAAACTGGGTCTGGTAAAACAACTCAGGTGGGTAGCGATAAGTCCCATTTTAAGTTATATTCTTATTAAAGAATCGCGGAAATTCGTCTTAATTGTATCAGTGACTCCTTCATTTCTGCTAAATATTCTAAGTAATCAAACCTATTGACCCGAGGCATGATTTTTTTTTTATATATAGAAGAGGAATGTCATCCACATTATAGTACGTTGCTTGGTCCACACTGAGGTGAATCTGCTCTTGCAATTTTCTTGTAAAAGATACGTAGCTATTAAGGAGGTTTGGGTTTTTTTTTTTAAATGGTCAGTTTTTCCTAAATTTCAGTGTTCGTAATTCAGTCTCAGTATCATTTTTGTTCATTGATGAAAGGTTGAAGTGAACTGTTTTATAACTTTTTCATTGTCATAAACTTTTTAAGTGGGATAATGTTTTTTTGAACTTTTTAATTCCAAGTTTATAATTGGATTGGGTGTTACATATTTTAAGGGCTTTGTTACAGGACTATAATTTTAATATATATATATATATATCAGTTGAACTCATCTTGACAGCCTTCTAGTTACATAATACAGGGCTCGATATTAACACCCGCCCACCCGCGGCGGGTAGGTTTCGGGTCGGGCGGGTACAAATTCTAAGTTATACGCCTGGTTGGCGGGTAGATTTTGAAAGACTGATGATTAAAAACTACACTATAGTACACTATAAAAAAATGAATGCATGTACCTTAATTCTCATTTTTAATTAAGAATGTATGTAATTCTCTTTCTCGCTTTGGTTCTGATATTTTTTTCCATTTTTCTAATCACTTTATTATTCCATTTCAGAATAATTGAGATGTGGAAGTATTATAAATTTCGGGCGTGTGGATTTTACTGAGTACCTGCCTGGTTGGTGGGTGAGGGAAAAAGTTTATTTCAAGCCCTGGACTAATATCATAGGCACATGACTGCCATTAATATTAAGAACAGCTACAAAGAACTGAGAACTCTAGATGATAGCTTGGTTAGGACTTCAAATATTTTGTAGTTATTTTTCTTTTATTATTATTATTAGTACTTCATCAGTGACAGAGGATGAATTAACAACATCTATTTCATTTGAAGGTTCCTCAAATAATCCTAGAAGAGTCAAGCACTTTAAGTAAACCATGTAGGATATTTTGCACGCAGCCTCGTCGAATCTCCGCCTTGTCCATTGCTGAAAGAGTGGCTGCTGAGAGAGGAGAAAAAGTGGGGTATACTGTTGGGTATCAGATCAGACTTGAAGGAAAGTGAGTACCATACATGTAAATAATTTTTTTTTTCTTGTAACCTGAAGAAAGTAGGAAATCCTTTCTGCCAGAATATTCCCCTCTTAAAGACAAAACTTGTTACTTTTAAATATTTTCTTTTTTATAAATGTTTTTTAGTCTTTTTTCTTTCTTTTAATCCTTTGTCCCAATTTCTTTCTCGTAACAATGTTACTAGGATAGGCTACTATTTGCCCAGTGGCGGATCTACTATGAAACTAATGAAGCTTAAGCTTCAGGGCCCCTAATCCAGGAGGGGCCCTGAAGCAACTTTTTTTTGATGAGTGAATTTTTCAACAAAATCGATGGAGTTTTTTTAAGTGCTTGTTATTAAAATAAGGCTATTTTAGTGATAGAATCATAAGCCAATGGGTTGAAGTACTTAATATTGACCTTAGCATATGCTCTAATACCCATTTCATATGGCCTCAAAATGCCCCTGTAATTGTTGCTGGTTGCGAAGGGGCCCCATAACAGTTCAAGCTTCAGGGTCCCAAAAATGTAGGTCCGCCACTGTATTTGCCCCTCTGGTGAGTACCCTCATAATGAAGTGTAGACCTTATTAAGGTAACACTAGGTAAAAAATCCACGAGAGTCGTAATTACGGACGTCGCCGTATTATAATAATAATATATTGGGTTGTTTAACTTCATTTGTAGTAGCAAAGGCCTCATGACGGAGGAGACCCATAGCTTTGTGTGAGATCCAAGCCATTTTACCAGGTCACTACACCATCTGCACCCATACAACTACCGAGCAGACAATTCGCCTCTGATCACCCCTGATCTAACGGGAAGAAGTGTTGTGATGTGGCTACAACGTAACCGGGTTGTAGGTTATTTTTGGTCAAAACTTGCTTGTTCCCCCCTCCCCTCTCATTTAAGTATTAGGATGTGTATCAAACAAAAGGGATACGAGTGCGGATGAAGTTAATAGTAGTGTGAATAAAGGAAAAGAGGAAGTGCGAAAAAGTGAAAACTGGGCAGAGATGCTGCAGGATGTTTATATGAAGGCGTGTTATTACTGACACTTTTGTATGGGTGTGAAACACTGGCATGGCATCAAGGGGGGAAGTCAGGCGTGAAAGCAGTTGAGATGGATAATTTGAGTTGTATGTGTGGCATCCATCGGATTGACAGAGTAAGAAACCGTGTGGTTCTGGAAAGATGTGTTCAGAAGTCTGAAAATGAAAATTGAGGAAAGTGCGTTAAAGTAGCTTGGACGTGTGTGGAAAGAATGGAAGATGAAAGTGGTATAAAGAGTGACTGGAAGGAGGAGAGGAAGGCCGAGAAGATGGATAGGGGCATGGTGAATGACTGAGTAAATATTGATTTAGCTGAGTGATGCACAAGATGTGTTTGCGAGTAGGTTGGAAAGGAAGAGGTTTGTTGTGAGTATGCAAGTAGGGAGACACTCTTTTTATTCATGACAAATCTTGGAAACTCCGCTACACTTGGCGCATGGAGGGCCGCTAAGATGTGGAATTTAGCAATGTGCGGGGACGTTCATCCACTACGATGCGTGTATGAATGGTGGATGTACGCGCCTTTAGTCGCTTCTGTCTTTCGTATCCGAGCTATTTTTGACTTCTCACCCCAGTCCATTGGGAAGTGAAGTTTTGTATGTATGCATTAACATTATACCATAGATCGCTGAGGTTAAGCGACGTTGGTCTGTTCAATAATTGGGTGAGTGACCATCCTCCGCATTCAGATGATGTAGTGACCTTTATATATTGTTTGATTCCCACATTAAGCTATATGTCCTCTCCATTACATGACCTTTGCACTTGTGAAGAGGTTACCTCCGAACATTATTACTTTTTTAACAGTTGAAAATTAAATAATGTTTAATGTTAAATGCTGGCATTGTTGTTGCCGACATGTAAAATACCTCTACACTCTTACTTCGTACCCACTGAATATCATCTCTTTGGTGTTGATAAGTTCTGGTTTAATTTATACTCTTCCAAAGACTCATGAAGGAGGAGGTTTTCTCAAAGCACGTTTTAGAATTGAGTAAAACTAATAATTGCAGGTTGTCTCCAAAGACCCTTCTGACGTTCTGCACGACAGGCGTCCTGTTGAGAACGTTGATGGGAGGAGAATCCGCTTTAGCTACAGTCACGCACAGTGAGTACCACAGTGCTTAGAACTGTGTATAAAATAACTAATGGAATAAAGAATTAATATAGAGACAACGTATCGTAGCCCGAAGAGGTAATTTTAAGCGCGCGTAAATCTGCTGTTGCCTTCCGTTTAAGGAGTTCGAACCCCATTTTTCTCTCCACGGAGGGAGTTAACCGTTAACTCCGGATCGAATTCGGGCCTTCGCAGCCCGAGTCCAAACTCGAACCAACTCAGTCTCCAAACCATTTTTAATTTTCTCTTCAGTACTGGTGGATGAAGTGCACGAGAGAGATCGCTTCACGGATTTTCTTCTCACTGTGTTAAGGGATTGTCTTCCGAAATTTCGTCATCTTAAATTGATTTTGATGTCTGCTAATCTAGATGCAAATCTTTACGCCAAATACTTCAATAATTGTCCCGTTATTGACGGTGAGTAATTCATTTTGTTTCAGCTAATGAAAATCAATTTTTTATCAACGGACAGAGTTAAAAGTGGAAAAGTTATGCATGTTTATTTTTGTTCCCCTCATATTTTGGGATAACAGTATTGGTCTCTCTCTCTCTTTTTTTTACAGTAGTAGCTACTGGTGATCAAAAATGAAGTATTGTGTATATATATATAAATTAAATATACCATTGTACTTTTCAGGGTTCATACACACCTGCAAAAATATCATGGGAATATAAAATATATATGAAATATTTAGGACTTAATTATTTGTAAATATTTTATAAATAATTTAACTATAAATTAATTTAAAATGTTAATATAAACAAATTTAACAAAATCAAGCACTATTTGTTTTACATTATCTAGTATTAATTTTTTCAGCGTGCCATGTGATTTTTGCATACGTTTTTTAAGAGTAGTTAGAATAAAAATTACATTTTAATTGGGTTATATGAAATGTGAATTTTTACACTTTTACACCTTTTGTAATTTTTATATAATTTTTATATATATTTATATATGAGGGGATCAGATCTGAAATATCAGGGGATTATCAGGAAACTTTATTCTTGAACCTGTGTATGAACCCTGCTTTTTCATGCAATGAAAATCTTTGAGGTATTAAGTTATTTACTAAAATAGGAAGTGGGTTTTTTTTCTTTTTGTGGTGCTGCTGGTGGTGGTGGTGGTGGTGGTGTATGCGGCTTTTAATATGAAAGTTGAATTTTTTTTATTTGTATTTGGTTGGTTTTACTTTGAATCTTTACTTTATCATATTTTCTATTTAGATTTTAATATTTGTTATAACTTTGCATTAAATTAATGATAGGTTTGATAGTATAGGAATTTTTAGCCGTTGTATTAGTGAAGAATAAAGCTATGGAAACATTTAACAAAGCCTACGTGTATCTAGTTAAGCCACGATTGTTTAGAATTTCATACACTTTTGTGAAATCAAAAAGTCGGTGAGACCATAAATTTAAAAAAATACAGCCATCAAAATTTTGAGCTTCACATCCAAAGCCAGTGAGACCAAATTTGTGAAACTACACTCAAAAATCTAAATGGCTCGCGAACTTAAAGTAAATGTTGAGGTCTCGCTAGTTTAAAAATTTGTTCAAAATCGTTTGTACGAAATAATTTACGTGTTATAATATGAGCGTAGTAATATAAGAATATAGGTTCAGATTTTTCAAGATTTTGAACTTCTAAAATTTTCTTAAACTAAACGAAGTCCCAACATGTTTTTACGGAGTTGCAAACACTTTCGTGGAATGAAGAAAATCAAGTTGGTCAATAAATTTAGAAAAGAATTTAGCCATCAAAATTTTTAGCTACGCATCGGAAGTCATGATAGGTAAAAACAAATGTAACGAGTTTTATTTGAAATTTAATTGCTTCGTGAGCTTTGAGTAAAATCTGCGAAGCTGCATTTAAAATTTAAGTGATTCGTGAGCTAATTGTAAATGCTAAACTCTAACTCGCTTAAAGAATATCCCGCTCGTAGAACGGGTATTTTTGCTAGTTGGAATAATTTCTATGGGTACTTTTCATTTGATCAATGTTCACTCGTTTCTTAAGTTTGAGCTAGATAGATATACAGGGTGTACATAAAGTCAGGATCTATTTTTGTGAAGCACTTGGAAATTATATGGAATTCAATCATAAAATGATAAAGTGGTAACATTTATTAAATAATTAATTAAGAGTAGGATTCGACGCGACGCCCATCAGTATCCCTGCACAGCTCAAATCGTTCCGCAGCATTTCTAAACACATTCTGGAGCATTTGCGGGGTTATGTTATCTGCAGCAGTTCGTATACGTGTACGTAAGTTTTCAAGACTCGTAATCTTCGTCTGATAGACGTGCGATTTGATAAAGCCCCATGCAAAGAAATCTAAAGGGGTTAAATCTGGTGATCTCGCTGGCCAAGGTCTGTTGTTGCTTCCGCGTCCGATCCAGCGATTTGGAAAACGTCCATTTAGATAATCCTGAACAATTTTGGCATAGTGACAAGCAGGGTTGTGGAGTCGGAGTCGGAGTCGTGGAGTCGCACGTTTCAGGGCGGAGTCGGAGTCGGAGTCGAATTTTTACAATGTGTGGAGTCGGAGTCGGGAAATTTTGGACCGACTCCACAACCCTGGTGACAAGGAGCACCATCATGTTGATAGACGACGGGGATAGGATTGTTAGTACCGTCGTCTATCAACATGATGGTGCTCCTTGTCATTATGCCAAAATTGTTCAGGATTATCTAAATGGACGTTTTCCAAATCGCTGGATCGGACGCGGAAGCAACAACAGACCTTGGCCAGCGAGATCACCAGATTTAACCCCTTTAGATTTCTTTGCATGGGGCTTTATCAAATCGCACGTCTATCAGACGAAGATTACGAGTCTTGAAAACTTACGTACACGTATACGAACTGCTGCAGATAACATAACCCCGCAAATGCTCCAGAATGTGTTTAGAAATGCTGCGGAACGATTTGAGCTGTGCAGGGATACTGATGGGCGTCACGTCGAATCCTACTCTTAATTAATTATTTAATAAATGTTACCACTTTATCATTTTATGATTGAATTCCATATAATTTCCAAGTGCTTCACAAAAATAGATCCTGACTTTATGTACACCCTGTATATTGTATATTTCATAACGGGGATCTCCAACACGCAGCCCAGCCCATGCGGCTGGATGCGGCCCACGCCAATTTTCGTACCGGCGCTTGACTAATATTAACGACAAAAGTCATTATTCAACTAAACGACTAAAGTGGCAGTGCAACCATCCACTACTCTTAGACATTCGAATGTTTAAAACTTACTGTAGACCCGAGTCACGAGTGGGTAACCAATAATACAGTAACAGTATAAAGGAATTGTAACTAATATATTGGCATGTTCCTTTACATTTCCCGATATGCTAACTGATAAATTTCTTTATCAACAGTACCTGGTAGAACGTATATGGTGAAACCGTATTTCTTGGAAGATATCCTGAAATAGTGAGTATGCTGCATTGTATTAATATGAGCGAATTAGCTAAGACTACTTAGCTAATGAAATTGTTATTCAACCGTTAGAAAATATCAGAAACATATCTTAAGTAAAATAAAGTTAATGGCTTAGTTCATCAGCGATTAACGTACATTAAATCAGTCATGTGTATTACACACACACACACACACACACACACACACACACACACAGTCTATTCTTAAATAATACTTGACTTCATTTTGCCCAATGAACACAGCACAAATCACCAGACTGCCCGAATGCAGAAGTTTCAAAAGCAGCTTCAGGAAAAAGAGAGAGGCATCAGCGAAGCTTCGGAATGGGCCAAAAATGTTATGAAGAACTTGAAAGCAATGCCTCTTAATCCTAATCATAGTAACGAAAATACACAATCCTCCTCTTGCAAGAATGAAAGGAAGTTCTGTGAAAATGGTACTAAAGGTAATGTAATGTAGAAAATTAGTTAATAATGTAAATTAGTTTTGTAACACTCGGGATGGGCTTCATTGGGAACAATTTAATTTTCTCCAAAGGCTTTATTATATTATATATACCCAGAAAAAAAATTGCGGGTGGGGGAGAAACCCAAGAGTTTTGGGTTTGGGAGTTTATTTAAAAGTGTTGCAGGATTGTAAAAACTTGAATATACTGTATTATACCAAAGAATATTGCGCTAAATTTATTGAGCTATCGTTCTTCCATAATTTCTATATTGTTAACAAAACTGGTAAAATTGTGCAGAAAATTCTTAAAAAAAAAAATTGTCATTATTAAAAAGAGTTAAATTGTTTAATTTTGGAAAAAGCAGAATAGTACGAGGATGGTATCATCATTTTTATGTCCCTGACCAAATACATTTGGAGCGGCCGTATTAAATTGCGCTTGTCCGTTCGTCCGTCCGTGTTCATTACACTTTCGTGTCCAGGCTGTAACTTTGAGCCTCTCGGCATAAAACGATAAAACTTCACATGTGTATGGATCAACACAAAACGAAGTGTCATGAACAATAATCAAGCTCCTGCATCAGATGTCAAGGTCACAAATGGCGGTACACGACATGACTTTTGAAATTTCACAACACGCATATGGATCATGACGATGAGTCGCGAGCAAGAATCGGGTTCTTGCATAAAACATGAAGGTCACAAATATAGGAGCGACGTTGATGTCATTTTGACATAGTTTTTGTTTGTGTATGCTTTACTAGGGTAAGTGCTTCTAAATCAGTTATGACTACGAGGGTATTGTTGAAATTGATGTAAAGTTGTATGATAAGGATAGTATGAAAGAATTTATTACGAGGCCAAGAGGATTTTAATTATTTCTTACGTGAACCACGGTGAAACGTATTCTGCGTATGAATTAAACGTACAACTGATGATGGGAGTTTGACTTCCGAAGCGTCTATTAAATCTTCATTATGTTGACTTGGGCGTTGATAATCTTTATTCTTTTTATATAATACATATATATATATATATGGGATGAAGTTCACAATTAAACACGTGAAATGAATGAATGCTGCAAACCCACAAGGAAAAAAAAAAACGATTTCAAGGCCTTTCGTGTATTCAGAGCTACACCTCGTCAGGGAATGAAGAAAGAAGGCAAGATGCCCATAAATATATACAACGTAGCGGAAACCAAAGCAAATAGCACATACTTAACGAGTTAATGAGAGGCAAAAGGAATTTTAACAAGATATTGTCAATTTTATACATTCCCGCACTGTTATTGAAATTGTTCTTAAAATTAATAAATGCACATTCTAGAATATTTCTTATTATATCTCCGTTTTCAACAAACTTTAGAACTATCCCACTTGATGCTATGATTACATCTATACATATGGTTAAACAAAGCATTGGAATTATTAGCTGTTCTACATGCATATTTATGGTGTTTTACCCTAATATCTAACCTACTTGATTTTTTAAAAGATAAGATCTCTGAATATTCTTTCCCTGTTCAACATAACACTCTTATTGAGTTAATTAGGCTTTGTGTCAAAGATTGTAAATTTCAGTTTGAAAATAAGTTTTATGCTATGTCGTTTGGATTGGCAATGGGAAATCCCCTTTCACCTGTACTAGCTAATTTATATATGGAATTTTTTGAAAGTAGAATTTTGCCTTCGACTGTTAAATTTAACCTGGTTTGGTACAGGTATATAGATGATATTTTATGCCTTTGGCCTAATAATTTGGATGTTGACCTATTTCTTGGTAGGCTCAACAATTTAGTCCCATCTATTATGTTCACAGTTGAAAAAGAAAATGATGGAAGCCTATCTTTTCTGGATCTAAAAATTTGGAGATGCTCTAATCAGTTCAAATTTGAAGTTTATCGCAAGCCTACTAATAATAACTTATGTGCATTTTTATTCTGACCATCATCCCTCGATTAAATCCTCTATTTTCTCTGCTATGTTTCTTAGAGCATTGAGAGTTGTCAGTCCTGAATTTTTAGATTCCGAGTTATGCAATGTCATAAATATTGGTACTAAATTATGTTATCCTATTTCATTTTTAGATAACTGTCTTAGGAAAGCCAAGAATAGGTATTAAAATAATGTAACTGTAAAGGAATTTGAGCGTAAAAATATCCTTAGCCTACCTTACCATGTTAATTTTCAATATCTCCCGACTTTACTTAAAGCAATAATACTGTTAAATCACGCCTAATAAAGAATAGCCCGGAAAATGTTGTTGGTTGTGTGTATTCGATCGGATGTACAGTACACAATGTAACTCAGTATATATAGGCCAAACGGGTAAAACGTTAGATATTAGGGTAAAACAGCATAAATATGCGTGTAGAACAGCTAATAATTCCAATGCTTTGTTTAACCATATGTATAGATGTAATCACAGCATCAAGTGGGATAGTTCTAAAGCGCTTGTTGAAAATAGAGATGTAATAAAAAGAAATATTCTAGAATGTGCATTTATTAATTTTAAAAGCAATTTCAATAACAGTGCGGGAATGTATAAAATTGACAATATCTTAAAATTCCTTTTGCCTCTCATTAACTCCTGTTAAGTATGTGCTATTTGCTTTGGTTTCCGCTACTTTCTATATATTTATGGGCATCTTGCCTTCTCTCTTCATTCCCTGACGAGGTGTAGCTCTGAATACACGAAAGGTCTTAGAATCGTTTTCTTTTTCCTTGTGGGTTTGCAGCATATATATATATATATATATATATATAGCTTAGAGGCGGGGCCACCAGCTTGACCTCCGTGTGAAGAGATACCAACGCACGAAACAACATAAGGTTCATAAGGTGTATATATATATATATGTGTGTGTGTGTGTGTGTGTATTTTTTTCCCTGGACAATCTCTTTCAAGTTATGTTAAATGCAGATAAATCAGATCATTGAGTATTTGTGTTGGTTTATAAATCTGTAGGAATTGGAAAGTTAATTTGTGCAAAGAATTAATTCGTTTTTTGAACTTTACTTCATCTTAAAATTCGTTCATTATTATTATTATGTACTATCAAAGAAAATGCAAACGTTTATTATTAACTTTATATTAATTATTTTTCTTGTAATTCCTTATAAATGGCGTTAATAACCCATTACAATCCTATCATAATGACCAGTGAAAGCTGTTAATACGTTTAATTCTTCCCCAGACGCTGAAATCGGGGGAAGAGAAGATATGGATCAGTGTATTGAAAGGGCTTTCACGTCGGGAGATGACGAATTTTTCGCCCAAACGATTTATCTCATTATGTCCGAAAACATTTCTCCCGATTATCAGGTAGGATTTATTTCTTCGGGTCTACATTGAGTTTCACTCGGAACGAAAGTTGCGTTGAATGGGAAGATTATTGGAAGAGAGGAACGTGTTGGTCTCGCTTGGCTCGGTTGATTGCGGATTGGTCTCGTGCCGCTGCCAAGGTCCGAGTTCGGCTCCCACCGTCTCAGTGTTGTTGTTGGCAAGCCGGCGGCACGCGGATAACCGATCGCCCTCTCCCGGAGTGGACCAGAGGTTCGGCGCGCTAGTGATGTGTCATGTTATATGTTGTGCTAGAGCGGTACAGTCTGTCATAATGTGTTCAATTGTTTGTGGTGTGTCCTGGCGCGGGTGTCGTCTGTGGAGTTGTATTGTCTGTGTTTATATGTCCGTAAGTTGGGGTGATGTCCACATCGGAATCGTGCTAAGTTAACTCGATCTGATCTGGTCAGGTTGGTCTCTGACCTGTCAATGGGTGGCGGCTTCGCACCTAGGACCGCATTCGGACCGAGTCGTGTCGGTGCTTTGTGGGTTAGGTGTGTGTGTGTGTGTGTGTGTGTGTATGTATGTATGTCTGTAGGGCGTGGTATGGAATGGAGTATTTGGTTATAATGTGTGTCTGGTGTTACCTTAATGGTGCGAAGTGTTGGTGCATGATTGTACATGTAGTGGCAAGGGTGTTATGGGTTAGTTGTCGCTGCTGCCATGAATTGTGTTCCCCTCGTGTCTAAGTATCCCATAACTTTCAGTATTTTTGTTTCTGTGTGCGGGTGTTCTATTGGTGGTGTTTGAGCGCATCCTGTAATGATACGAAGTACGTTGTTTTGTATTGTCTGTAAGGTTTTTGTGTGTGTTTGAGGTAATGGGTGCCCAGCATGGGCTAGCATAGTCCATAACTGAGCGAATATATTGTTTGTATATGAGTGATGTTTCCTGCTGGTGTCCAAAGTTTGTGCCTGTTAGTACCCTAAGCGTGTTAAGTCTTGACGTACATTTGTTTTTAATGTCCTGAGTGTGGTTTGCAAAAGATAATGATGTTTTTGTATGTGACCCCTAGTATACTGTTTATGTATGTAGGTTATTTGTAGTGGTGTCGATGTTGTTATGGGTGGATGTTAGTGATGTCATCTGCATATGATGATAAGGTAAGCTTATTATCTGTGGGTGTTGGAATGTCATGCATGTATAAATTGAACAGCGTTGGTGAGAGAACAGAGCCTTGAGAGACCCCGTTCGGAAAAAGCTTGTTTTTGGATGACTTGCCATTAAAAGTGACATGCGAGTATCTTCCTGAAAGATAGTTGCTCAGCCACCTTTTGGTGTTATTGTGCATGTTTATGCTGAGTATTTTGTTTATGAGAGGGAAGCGTGGGATAGCATCAAATGCTCTACTAATGTCTATTGTTGCTAATAGTGTACGTTGAGCTGGTCGTCTGGAGTTGATTCCATCCATGATGTGCTGCGTGGTTAGTGAGTAATGTCGTGGTTGAGTGGTGAGGTCTGAATCCATGTTGAGTAGGCGATGTCTTTGTTCCTTTGGAAGGTGTGCATAGTAAAGTAATGGGTCTATAGGAAGCTGGTTCTGTTGGATTTTTGTTTGGTTTGAGAAGTGTAATAATTTTACTTTGTTTCCATATGTTAGGAATAATACAGTGTTGGTATGAATATGTTTTGATGTTTGTGAGAGCTAGTATTCCCTGTGAGCCCAAGTGTTTAAGGTGTATGTTAGATATGTTGTCTAGTCCAGTGGCTTTCGAATTCTTAATGTTTTTGATGATGGTGGTCTGGTCTGTATCGAAGGGTGTAATGGTTGTGTCGAGTCTGTAGGTTTTCTTGTGTCTGGCTGTTTGTCTGTCTGCGTTTCTGGTTGTTGTCTTTGTTTAGGTGACTTATCTTTGCCTAGTTATTAACTTGAATGTTAGCTTGTTGTGTATATGTTAGGATATTATTTTGGCTGTGACATATAGCCGCGTGTGAATGGCACTGTTAGAGTAGGTAGTGCTGTTTATAGTCTTGTATAGCCTGGATGTATCTGTGGTTTAGTGTTATGAATTCCCTAAATGTTTGTTTGTTTTTCTTTGTTTGTTGTTTATTTCTGTGTTGAGCTGTTTTATGGTTTCTGTGTGTGTGTGTTATGTTTGAGGTTATGTAATTTCTGTAAGTGTGCCTAAGGCTGGTTGGGCAGAGTGTAGAACGTGTTGTAATGATGATGGGCAGCTGGTCTGATGACAGTTGTTTTTCTGTTCTCCACTGTGTATGTGTTGCTAGTGAGGGGGAACAGAACGTTATGTCTGGGGAGGAGTTTGAGTGTCCTGCTTGATGTGGTATGTGTGGTATGTTCTTCTGTATTGTTAAGAATGAAGAGGCTCTTTAGTTGTGTGGCTATGTTGGCACCTCTGGTGTTGTTTTGATTGTGCAGGTACCAACTAGTGTCGTCCTAAGATGACATTAGTGAGAGAGGCCAGATTGTGTAACTGTGCATTGTAATTGGCTGGCACCTGAGGTAAACTATCTGGTGGGATGCAAATGTTGATTAGTGTGGTGGTGTGTTTTGCGCGTGTTTTAATGTTAACTGCCTGTATTTCTATCGTGTTATCTGCTTGGATTGTGTTTGTAATGTTTTGGGTGGCATCAGTGTAGCTAATGCTTTTACGTATGTAAGTGATGAGTTCACCCCCGTTACCCCCAGTACGATCTTGACGGATCGCCGTGAAGTCAGGGATGGTGGGTGTTTGGAGTTGGTCCGATTGCTCAGGCTCAAGTGGCCCCTATTAGTGTTCAAGATTCTGTTAGATAATGATCTGGCTTTTAATTGTAAATCGATTTAAAGAGTGATTATCATCATTTAAACACTAACATTACTGTCCATAAATGAGTTAGAAATGAAGATGGCGTTGTTTGGGTGACATTAAATTGACCAAATTTCTGTCTTTCATGATCTTGTCAAAATGGTGTGTAGATATTATTGTCACAGTAAATACTTTCTGGCAACCAAAGTTTATGGCTGCGGGACTTGAAGGTATATATTATGCCCAGACGAGCTGAATACCAACAGTTCGTTTTGAAGCGAAATTGAGATTTCATTTAATTCATTTGAAATATCTCCGCGAGCCACGGGTTGGGGACCCCCGTTATAAAGAATTAAACATATACTTGTTTTGTTTGCTATGCAGCATTCTACCACATGGGCATCTCCCCTTATGGTGGCTGCGGGCAGGGGAAGGATGGATATCGTAGAGCAGCTACTTGCCCTGGGGGCATCAGTAAACTTGAGGGCAGCGAATGAATGGTCAGCGGCGGATTGGGCACAGTCTACGGGGCAACAGGAAATTGTGGACTATTTACAATCTTATAGGTTGGTTGATTTGATAGAAGTTTACCAATACATAATGAGTTCAAAGTACCACAGAATACCTTTCGTACATTCTTAAAATATGCCATCATAAATGTCAGGGTTTTTTACTGAAATAAATATAGAATCCTTTTTTCCAAAAAGTCGGTACGTACGCGGCACTTTAGTATTTTTGTATTAATACTTTTAGTGCTTGCGAAGGAATTGATTTAAAGTCGTCAGAGAAGGCGTCTGCGAGTAGCACTACAGCTAGTGACGAAGATAAAGAACTACTCGAAGTTTATAATTTAAGTCAAACTAATACCAAAAACTCCGATACGGACCTTATATTTGTTCTATGTTTAAAGATTCATTCTTCGCAACCACCAGGTAAGCCCAGTAGTGATACGTTTTCATTCTTCGCAACCACCAGGTAAGCCCAGTAGTGATACGTTACGGTTTTATTTCTGAACTTGAAAAGTGAAATTACTGCGAGTTATAAAGAAAAGGTTTGTTGGGGCTGTTTAACCTCCTCCGTAATGGCAAAAGTCGTGTGACGGAAGGGACCTACTACAGTTTTACTCGGGGTCCGAGCCATCTACGGGTCGCTACATCATCTGAATACGGAAGACGGTCACCCATCCAACTACGGAACGGACCTAACGTCGTTTAACTTCGCTAACCCAACGAGAAGCGGCGTTGTGACGTGGCCACGATGTAGAAGTTTGTATCATATTTAATGACATTTCGTCGCTTAGCAGTAAGAGGCTAACTATTTTCACGCTTCAAAGATCGCTTTCAGTTACTGACAACTCTCTCTCTCTCAACTCAACCTAATGTTACTTTGGAGGACGATTTATATCAGAGTTACCACTAATTAGTTTTTATTCTCGCTTATCGTCCCATTTAACCCCTTCTCATAATAGATTTTTCGAAAAGTAAAACTAGCCTTTTTTTTCCGATGCAAAAGAACCTAAAGTTGTAATTTGAGTTTTCATTTTTTTTCCCGTATTTCAGTAATGTAATGGCCTTTTTATCTATAGTTGAGACGAGAATTCCTCATTCATCAGTGTCAGAATTATGACTGTCCCGTAATGCCACACAGTTGTAATAATGGAAAGTTGCCTCATAAACTATATCTTTTATTACTTCCTCTTTAGTAGATAAAATAACACACCAGAAAGTTTGCGCAATTATTAAAAATTTAGTTAAAATCACCGAAACAATACATTTCCTCTTTGAATAATGTAATACTCTTTTTCTTATTTGAAACGAGGCATTTAAAATATTTTGGCATATATTCACAATTTTTATCAAGAAAAACTCTCATTTCTTTTAATGAAACGTATTATATTATCGACTTTAAGTTTACTGCTTGGGCCTCATGCCAATGTCGTAACACCGCTTCCCGTTGATCAAGAAGGTAAGCGACATTGGGTCGGATAGTAGTAGTAGTAGTTGGGTGGGAGGCCGTCCTCCGTTTCCAGACTATGTAGCGACCCTTGGTTCGGATCCCGCGTAAAACTGTAAGTTCCCTCCATCACATGACCGTAGATGTTGAGGAGGAGGTTAAACAACCCCATCATTACATTTGTCACCCAATGCCCAATGACTGTTCTTGAAACTACAGCGAACTTTGCAGCGAGACAAACCTTTTACTTGGTACCTAGTCGGTAAATGAAAGATTTGTAGTTTCGGTTTCTCTTCTCTTGTGTTCATTCGTTGGTCTTCACCTTGGAGATGTGGTGACATAGGCGCAACCGTAATAAGGCCTGAGCTTACCGAAAGAAGGCAGTTGAGAGTTTTAGTTCTTGTTTACGATAAAGATTAATATTGATGAAATGATAATTGATTTTTGATTCAGGAGGAATTTTGATCTTTCTTCCTGGTTACGAAGACATCGTGTCACTCAGAGATCAGATAATCGCTGAAGATAAAGAGTTTAATCAAAGTGGGGGAAAATATGCACTCTTCTGCCTTCATTCTCACATGCAGGTAAGTGAGGATGGAAACGTTTTTACAATTCTCTCATTCTCTCTAAAGTGGAAGAATACAAATGTATAATTTTGGAAAAGTGTTCACCAAAAAAAATTTTTTAGAAAACGTAAAAATGTAAAGATTTTTTATTATTTTGTTTGTCACTAAAGACTAAAATATCCAAACAGAAATTGAATATTACCAATTGGTAATTTTTTTATGCTTTTTAGAAATTTTCTTTGTAGGCGAGTTTTTTCCGAAATTATACGTTATAATTTAGGTAATATCGGCATTCGTGAAGTGGGAAAGTTAATTAGAGCATGTACCTCGTTAAAGAAGAGGAATTGATTCATTCATTCATTTTGATTTGAACATTTAGTGGTGACGATTTGAATCCGCTGCTGTGATTTATTGATGATTTTTTTTTTTCAATTGATTTTCCTTATAACTTCCTTTTATCATTTCCTCTCTAAATTTAGTCGAGCGACCAGAAGAGAGTGTTCCGCAGCTCTCCTCCAGGAGTGAGGAAAATCGTCCTCTCCACCAACATTGCCGAGACGAGTGTTACCATCAACGACATCGTTTACGTCATCGATTGCGGAAAAGTGAAAGAGGTGAGAGGGTTTCCCGCTCTGGAATGAGCCAGAGAGGGAAGGGGAGCATTTTTTTAAATAAACCAAAACTTTTTTCCACGAAGTTAGGAAAAATGGAGAAGCTCAATATAATGTACGAATAAATTAGGTATGCTGAAATATTGTTAGTGTAGAAAATTAATTTAAAAATGCAATGCTTATCATTTTTTGTTTGCAATGCTAAAATTAAGTTACAGTACTAAAAACTTCGTATTTAGCAGTAAAGTATTGCGTATAATTGACTCGTACTTAGTCTTAAGATCTATTTTTCTTATTAATTAATGAATAACGAGTAAGTTAACGAGCCTTGGGCGTAAATAGCAATTTTGAAAAGTAGTAAAAAAAAGGCATCTGACTAATCTCGTGGATATACATTGGTCCACTTCACCATCTGCGGAGAATTATATTCTTGATTGGGTACCTCACTGTTACTAACCTAAATTATAATTAAAATAATTTATTCTAAAAGAACCTAATTAGCTAGAGAAATAGTTTTTTGAAAGTAAGTATATTTTAGACCATTTCCTTAATATGTCGTCCATTTTTCACCCTTGCATAGTTTTTCATAAAAAACAAAATATTATTATTGGTTTAAAAGAAAAAGTTTTAAATCAGTCCTCTGTGGGATGGGCATTTTGTCGTGTCTCAGTGAGGACTGGCTTTTGGAAAGGTATGGCAAATTTAGTAATTGAAGTTGCTTTTATTTTGAGTAGAGTACTATCCACTTCTGAGGATAGTAGTAGTAGTAGTTCAGTACTAAATACTCTCTTTTTTTAAATGCATTATATAGTTATTTAAAGTAAATATTTTCTTCAATTTATTTAAGAATATTTTAAATTAAGACTTTATTCATTTTAGTTTTGATGGGTTCATCCATCGTGCATTTATACTGTGTTGAAATGCTTCCGTTTATCAACTTTGAAGCTTGCTTCATGTTGCCGTACGAGTCTTCATAATATACAGGGTGGCCCGTAAGTCCCAATCGGTGATAATTAAAACGAACGAAAATACCAAAAAAAAAATATATCAGAGAGTTTATAATAAGTTTAGAAATATATTTATTGATTATTCAAAGCGCAAAATCTAACCATCTCGACAAATATTCTTTCCTTGGTAATCGATTACATCATCAATATGAGCTCCGCTAGATGGGTTTTCACTTTAATTATAACCTATTGGGACTTACAGACCACCCTGTAGAGAAAGTTGTTTGAAAATACATATAAATAATGTGAATGTGTAAGGTATAGAATTAAATTCTGTTGCATCATTTTTTAATTAAATAATTTAAAGAATTTTAGTCTTGTATTTAATGTTTTTAGAGGTCCCACAAAAGTTTATTTTAAAGTAAAATTTAATTAAAGAACACCTTTAAATAGTGATGTTAAAATTGTCAACTTCATTTCCAACTAGGAAACTCGAGGAATAAATGTTCATGAAATTTTATTAAAGTGTTAATGGCGGTGAATTAAAACTAGAATTGTGTTAATTAAATGCTATTTCAAATAATTGAGAGGTCTGTGAGTCATCATAAAAGTGTATAATAATTTTAAACTGTTAGAAGCCCATGAACGTTTTTAGGAGCTACAGTGTGGCTACGTCGTAATACCGCTTCCCGTTAGATCAGTGAGGTTAAGCGAACATTTGGACTCGTCAGTAGCTGGATGGGTGACTGTCCTTTGCGTTCGGATGATGTACCGACCCGTGGTTTGGATCCCGCGTGAAGTTGCGTAGGTCCCTTCCGTCATACGAGTTTTTTTTTTGTTGTTGAGGAAGAGGTAAACAATCGCGAGCATTATTATTAATGTTTAGTACCACTTCAGATGGCCAGCGACCGTAGCTCAGTGGGTAATGAAGACACTGAGGTCGGGGGCTCGACTCCCGATGGTACTGATAATAATTATCGAGAAGTTAGCGCAATGGGCCGCATTAGTTGGTCTGAGCACTGTGCCAGGTTTCTGGCCCTCCATTGATTATTAACACTTCAGATGAGCTACGACGCTATGTCTGGCGTGTCGTGCCTTCGCCCAGTGTGGGTATCCCAAGCCTCGGCTCTTCAGAGGAGAGGCAGGGCAGGCCGCTGCCAACCAGGCACGGCGTACCACCTCTTCTCAAGAACTTCTTTCAATCTTCTCCAACCCCACCAAACGCCAGAAATTTTGAGGACTCCACTGCAAGTGAGAACACGTTTGGAAACTTATTATTATTATTATTATTTCAACAAAGATATAATTCATTGATTTCTAAAATAATTTTTAATCTGATCTAGTCAGGCCACGCTTAATTAAACTTTATTATTATAGATTAATATTATTGCGCGTAATCAGATCAATAGTATTTTAGCTAAAGATTTAGTATTCATTTACAAACATTATATATATAATTTCTGATAGTAAAACGGTTTAAACTTAAATACATATCGCGTTCAGAACGTAAAACAAATATAAACTTGGTATTATATTACATACCTTAAGCAGCATATGTTTTTCAACTCTAACCTTAAATAGAATCAATTAGATTCTGTTTTTACTTCTAGGATTTATGCTTGCACACCAAGTTGCTCGCAATGCCCAACATGCTTATCGCCGACTTCCTCGCTAGAGCTCCCGAACCGCCCGCATTCATGGCTGTGAAAAATGCCGTTCAACTTCTGAAGGTATTTCCATTCTGATAACTCTTTCGCGTGAATGGTCGAGAGAAGACTTTGCGCTTTAAACTTTAGATTTGGAAGAACCATTTTGTATGTTGTTTGAAATGGTAAGAGCATAATAATATCATTGGCCTAAATTACTTTTTATTTACGGATGTATGAAAAAAAAGCGTACATTCTCAATGATAAAAATAAAAAAATAACAATTTATAGTATGGAGTAGTAATACTTTTATAATTGTTAAATTGCTCAGAGCATGGATGCCTTAGATCCGTGGGAGGATGTGACAGAATTGGGGCACCATCTCTTAGACCTTCCTCTACCTCCAAATTTGGGGAAGATGGTTATCACATCCACGATTCTCAAATGCTTGGATCCAGTGCTTACTATCGCGGCTTGTTTGGCTTTTGGGTGCGTTCCTGACAACGTATGGTTACGCTTCACTGTTAGTGAAGTTCTTTCATAAATGACTATAAACTAGGCGGATAAGAATAGTTTTTTAGTTGTTGTACGGTAAGTGAAACGCGATAGGAAGTTAGTTTCTGAATAATGCTAAAGAATAAGTAAGTATAAATAACTTTAGCGGTTCACATTTATAAGAAAACAGTTACTAGCGGATGGAATTTAACTTTAGCCGTGTCTATTTGGGAACTTTTTGGAATGATTTTCTTTCGTGATTCAGAGATCCTTTCGTCCTCCCCTCTCATCCTTCGGATAAGAAAATTGCGAAGAATGTCAGGAAGAAGTTCTCCTCATCAACATTAAGTGATCATATGGTGCTACTGAAAGCATTTCAGGTGAGGAACGACTTTAATTTGACCACCTTTAACGCGCGTCTGAAAGTACAAATACTGATTACTATTAAATGATTTGAGTGTATCATTAAGGACGCTTCCCATAGGGTGGGCATGATCGTTAAACTCGTGTCTGAGACAATCGGTCCATTTGTAGCCAATTACGTACAACGAGCCGTCACGGCAGGCAAATAAGATTCCAATCACCCAGACCGCCGAAATCCGGCGTTATCTTCGAAAAAAATGAAGAAATTAGCTCTTGTAGTGATAAATAAGGGCAGACTTTAGTTTCCAAATTACAAATACCTCCACTCCACCATTTCTTAAATAAAATTTTCAGTTTTTTATGCATCCAACAATTATAACTACTGCTGCGTATCCCTCGCATTAGCTTACCTACCTTTTTATGAGCCAACCGAAAGTCGAGGCGAAATATGTTAGATTTTACGCCTTCGTCATATGACTTCTAAGTAAAGCGTGTTAAATATGACGCCCCTTACTTACTCGTACTTCCTGAAAGATTACGCATGGTAAAATGCATAACTGCTTCGCAAATTATTTTGAAAGTGGAAGTAACATGTTTTGTAATTTAAACTTTTTTTAGCTCCTTTTTTAACTTTTTATATTTTGAATTGGTATCGAAAGTGAAGCGCAGGAAGTTTAAAACGTACTCCAATTTTTACATTTAATGACAGTATTATTGATGTAAAACTTTTATTGAAATCTTGTCGATAAATGGAGAGGAGTTTTTCGCAATTTAAACTTTCTAAAATGGAGAGAGACAGAGACTGTTTAGCCAATTCTGGATTTTAATTCGCGCTAAATTTTGATTTTGCCGCCATCGATTTTGAATTTGACTTTTGTCAATGAAACGAAATTTGACCAGTTTAAATAAATTTTGGAATTGAAAAAAAAATGAAGAACGGATTAAATGCTTAAGTAAAAGTTAGATTAGTTACTCGAAGTGAAAGGCAAAATTTTAAATTGAATTTTAATTTTAACCTTTATTTAAATGTAAAAAAAAAATCTTGTGCATAAAAAAGTGATGAGCCAAATATAAATACATTAAAAACAATTATTTTTAAACCTTGATACTGTTGGTCTCTCTCGAATAATGTTTGGTGTTATTGAACCTCCTTCGTAGCGGCGAAGGTCGTGTGACGGAGGAGATCTACGCCTTTATGTGGAGGAATCCGAATCATCTAGGCGTTGCCACGTCATCTGAATGCGGAGGACGGCGAGCCATGAAACGAGTGAACAGATTCAACGCCCGCTTAATTTCGTTGATCTAAAGGGGAACGGCGCTGCGACGTGGCTACGAAGTAGCCTCTCTCTCCCCCTTCCCTCTAATGTAATTCTCGCGCTCTACTTTTTCCCAAACATCTTCGTCTCCAATTCAGCCAATCTTTTTGCACGAGTCGCGTTTCCCCCATTAATAATTAGCATTTCTCGTCTGACAGACTTGGCAAAAGGCTTGCGCGGAGCAGTGGCAGCGCAGTTGGTGTGAACGTCACTTCATTTCGGGCGCCACCATGGAGATGATCCACGGCATGAGGGCGCAGGTGTTAGCGCAACTCAGGAGCTCCGGGTTCGTTCGGGCGAGAGGACCAGGCGATATAAGGTGGGCTTCGTGAAAGACTATGGTTTTACAGTTTTAGTAGGTAAGAGTGTCCGACAGACCTCGTGTACGATCAGTTAATACTCCAATATCTGAGTAAGTTTCCATTTTGATGTAAAGTTTGGACTGAACTCTTCAATCACGACGGTGAGACATAGAGTGAAGGTTCTTTTTCATGCCAAGTCATGAAGTTCCCGTTTGTATCAGTTTCATATCGTTTTGAATTAAAGAATTACGATAGTTTAAATATTTTGTGATTCTTTTATTTCCATTAATGCACGTGTTTGATAAACGGGAAAACTTCCCTCAAGTTCTAAACAATAAGGAAGATCTTTATCAGTTAACAAAACTATCATTGAATATTTTTATCTGAATTGCTCGCTTTATTGTTGTTTTGTAACGTGGTATTAAGAATTTGATAATTATTAGTTGTTATGAATTAGCTCTAATTTACTTGTAAGTCATTTTATGTAATGAAATTGAAGTAGGTGACCTCGATGGTGTGACGCTAGAGAGGTTAACCCCCACATTAACTCGCTTAGTATTGAAATTCAAGTTTTCTGAAACTTCGTTTCAATTTACTGAAAAATTACCGGATACGAAACTACTACAAAATTTTACGTCAGCTGTAATACACGCTGTCTGATCTGGTATTTTTCCTGTATTCTTGACGATGAAATGTGTAGTACTAACGATGGATTATCAATTTTGCAGAGACGTTAACACTAACAGCGATAATTGGGCTGTAGTCAAAGCCGCTCTCATGTCAGGCATTTATCCAAATCTTATAAGAGTGGACAGAGAACAAAAACAACTCAGAACAGAGTAAGTTATACTGTTTCCTTAGCTTGGTTTTCATATTTCTCAATTATTTTTTCAATGTTTGGAGAAGTGTAGCGGAACAAAATTGACTTGGAAGTTGCACTTATAAACATCACGAGAAACGCAAGTTTGACTTTATGCAAGCTTATATACGAGTAGCGCAGCAGGAGAAGGGGATAAGCGACGAAATTGTGCGTGTGCGTGTGGTGTGTTTCTTTTTGGGGGGGGGGGCAAAAGTATTAGCCACCCTACTTACATGGGTAATAATGTTATTCCTGTCTCTTTTGAGGTTAGAAAAAAATGTAAAAGAAGAAGAAAGTTTATTCTGAAATATTTTAATACCTAGTACACCCACCATTTGCCTTTATTGCAGCTTGAATGCGTCTTGGCATCGAATCGACTGATTTTTTGAAAGTTTCAATAAGCATTTTTTCCCATTCTTCAAGAAGCCTAGCATGAAGTTCAGCTTTAGACGAAGACTCGTGTCTCCGGACAACCTTGCCTAATACTGCCCACGGGTGTTCTATGGGATTAAGGTCCGGGCTTTGCGGGGGGGCCACTCCAAAAGTTTGATTCCTTTTGCGTCAAGCCAATTTCGAGTTGCTCAAGGTGTGTGGGAAGGTGCATTATCTTGCTGGAATGTAATGTCACCTTTGCTTACTCCTGGGTAAAGCTTTTTTATAGATGGGTCCAGAACTCGTTCTAACATGGCAGTATACAACGAGGAATTCATCTTCCCCTGGCACATAAACAGTTTTCCAACTCCTCCAGAAGACTCTTCGCCTTAAAAACGTCGCACCAGGAGAGCTGAAAATCTGAAAGAATCCAAGAGAAATCAAACTTTTATTTCCTATAAAATCCAAAAGGCAAGGTATTTATAAATTTTGATGGTACAAGGAAATAGAAGAAGGGCTTTACTACTTACCTCGAAGTTACTTTTGTCTGACCAAAACACTTTTCCCCAGTCGTCGGAGGTCTAATGTTGGTGTTTTTTTGACCATTCAAGTCTCTCTCGTTTTTTCCATTTGTCTTAGACAGCCGTGGTTTCTTTCTGGCTTTTCTTTCCTTGAGAACAGATTCTACGAGCCTTCTTCTCACTGTTCTAGATGACACACTTTTGTTTTTTGCTTGGGATAGCTCCGCAGCTAGCTCAGATGATGTTTTTTGGCGATTTTGCAAAGGTGAGCATTTCAAGAATCGATCCTCCCTAGCATTAGTAACCCTCTTTCGCCCACTACTTGGCTTAGATGCGTGGCACTTGGTGTCCTGAAGACGTTTTAAAATTGTTCGAACAGCGCACCTTGAGCATTTAAATTTTCTCGCAATTGAAGCTCGCAAAAATTCTTGAGAATGAAAAACCTTGATTTTAGCCCTTTCACATTCGATTAACTCTTTTCTTACCCATTGTTCGAAATTTATGAATATCTCTGAAAAAAAAAATCATTTTGATAGGGTCTTCAAAAATTTAACCATGGAAGCAGGTTTTTATAACACCAATTTTTTGAGAAAGTAGGTGGAACTCAGAAAAATTTAAATAAATTAAAATAGCTCGGCAAAAGTGCTCGATCAAGGTACAAATTAGTCATATTATAATCACGAAACTCTAAACTAATTATTTCATTGGTCGAATATTATCTATAATCACCATAACCGAGGTTTCAGGGGGTGGCTAATACTTTTGACCAAGGCTATATGTATATACTGTATATGTACAGGGTGTCCGAGAATTATCTGTACAATTTTTGGCTGTTATTAAAAGTCAACCATGAAGTGTAGAAATTCCAGTGTTGTCCCATTTTACAGAGAATCTCATTAAGTTTTTTCTGATACCACGTTTTGACAAGTTTTTTAGAAATGTACGCGGGTGACAGACATTGATGATTTAAAAGCAAGAATCACAGCTGCTATTGAGCGAATTGATGTGGATATGCTGCAGCGTACATGACAACATTTGGAGTATCGATTGGATGTTTTGCGAATCACTAATGGTGCACATATCGAATGTTTGTAACAACGTTACTTTAATAAAAGAAACTTTTGAAAATACAGATGCTAAATAATCTTGTTTAAGAATTTTACGTATGTTATCAAGAATTTTATTAAAAGATGAAATTGTACAGATAATGTTCGGACACACTGGAATTTCTAAAAAACTTGTCAAAACTTGGTATCAGAAAAAACTTAATGAGATTCTCTGTAAAATGGGACAACACTGGAATTTCTACACTTCATGGTTGACTTTTAATAACAGCCAAAAATTGTACAGATAATTCTCGGACACCCTGTATACAGGGTGGGCCGAAAGTCTGGATCCATAGGAAAATATTTATTTTAATACATAAATTACAACAAATGGTAAATACTTAAAATGAATATCAACTTTAACTCGTAAATGCGTATCCGTGATACTGTACAGTACTTCGTACTCCAGTATAAATACTCAAGTACTTTTTTTATTTCAGCCCAGAAATGGCTTCGAATCTAACAGCAGAAGACCGGGTAGAACTTGTGCTCATGTACTCAAGACAGGGCGCTACACACAGAGAAGTTGCTACCGAATTCAATAGAAATCATCCTGATAAGCATCCAGTAACACATGCGACTGTTGGCAAGTTGTTTAAACGTTTCAAAGAAACAGGAAGTGTACATGATCGACGGCGTTCTGGTCGTCCAAAAACTGCAACTGATGAAAATACCTCTGCAATGGTATGTGAAACTTTAACGAATAGTCCAGTAAAGTCAACAAGAAGATTATCAAATGAAACACGCATCTCGAGAACGTCAATTCGAAGAATTATTAAAAATCATAAATTCCATCCCTAAGTGTCTCGATGTCAGAGGCCGCCAATTTGAGCATTTGTTATAATTTGTTGTTTATACTGGAGTACGAACCACTGTAGAGTATCACGGATACGCATTTACGAGTTAAAGTTGATATTCATTTTAAGTATTTACCATTTGTTGTAATTTATGCATTAAAATATTTTTTCGGCCCACCCTGTGTATATATATATATAATATATATATTTATGATGAATTTCGCAATTAAGTACGTAAAATGAATTATGTTAAACTCGCAAGGAAAAACGATTCCAAGACCTTTCGTGTGTTCAGAAGTACACCTTCTCAGGGAATGAAGAGAGCAGGCAAGATGCCCACGATATATACTGTACAGCGGGACGGAAACAGAGAGATCAACACATAATTAACTAGACTTAATGAAAGGCAGAAGGAATTTAAACAAGATATTGTCAATTTTATACATTCCCTCACTGTTATTCAAATTATTTTTAAAATGGATAAATGCTCATTCTAGAATACTACTTTCAATTATATCACTATTTTTAACAAGCGCTTTAGAACTATCTCACTTGATGCTATGATTACATCCATCCATGTGGTTGAACAAGGCTTTAGAATTATTTGCTGTTCTGCACGCATATTTATGCTGTTTTACCCGTTTGGCGTATATATATACTGAGTTACATTTTGTACATCGATCGAATACACACAACCAACCACATTATCCGGGCTATTCTTTATTAGGCGTGATTTAACAGTATTATTATACTTAAAGACTACATTGATGCCAATTGCTTTAAGTAAGGTCGGAAGATATTAAAAATTAACATGGTAAGGTAGGCTAAGGATATTTTTTCGCTCAAATTCCTTTACAGTTACATTATTATAATACCTATTCTTGGCTTTCCTAAGGCAGTTATCTAGAAATGAAATAGGATACGTAACATAATTTGGTACCAATATTCATGATATTGCATAACTCGGAATCTAAAAATTCAGGACTAACAACTCTCGATGCTCTAAGAAACATAGCAGAGGAAATAGAAGATTTAATCGCGGGATGATGGTCGGAATAACAGAGCTGGGCAGTATTTAAATACATTTGTGTATTTAGAACTATTTATAAATACATTGTTTTTCATGTATTTAAATACTCAAAATATAAAAATGTAAATACTTTTACTGGTTTAATACACGTTATGTACTAGCACAGTACAACTCTTCGTCTTCGAGGTCCTCTATTGCACCATCTGCAGACATGAATGTATTGGCATTTCTACAAGATTCCGATCGGACCATCAACAGTTTGGGAAAACATCCTCTCATAAAAAGACTGTTCCTCCGCTATAACACGACATTACCATCTTCGGCACCGGTAGAGCGAATATTCTCATTCGCGGGAATCACTTTGACTCCCAAAAGAAACACTCTTTCAGACAAAACTTTTGAAAGATTGGTTTTGATCCGCAGCAACCGTGAAATAAAAGAGAATTCGTAAGGTGCCTTATGTTTACGTTTATGTATCATCTACTCATTAATTGTTACTCATTTTGCAATGATATAATGAGTATAATATGTCACTGGTTGAACATCGTAAGTTCTAAGTCCTTTTGTTTTGTTCTAAAAAGGGAAATATATAATCGGAAATTAGATTGTACTATTTCTTTATCCTTTATCAAGCATTTTATATTGTTGTTACTCATGAATTAGTGAATGCATATGTTAAAATTTGTATGTATTTAAAATGTATTTACAAATGTATTTACAAATGTATTTAAATACAATTGATGTATTTTGTATTTAGTATCTAAATACATTCGTAAAATGTATTTAGTATTTAAATACATTTCTCCCATGTATTTAGTATTTAAATACATTCAATGTATTTATTGCCCAGCTCTGCGGAATAAAAATGCACATAAGATTATTAGTAGGCTTGCGATAAACTTCAAATGTGAACTGATTAAAGCATCTCCGAATTTTTAGATCCAGAAAAGATAAGCTTCCATCATTTTCTTTTTCCACCGTGAGCTTAATAGATGGGACTAAATTGTTGAGCCTACCAAGAAATAAGTCAACATTCAAATTGTTAAGTCAAAGGCATAAAATATCATCTATATACCTGTACCAAAGAAGGTTAAAATTAACAATCGTAGGCAAAATTCTGCTTTAAAAAAATTCCATATACAAGTTAGCCAATGCAGGTGAGAGGGGATTTCCCATCGCCAATCCAAACGACATAACATAAAACTCCTTTTCAAACTGAAATTTACAATCTTTGATGCAAAGCTTAATTAACTCAATAAGAGTGTTGTGCTGAACGGGGGAGAGAATATTCAGAGATCTTAATAATATCTTAAAAAGTGAAGTAGGTGTCATCAACAGAGACTTTTGTGAATAACGAGTATACATCAAAACTTACCAGTTTGAAATTAGGGTCATTAGGAAACTTCAGCTTGTCAATAAGAGCCATGCTATTTAAAATGAGACTTAGAAATAGAGCCAACTAACGGCGTTAATAAACTAACTAACACCATTTAGATAGGTTACGGAGCCTACTGAGCTAACAATAGGCCTCATGGGATTATCATCAACTTCGTGTTTTAATTAAACGGTACAAATATGGCCTTGGAATCAGTTTTCCTTTTCCTTGTGGGTTTACATTATATATATATATTTTTTTTTTTTTTTTTTTTTTAAGTTCGGGAAGAACCGATTCGCCTCTATTTAAAAGGGCATATCTCAGTGGAAAAACAAAGAAAAAGTGAGAGGAAAGACAGAGGAAAAAGAAAGGGTGGAGGGGACAGTCGAAGTGGAAAAATACCAAGGACTGCAGGGTCGAGCCCCATCATCCTTGGGTGCTAGGGCCGGGAGGGCGCACGTGAAACCTCCAGGAACAAGCACGTACAAACGAGCACCAAGAGCACGAGCTTAGTAATAGTTGAAATTTTTATTTTTAAAAGAAATCTTGGACACACACAGATGATGTCCAATTCTTGCAAATCCTCTCGCTAAAAGAGAACTGATTGTGTGAAGAAAAGGTTCTTTTAGTAATTAAATGGGGGAGTTATACTTTATTAAAATTGCCTTAACAATTTTAATGTTTTTGTGGAACTACTGGGTCATTCTCTGTCAGATCAACCAAAAAAAATTGAAATTAACACCCTCATCTCTCATATTTTGCTGAAATTTGGTTTATAGGGAGTTTGTGAGCCCTGAATCCATTTCTGAAATTATAAGGTCAATCCGACCAACGGTTCAAGAGATATGACCTCGGGCAATTTGAGGTCACTCGCGAGGTTACTAACATTTGGCGAGCCATAACTTGGGTAATAATTGTCATAATTATATAAAAGTATATAATTTAGAATCAGAAAACGACAAGGAATCCAAATATGCAAGTTTTAGAACTCTAGGTTGAAAATAAAAAAGTTACACTGTAACCAAAATTTGAGGTTACGATTTGACCTCTCGGGTATCAAATGAGAATTTTTTTTTTAAATGTAAAAAATGAAGGCATAGGCATTGGCTATTAGAATCAGCAAAAAAAAGTTTGTTAGTATTTTTCATGTAACTAACATATAAGTGAACACCATATTCATAAGTTGTGCGTCAATTCTACCTATTTTTTCACACAAGCTCATAATTTGACCTATAGAAATTAAAATTACATTTTTATAGATATAAAAAACAAAGTCAGAGTTCTTGACTAATAGAAACAATCATAAAAAGTTTGTTTATGTTGGTACTTTTCATGTAACTAACTTATAAGTGAACACCATATTTATAAATTGCTTGTCATTTCAAGGAATTTTTATATCTTAGCTATCAATTTGACCTCAAGCTCCAAGAATTTAATAAAAATTGTATTTCACTGCTAATCTACACTGGCAGTAATAGTTATAATAGTGAAAGGGGAAGACTAAGCTCGCATGTAGCCTAAACAAACCTGTTGAAACATGTTGCTACTTGTCTAAGTGCAGAATCAACACAGATAGTTGCAAAATTCCTTGTCTACAGGTTAGTACAGTTCCAGCCAGCACTGTGGGTGGCTGGTGGGTATGGTGTTTTAATGAGTCTCAGAGACTATCAAGGCCTAAAATATTAAGTGTGTATAGCTATATATTTTCTAAAAAATATATATTACCTAATTGTAAATCCTATATCTTTACAGATCAAAATACAATGGTTCGGCACTTGAAATCCTGCCAGGACCCTATTCAAAAACACAAGAAACGCATAACAATCAATCTTAGAAAAGTGACTGATGTACTTGTGAAAAATGTGCTGGAAAAGTGAAAAAAGACTCATTGTTGTGTGTGAACTGCTGGACACTGATAATGAAAAACCCCACTATACTTAGTACCACTGAAAACAACGAGTCTGAGCAGGATTCAAATGAATCATCTACTATCAGTGGCTTGAGTAACATCTCTTCAATTCAAGATCTGGACAATGACAGTGATTGCTTGATAAAGGAAAATCCTTCAACTTCAGTTGAACCAGTTCTAGCATTTCTGGACCAAACACCAGTTAAAAAAAGTAAGTAATAAATTAATATAATAACTTATACTTTACTACAAGGTCTGTTTGATCTACTATATAGCATTTAAGGTACTATAATTAATATTTAATTACTAATATTCAGGTGTGTGAAACCTTTTTTTCTGTTCTTTTCAGAAGGGCTGTCATTAAGCCAGAAAAAGCGCAAGGCTCGTGGTAAGCTATCATCTGCTCAGAAACACCTGAAGGAGAGGCTAGAACTCAGTTATGGTGTTCAAATTACCGAGGAGGTAAGTGATACTTCAAAACCTGAAACTAAATCTGAAAAACATCTAGACAAATTAATGAATGAATTGAAACAGTCATTCCTGGAGAGCAAATGTCACCATCACAAACTACAAATATTGACACTCACCATACACAATTGAAAAAACAGCTAGTTTCTTTCAAACTACAACATACATGGTGAAAAGAAGCCGTTCACTTAAATCAGAACATGGAATCCTTCCGAAGATTCCACTAATGAGCAAAGGAAAAGTGATATCTGAAGAACACAAAGATATAGTTAGAAGATTCTATGAGTCAGAAGAGGTTAGTCGTATGTGTCCTGGCCAAAAGGATTGCGTGAAAGTTTCAGTGCTGAAGGTGCAATGAAGGTGCAAAAATGATTGGTCCTCGGGAATTTAAGAGAGATGTTTGAACTATATAAAATGATGAAAAGAATCCCAAAATAGGATTTTCCACATTTGCAAAATTACGGCCATCATATTGTGTGCTTGCCGGTAGTGGTGGGACTCATTCTGTCTGTGTCTGCACATACCATCAAAATCCAAAATTGCAGCTGGCTGCATTGGGAGAAAAGGTCTTTCATACAAGGATCTTATGGATTACAGTGTCTGCAGTACAGAAAGAGAGACTTGCATGATGCAACTTTGCAATGATTGCCCAAGAGAAGAGGGTGTCCTGGATTTTCTTGAGTTACTTGACAGTGTGAAATCGGCTCCAAATGAAATATCTTACAAGCAATGGGTGACTGTTGACCATTGTACAATGGTTGATAAGGTGGAGCCACTTCATGAATACTTATCATCCCTAAGCATGAAAATATCCCGCATGGTTCGTCATCACTTTGTTGCTCAGCAACAATCACAGTACTTCAAGCAGTTGAAAGAAACACTACCACCTCAGAGCGAGGTAGTTATAGTAGGTGATTTCTCTGAGAATTATTCTTTCATTGTCCAGGATGCTGCCCAAGGGTTTCACTGGGACAATTCACAGTGTACAGTTCACCCTTTTGTCATCTATTATGATCATCTGCAGACCAGGAACTTAGCCATTTTAGTGTCTGTTTCTTATCTGCATCACTAAAACACAACACTATAATGGTTTACTCATTCATATTGAAGCTTATGACATATGTTAAATTCAGATGCCCACAATTGAAGAAGGTGCACTATTTCTCAGATGGATGTGCTGGCCAATATAAGAACAGATACAACTTCACAAATCTCTGTTACCATGAAGAGGATTTTGGTCTGTCTTGTGAATGGCACTTCTTTGCTACATCCCATGGCAAAAATGCATGTGATGGGATTGGAGGAACAGTGAAAAGAGCTACTGCTCGTGCCAGTTTGCAGAGAACTACAGAGAGGCAAATTCTTACACCAGAACACATGTTTCAGTTTTGTGAAGAAAACTTGAGCAAGAAGATAAATTTTTTCTTTGTAACTACAGCTGATTTGAAAGATGCAGAAGAACGGTTGGAACATCGATTCAAGGATAGTAGGGCTATTCCTGGAACTCAGAAATATCATAGATTTGTTCCCCTAAACAAGGAAGAACTGATGGTGTATCCCATTTCAAGTGGCATTGGAGAAAAGAAAAGAATAAGGAAAAGTCATTTTACTAATGAACCTGCAATGCTTGGTAACCTAAAATGTGTCAAACCAGGAGAGTATGTTGGCTGCATTTATGACATGCAAGTTTGGTATGGAATTGTGGAGGAATATTGTGAAGAGTTTGATGATTTCACTGTGAACTTTCTACATCCCTCTGGGTCATCAGGATCAAGTGCATATTATTATCCATCAAACAAGGATTCATGTGCAGTGCCAGGACATCATATATTAACTGTAATGAGTTGTCCTACCCTAAGAGGAGGCAGCAGAATTCAATACATTTTTCCACAAAAAGAAATTGATGAGAGCATCGAGCATGCAAAAATTGTATTAGGCTAGCACATGAATCCTCTAAGTAGGTCTTCCCCTTTCACTATTATAACTATTATTGCCAGTGTAGATTAGCAGTGAAATACAATTTTACATTTTTTGCCTTTGTTTTTATATCTATAAAAAAATGTAATTTTAATTTCTATAGGTCAAATTATGAGCTTAAGTGTGAAAAAATAGGTAGAATTGACGCACAACTTATGAATATGGTGTTCACTTATATGTTAGTTACATGAAAAATACTAACATAAACAAACTTTTTTTTGCTGATTCTAATAGCCAATGCCTATGCCTTCATTTTTTACATTTAAAAAAAAAATTCTCATTTGATACCCCAGAGGTCAAATCGTGACCTCAAATTTTGGTTACAGTGTAACTTTTTTATTTTTAAACCTAGAGTTCTAAAACTTGCATATTTGGATTCCTTGTCGTTTTCTGATTCTAAATATATATACTTTTTATAATTGTGACCATTATTACCCAAGTTATGGGTCGCCAAATGTTAGTGACCTCGCAAGTGACCTCAAATTTCCCGAGGTCAATTCTCTTGAACCGTTGGTCGGATTGACCTTATAATTTCAGAAATGGATTCAGGGCCCACAAACTCCCTATAAACCAAATTTCAGCAAAATCTGAGAGATGAGGGTGTTAGGCACTGGTTGATCTGACAGAGAATGACCCTACTAGTAAGCATTAAAATTCAAGCTTTTGGTTTGTCATACCTGGTTGTCATCAGGTTTGTTTAATTTAAGGTATTTTATGAAACCAACTTCATTTAAATTTAAGCAAATGTACATATTTATAACGTCCATTCTTGATCTAGAACCATAGCAGACCTTTTCAGGATTTTAACGTCGGAAAGGTCCTCTCTCTTCCTTGCTATCTTTGGCTCTATATTCAAATACAAAACGCTTAAACAATTGAGCATTGAATGAAAACAAAATGATATTCACTGCTCATATTCTCAAAACAAAGTTTATCATAAGTGAATTTGTAATCAATAATTAGTAGTAATATTTTTAATCGCGGTTTTAACTTACTCAATTTTACTCCCCCTATAGAAAACGTTTTTGCACGTATGTCATTAAAAAATCTAAATTTAACTAAGTAAAACTTCAGTAATAAAGACCGAGAGAGTATATTGAAGTTTTACCCACACTAGTCGTTAAAATTTGCATTTCTTAATATACAACTACAGACTAACACATCCTAAGATTCATTCTATAAATTCATTTTAGAATCATGTGTATGAACGTCTCGGTCTAGGACTCTAGGTTGTCGTACGTCTGAAGCTCTTAGGACATCCTTCTGACTCGGTATTCGCGTTTAGTGCCGTGAACAATGATTATTTTTGTTTAGTCCTTTACTGGTGTTTTTACTTCGTGTTTTTAGTTCCACCACCACTAGTTCCCAATTGTCTTCATTGTTTAAGTCGTTTTATTGACCTTCAAAAGACTTGGTACGTTAATTAAATTAGATTTAAGAAAGATACCCTTTGTACATTAGATGCAGAACAGTATTTTGCCATTCCTAAATGTCTTTTAATCTACGATTCAAAAGGAAAGAGAGCAAGGTGCGCCTTCACTCCAGCTCTGTCTTGTTAGACGTCAATAACGACCTTCCTAAAGAGATCAAATACAGGAATTTGAACCACGCTCACAAGGTACTGGTGGCCTCGTTGCCTGGCGATTGGCTCGTGTACGACAAGATGATTCGGATCGGCGTTGTGGCGCATGTTAAGACGGTCACCGTAGTGTCTCCTCTCTCCGTCCTCCTCATGGCTGGGCCCATGCGACTCCCTTTGGACGCCCTTTCAGAGCCATCCAGTAGTGAGTGTCATTTCACTTCAAGATTTACCGCTCTCTGCCGTTCAGTATTTCGCGCGCGCGCGCACATATTTTTAAGAAATTATGGTCTAGTCTTATCCTGTACATTAATAACTCGACATGCAAAATAACATACAAAAAGTGTTCCCACTATTCTAATCATTTGCTTTTTTGGGGGAATATAACTATATAATGGTGAGGATTTTTTTCAAAATGTTGAGTTTTAATGTTAAACAGAAAGCAATCGTATGGGTATCATTGGCGATGTCAGTAGCGACAGTGAGAGCGAAGACCGACCTGAAGGGATGAACTCCTTCGTGAAGATCGATTCGTGGGTGCAGTTCCTAGGTGACCATCCGACCTCGAGTCTCGCCCTACAACTCAGGCACAAATTACACGCACTCATCCTTCGCAGACTTCGCGCCCCCAACAAACCTCTCACGCAGGTGAACAGTTTAAAGGTCTTAGCGGATCTTCAAGCCCTTGTTTGTTGATCAGTTATGGTTTACAGCTTTTAAGATTACTATCGAGTCGGGGGTTGTGAGTGAGTGAGTGAGTGAGTGAGTGAGTGTCCGACCTTACTTTCATGTTAAGTAGTTGACTGGATGACCGTCCTTCGCGTTCAGATGGTGTAGAGACTTTTATACGAGATTCAGCAGCCCCAAACATTTGTATTATACGAAAGGATTAGATATTTTTTGTCAAAAAGTTTAACATTTAGAACCCCCCTCTCTCCATATGGAGAAGGATGGGGATGAAACTGAGTCACCCGAACCGAGTAATCATTGGGTAGGCGGCGACCGACCTAATCCTACCGCGCCGATGCTGAGAGTCGAACTCGACTTTCGCAACCCGAGACCAGTCTCGAACCGACGGAATAATAATTTCATAATTGGAACAGTTTCATTAAACAAGGCCCAAAATTTGTTTGAACTAATTATTTAATCAGTCTCCAAGTTGAGTGCAGAAATTAGACCTAAAACGCCAAAGACGTTAAAAATAATTTTTGTTTCTACATAGACTTGTCTTTTAACGAGTACTTTTTTCTCTTAAGAGTGACGAAGATATTGTGAGAATTGTTGCCACCGTTTTAACTCAAGAGGAGCAAAATTTAGGTCTCCAGCAACCGGCTGGAGTAGGACAACGCCCCAGGCCATTTTACTCCGGTCCTCAAACTCCAGGTAAGCGAGTGAAACTGATTTTCACGTGTATATACAGGGTTTTTCATAACATGTGGGACGCACTTTCAGGATGAATTCAGGACCTGAAAACAATGAAAAAAGTTTATATAAACATAGCCCGAAATCGCTTGGTTTCTGAGTTAGAGCCTGTGGTGTGTTCCAGCAAGTATTCGCGCTACCTTTAAAGGAAGTGCTCAAAATGACCGCCTTGCGCTTGAATACACGCCTGCGCCTCGTCATAGACTGCCTGACGCGTTCAAACATTCCAGGTATTGGTCGAATTTTCTGGCATCCTTGTTCTACACGTTAGCTAAGCATTTCAACGTTGTCAATGGGCGTCACGTAAATGATGGATTTCAGATGACCCCACAGGTAAAAATCTAGTGGATTCAGGTCCGGGGAGCGAGCAGGCCACGCAATGGGTCCTCCACAGCCTATCCATTTATCAGGGAAATGGTCATCCAATTTAGTGTCTGGCTACTCGACTAAAATGAGGCGGAGCGCCGTCAATCCGGCCCGTCATGCATAAACCACATACGACGTCGGACACCAAGAGAAACTTCATTTAGTAAATCGCTTAAATCATTCCTTAAAAAATTGGAATATGATTCTCCTGTTAATCTTCCAGGCAAAACAAAAGGACCGATTAAGTTGTCGGCAATATGTCCTGCCTATACATTGATACTAAATTATTGTTGGTGCCTTGACTGGATGATGGCAGCGTACTCTCTTCAGCCCAGTGATGAGTGTTGTGAAAATTGATCACGCCATTTCTTGTGAAGGCAGCTTCATCAGAAAACAACACGGAGGATAGAAAAAGAGGATCGCGAACACACTGTTCAAGGAACGAAATACAAAAAGTCTCTCGTGGTGGGAAATCAGCTTCAGTAAGGCCTTGTACTCTCTGAATGTGATATAGGTAAAGTTGTTGTTGTTGTTCCCGTAAAATTCTCCACACAGTTGTGTATCTTACACCCTCTGCTGCTGCTGCTGCTATCCTTCGGGTGCTGACACCAGGATGTACCTCCACGCGATTCAGGACCCGCTCCTCCAACTCAACAGTTCTGACGCTGATTGGTCTACCACCATCTGAAACTCGCTCGTTGAATGATCCTGTATCAGCGAGAGGCTCGTCTATTTCTGAAAGGTATTCTTATCTGGCAGACGGCGATTCGGAAACCTTTCCGCATACAGACGTCTTGCTGCGGCCGCATTACACTCGGCAAATCCATACACGAGATGCATGTCTGCCATTTCTCTACTTGAATAAGCCTTCATTCTTACTCCAAATGCACAGTATCACTAGCACAAAAACTTTTTTCTTTTTTATCGATTCTTTGCCTATATTTTAAAAAAAAATATAGGCACTAATTTAACGTGAAAATTTTCACTTTTCATATTTTTGCATTTCAAATTTGTTTTAAATGGTTTTCCTTAGCTCACTCCACGATGTACAGTAACAGAATTTATTGCTCATATACCTTAGCTGAAAAGATGCAAGTTTTATTACTCAGTAAAATAATTTTATTTTAGTTCCATAAATTGAGTACCAATATCTAAAGTAATTGTTTCCCCTTATGTTGAAGGTATTTTCTTTCTTTAACCATATCAACAACATATTTTTATTCAAATTTGAAGTCCTTTGTGGCCAATTTGAATAAAAAAATTGATATATAATTTGAGTATTAAAATAAAGTAAACAAAGTAGTTGTTCATAATTTATATAAAGTACAGGGTGTCCCATAAGTCCGGCATCATAGGAGAAATTCATTTTTTTTTTTTTTCTATTTCTACAAACCATAATTCATATTTTTCTCTTTCTACAGGCCATAATGTTTCTGTGAGCAAGGAAGAACGAATCCAGATAATTCTACTCATAGGAAATCGGAGTCAGAGAGAGGCCGCTGCTGAATTTAACAGACTGCGTCCAGACCGCGAGCCAATAACACAGTTGTGTTAGCAGACTTGTTGCAAAGTTTAAGGAAATAGGATCCATAGAAGATAAACCACGCAGTGGACCTTCAAGGAGGTCCACTGACGATGATACAGCGACTGCTATCCTGGCTCATTTTAACAGAAGTCCCAATAAGTCTCTTCGGCGATTGTCCGCCGAGACAGGTGTGTCGAAAAGTAGCATCCATCGCATTCTTCAGGCTCACAAATGGCATCCATATAAACTTCAGATCCTACAGAAATTAAGCGAAGATGATCCCGACCGGCGGATGGAATTTTGTGAATGGGCTACGGAACAATATGCTCGGGATGCCAATTTCCCGTCCACCATTCTGTTCAGTGACGAGGCTGTTTTTTTATGGAAATGATGAGGTAAATCGACAGAACACCCGCTACTGATCTCAAAACAACCCTCACTGGTATACCTCTTCAAAGGAACAAGGTGCATCTCGGGTGATGGTATGGTGTGGCATTTGGAAGGATCGCATCATAGGCCCTCTCTTTTTCGATGACCGTGTCACTGGAGGCACGTACCTACGTATGCTCAAGGAAGAAGCATTTCCCAGTGTCTTGAACGAAGCAGGAAATTTCCCAACATGGTTCCAGCAAGACGGCGCTCCCGCACATTACAGCACTCAAGTAATGGAATACCTGTACCAACAATTCCTTGGTCATTGGATAGGACGTCGAGGGCCTGTGGAATGGCCAGCTAAAAGCCCGGATCTCACGCCACTAGATTTTTATCTCTGGGGCCACTTGAAAGTGCTGGTATACGCGGAGAAAATTAGGAGTGTTGAACATTTGCGGCAGCGCATTATTGGGGCATGTAACACCATTACTCCTGACATCATTCACCGTGTGCTTGCTGACTGGGTATCACGTCTGAATTTATGTATTGAAAACAATGGTGGACATATTGAGCACGTTCTGTAAATAAAAGCTTTTGTTTTGCCTTTTATTATTATTTTTCCTATGATGCCAGACTTATGGAACACCCTGTACAACTTAATACAGAATTACCAGTATTATTGATATAGTGTAGGAGATTGCCACAGTTTATAATATTTAGGGACTAGCTAGCTAGAGAAAATGTAAATTTATGGACAACTTAACATCATAAGCTTTCTCTTTTTCATGAATGTAAAATATTTTTATATAATTACACTGAAATGAGTATAAATGCTGTTTTTTTTTTTGTTCAATTTCACAAATATACCTTTCAAATGTTCCGTGCGATGATTCCTAATTTCACGAAGGTAAAGATTGTTTTGCGATGAAAATTTTAAAATTTCAAAGAATCGGCTAAATTTGACCGGTGCCGATGCCCCAAAAATGGCGAGTTCTGTCGGTGCCGATGCTGATTAATCGGTGAACCATATATATATATATATATATATATATATATATGTGTGTGTGTGTGTATATATATATTGAATGGATGTGCATGTTTCGCTTCTGAAAGAGACTTTCCACCTTATGTAGTATGTTTTGAACAGTTACAGGAAAGAATTAGTTAGCTTCTATAATTCACGGGAGAACTGTATAATCATTGGATAAGTTTGCTATTTCGAGTGTCGAGCTTAAATGTTAAAATTATTATTTTACAAATTTTTATTAGAAATGAATAAACGATGCAACGTAGTTATTGCAACCCGATATTGTCAAGCCCATTTTTTGGAACGTAAAATAAAAGAAAAAAAATATGGTTGAGGCTCGTGATTCTTACAAGTTTGGTGTGACATTTTTTTAGTCTAAATTTTTATTTCTTGCTCGAAATAAACGTGAAACTATACTATTAAGTTTGCTTTTAAATGATGAATGAATTGTAATTTATACTAAGAAGCTATAATTAGATACGAGACTCCTTTTGCTCTATTACTTTTAAGGGCTGCATCGTAACCGCTTTTCGTTGGTCAGCCAAGTTAAGCGACACTGGGCCTGGAGAGTAGATGGCCAATCGTCTTCCGCGTCCAGATTATGTGGCGACTCGTGGTTCAGATCACGCGTAAAGCTGTTGGTCTCCCCACCGCCCCAACCGTCGTATGACTTCAGATGTTGCGAAGGAGGTTGAACAACCCAATGAAACGTTATTAGTGTGATAAAAAACATTAATGCGAAAATATCGTTAAATTTCAGATATAAATGGGATGTCTCTCTTAAACCTCGACGACGCTCACTCGGTGAGCTCCCCTTCACCTTTCACTGCCATAGTATCTTCCACCTCATTCTCCCCACCTTCTATCATCACTTCTACACCTCCACCCAACACGAAGCCCATCACCATCAACGACGCGATGACTAAAACTATTCACAATAATATCTTAACGCCGGCTTCACTATCTTTTTCACCGGTCAACAATTCCGCCATTGTCTCATATTCCTCGTCTGTACCGCCACCACAACCTTTTATTACACCTGGTAAGGCTAGAATATCGCAAGAGGAGCAGCTCACGTCTAAAGGGCACGCAGATTCTCCCAGAACTTCCGATGTCAACACCTTCTCCTCCGAAGGTGCCGAAGCACCTTCCTCGTCATCGTCCGGTAAAAGCGTGAAGGCCATTGGCATTTATTCGACAACAGGTTCTCATGCGCCGAAGCAAACCACCGGTGAAGGTAAGTGATTCCACCCTGTTCACTGGTGTTATGGAAGTGTGATTGCGCTTTAACATTGTGAATTACATACATTAAGGGCTACGTCGTAGTCACGTCACTGTTGCTTCCTGTTAGATCAGCAAAATCTATTCAGTAGTTGGATGGATGAGTGACCTCTGCGTAAATGGTTTGCATCCCGCGTAAAGCTGTAGGTCTCCATCAAATGACCTTTGCCGGTACGGAGATTAAACAACCCCAAAACATTATTACTGCAAATATTAAGTTCATTAGAGTTTTGGTGTGATGGAAGAGGCGCTTAAATGCAAGAACTTGAAATAGTCTCTGTTTCACCTTGAACCTGTTCATATAAATTACGTTTCAGTGAAAACAATGGGACTATACTTGATTTACCCATATTTTTAGAAAGATTTAATTTCATTGAATTTATAAGTCACCTCTTCATCACACTTGATTGATGCTTTTAAGTTGAAAAAGTAATATTCGGGACCCTTATTTTCCTACTCGAAGTTGGAGGCAAACACAAAATAGGTGACTGGCCCAACTCGAACCTAGGTTCTCAGGGGCTGAGTCCAGTTTCCAACCCAATTAGCCACCCCTGAATGGTTTACTGAGCTAAATCACTTTCAAAATGTGTGTTGACCTTTTAACCCATAAAATGGAAAATGGGTTTTATTTTTGCCATTTGCTCGCAGGAGGAAAGAAACGTTACTTCATCATTCGTGTGGGTGCTCACAAGCAAATTGAGGTCTCACAAAATAGAGGGTTGTGGGCATTTACGTACAGCACAGAAAGGAAGGTTGTACAAGCAACTCAGGTAAGGAAAAATGGAAGGCAGGTGGGAATCTATCATTACAAAATGTAATGAATAAAGTTTGTTAAAAGGTCTTTTATTGATTTGGGTTTTTTTCGTGCGTACGTACGTACGAACTCTGGGAATTCTTCAACTTTGGATCGCTTACTCTCAGCGATTACACCACAAGGATCGCGTTTTAATTTCGAAAGCTGACTGAAAGGATTTAAAGCAATACATAGTCAATACACTACGTTCTAAATTATTAAGCAGATTACATTTTCTTCAATGTTTTCAAAGGTTTTTCACCGATTTCAATGAAATTTATAGCAAATAATCACTATATATAACAGCATTGATGGTATTCATTTCGATAAAATATTTTTATAATTAAAATAATTACCTCATTTTATTTAAAGTATGGTGTTCCAAATTATTTAGCAAATATTCTATTTACAGAGAAAAGGAAATTAGTCAAGCTACTCGCTGAAAATATAAAATCTATTGAAATTGCGAAGCAGCTTGGCAGGGATCATCGAACTGTAAATAAGTTTTTAGCAGAGGGTACCAAACTGAGGCAGCGAAGTGATAAAGGAGCTACAAGAAAAGTGACAAGGCGGCAGATATCTGTAATCAAGCGCGAAGTTGCAAAGCACCCATTGTCCTCGAGTAGAGGTTTTTAAGCAGGCTGGCATACATAATGTACCAAAAATATCTCGATGTAGAATCCTCCAAACAATTGGCAAGACGCGTAAACCTACAATTCAGCCACCATTAACATCCAGACACAAGAAACAGCGTGTTGAATGGGCGCGTCAATACATGAAAACAGATTTTAAGACTGTATTGTTCACCGATGAATGCAGAGCAACCCTTGATGTACCTGATGGTTGGTCAAGAGGGCGGATTGCTAAAAGTCAATCTCTACCATCGAGATTAGGGCGTTAACAAGGTGGTGGTGGTGTCATATTTTGAGCAGGATTGATAGGCAATGAAGTTGTTAGCTCATACAGAGTGCCTGATGGTGTAAAAATGAATGCCCAATCTTATACAAACTTTCTAAAAGAAAACCTCATTCCATGGCATGACTCCAGATTTGAAAAAATTTACTGGAGCACAGCTCTGAATTTACTTTTTTCCCCTTACACCACTAGATAGGTTAATGATAGTAAACTCTTGAATTGACGACATACCAATTACAAATTGTTTTAGCTAAACATAATAAGGTGAGTTATAAACTGTACATTATTGTATTAAGTTTATTTATTCATTGCAGCAGCAACAGTGGACGATGTTAGACCTTGCATGTAGGCATTTGTTGTGAATTTACCGCCATGTATGCTTGGCCACTGATCAATGGCTTTCTGTGTGATCATTACAGCAGATCTAGTGCCTGGAGCTGGACCCTCCTTCACAATTCTGCACAGCTTAGTCAAATGAGATGGCTTAATGGATCCTTTGTGTTCAACAATGTAACCAAGAATGGAGAATGTCCCTTCAGCTGGTGCTTCACTCCAGGCAGTTGATCCATCTTTATCAAAATGCTTTAATCTCTCTGTGATTCCTTTCCACAGCTGTTCTATTCTGTCAGCCAATTTATCACCGAGTCTTTTGTAAAACTACTTTCAGATCTGGTTCTGGATGGTCTAGCAACTTCAGCAACCTGGTAGTAATCAGAACGTTTCTTGATGTATTTGTAAACTTCATTTAGGATGTAATCCTCAGCTGTTAGTTCCTTTTGCTGCCCTGTGGTATCGTGCTTAAATTCAGAAACTACATCATTTGCATTTCCTCCATTAGCTAATTTGGAAATTGTTTCCATCACTCTTAACATAACAGTTTTCCCTCCTTCTTTATAAAATATATTTTCTACAAATTCTGCACTAACTGTGGTTTTTTGAGCTACTTGCAACATAATCTTTGTTACATAGGAAATCAACACACAGAACTTGGCACTAATTTCTTTCTCTTGTGGATGATCAAAAAAAAAACAATTTTCCACAAATCTGTCAAATTGATCAAATTCGTAATTAACCATGCGAGTATCAGATTTGAGTTTTGGTCTCTTAAAACCAATGATATTGTCAAGAACCATATTGGTATAGTCAAGGCCTGATCTCAGATTTGAAGTGATTCTGAATAAAGTCTAAAAGCTCACTTAGTTTACAAATTTTCTTCAATGCATCAACGTGGGCTCTGTTCACAAGATGCATTAAGTCCCATCGAAATTTAAAATTTTCTCCAAACAACTTTTTCATTTCGTTTTTAAATGGCTCGTTGTCCTTACAAAAAGCCCCATCTCCAACCATTCCAGATACCTTGGATTTAATTGCTTCAGATAGTTTCAAGTGAGGACTTCAACACATCAAAAATTTCATTGGCCAAATAAACTCCTGATTTGCTGCGTACTAAATTTATCCCAGCAAGTTTTACAGTCTTATCTTCTTCACTCATAACTAATACAACTAGCATGCTTAATCCCAAAATTGTTCCAATGTCAGCTGTTATTGTTACTGAAGTTTGTTCTTTAAGTTGATTATCTAATAGCTCACAAATTGTCTCGCACGCATGTGTGCTATGATTCAAATTTCCAACCACAACCTGACCTATGTAATACAGCTAGAAGTACTGGATATAGAGCCCATGCAGTGTTTGTTTTCATTATGTAGTATAAGATGTTGCCACATAAGTCTTCTATGCGTTTAGTAGTGTTCCGAGAAGATGTTTCATCACTTCATAAACAGCAGCTCTTTGATGATGCTGAAGTTTAATTAAATGTCTCTTCAGGTGGGTTTTTCAGATTTCTAAACCCTCTCTTGATTTTCTCCTTGTTTGCATACATAGGTTAAATCTTTAACATTGAAGTAACCTTTTATGTTAGAATGTTTGTCTGAAGCACATGCTTTGGGGTCTGTGCAAGCGATGCAATATAATGTAAACATTTTATCATCAGAAGCATCATCAATATCTTCTTGATTATCATCATCTTCATCCTCAACAGCTATATCTACATCAGGCATATTAGTGTCACTATTTGCAATGTTTTCCATTATATCACTTGGTACTGAAAATGAATCATCAGCATGCCCTAGATCCTTCTTTTCCACCAATTTGAATGTAGATTTGATCAAATCATTGTTCAGGATTTCTTGTATTGATTTACACTTGCTTAAATGGGCTATGGAAATGTCAAATTTGTTGCTTTTTGCTTTATTAGATTTGGATGCAACACTTGAACTTGAAGGCATATTTTGACTCTTCTCTTTATTAACCACAACAGCTTGGTGAGTTTCTTTTGTTAGGCGCAAAATTGCATTCAATGTCTTCTGGATTTGGGAATTTTGAAATTCCTCTAAAGCAGTTTTGTTAGTCTGATGCGCAGATTCCTCACTTACCTTTTGTTTCTTAGGTGGAGGAGAAGCACTTTCTTCAGTCTGTGAAACATCGTGAAAAAGTTTCATTTTCTAGATTAGCAGTTGATGAAGTTGGTTCATTTTTCTGAGGTCTAGCACTAGCACATTTTGTGAACAAACTAAATGACTGCTTTGCCGTATCTCTTTGCTGCACTTCATCCTGGTATTTCTTTACTGCAATATCTAAGCTGTGGGCCCAAACTCCGGGACCTCTTGTATTGTAACAAATATTTTTTTTGGAATTAAAATGTTCCTCCCAGTTTTGCTTCTTTGAATATTTGTTCTTGCATTGACCACAAAAGTAACCCCTTTTAACACCCTCACTTTTCTCTCCAACTTCATCAATATTAAGATCCATTATTGATTATTGACTACCTGAAAAAATACAAAATAAGTAAAAGTTAGTAAATATAGTATGGTAAAAGTGAGTAAAAGTAAGTAAATATAGTACAATGAAAGTAAGTAAAAGTAAGTGCTTTAACTTAGTAAAGTAAGGAAGAGTAAGTAAAAGTAAGTTTAAACTTAACTAAACTTTTCAATTCTAGAGTCATGGTGGATTACTTAAAACCGCACAAGTAATTATCTGGCCAATTTATCAAACCTGGCCGAGATCAATGGAACATAGTCCAATCCTGATAATTTTATATTAAAAAAATATACGTTTTAATAAAATTTTAATTATCAAAACATTGAAGCTTAACAAAAAATAAAAATAATTGTTAAATATGGAATTACCAACTAAACTTAAAATAACTAAATTTGTAATTTAAAAAAATTGGTTTGTACAAGAACGTATACGCAAAAAAATTGCATAACATCTAGCGGAAGAACAAAACCCAAACCCAAATTTACTTTTTCTCATGGTCAAATTTACTGGAGCAATGCTCCCAAGATCCCAGGAATCTGGAGTCATGTAATCCATGGTAGAGATTAACCCTTAGCAATCCATCTTCTTGACCAACCGTCAGGTCCATCAAGGGTTGCTCTGCATTCATCGGTGAACAATACAGTCTTAAAATCTGTTTTCATGTATTGACGCGCCCATTCAACACGCTGCTTCTTGTGTCTGGGTGTTAATGGTGGCTGAATTGTAGGTTTACGCGTCTTGCCAAATGTTTGGAGGATTCTACATCGAGATATTCTTCGTACATTGTCTATGCCAGCCTGCTCTAAAACCTCTTTACTCGAGGACAATGGGTGCTTTGCAACTTCGCGCTTGATTACAGATATCTGCCACCTTGTCACTTTTCTTGTAGCTCCTTTATCACTTCGCTGCCTCAGTTTGGTACCCTCTGCTAAAAACTTATTTACAGTTCGATGATCCCTGCCTAGCTGCTTCGCAATTTCAATAGATTTTATATTTTCAGTGAGTAGCTTGACTAATTTCCTTTTCTCTTTAAATAGAATATTTGCTAAATAATTTGGACCACCATATTTTAAATATTTTTCAATAAAACGAGATTATTATTTTAATTATGAAAATATCTTATCGAAATGAATACCATCAATGCCGTTATATATAGTGATTATTTGCTATAAATTTCAGTGAAAAACTTTTGAAAACATTGAAGAAAATGTAATCTGCTTAATAATTTAGAATGTACGGGGCTCCGAGTGGCTAATGCCTTAAAGCAGGGGGCCTTATCGTGCAGAAGTGTGACCTGATCGACATCCATAACATTGTTTGGGTTTCTTAGAAAAGGAATGACATGCTGGGATAGAATAATATCACGAAAATACTGTCCATCCCAACTCTGACCATTTGGCTTCAGCACCCACATGAGCTTCTTTGCAGTGAACAAAACAAACACACCAACACAGTCTGGACTTTTTAATAATTCGCGATAATGTTCATTGTCATCGATTTCATCTGGTGTTGTGGCCCACACTTGAACCTTTTGGTAGTTAGGCCGACGTGTTACGTAAACAAAAAATTCATCGGAGACGGCTAAATGCATGAAATCATCCACATCCCAATCTTCAAGAAAATGGGCAAACCACATTCTGTCATCGATGTTAAGTTGAGTTTTTCTTGGCTTTAAACCTTGCCTATGACGGTACAGTCGAATGATCTCACCACTAACGATCTTTCCTCTCAACACTTTGATCTCTCTAGAAAGTTCAGCACAGCTGTTTTTCCGCTTACGCGTACCGCTTTCAATGATGTCCTTTGTTTCCTGAGAGAGTGGCAAATTTGGTTGTATCCATTTCGCATTCATCCAAAGTTTTATTCCAATTTCTTTTGACAAAGTCCTTTCTTCTTCGGAACTTTTTGGCAACCCATGAACGTGTTATAAAGGTGGCTTCAGCATCACGAGCTTCCCGAAATGTTATTGCTCGTATGCGATCTATCACACGTTGCCTCTCCGAATCACCAATTAATTGAGAAGCCATTATATTATCACTATCAGCTAGAGTAATTTTAATACCTGCAATAAATAAAGAATTTCATATGTTTTTATAATCACTAAAAACTATTTCGATATAAGTAAACATGTAAGCTGCAAATGGGGGGGGGGGGGGGGGCTAATGTTTTTTGGAACCCCTTAGTATATAGGGAAGGGGGGAATATTGTATCCGAACATAATCTAATTATTAGGGTTGTGTCTCTTTGAAATATATACATATTTATTTATTTTTTAAAAGTTTTAAAGAAGGAACCGAATATCAGAAAAATTTCAGGGTGTTAATCTTCCTATTTTTTTTAATGAGGATCGATCTCTCTCTCGATCTCTCTAATAATAATTGTGTGTACCCGTTCATTTCAGAATAACACGGTTATTTTAATATTCGCACTCAATAGGGGTAATCAGTTCCATGGATTTGCAAGGTTCTGGGGCCAAAAAACGGATGAAATTTGTCCAGAAATAACTAACTATGGACCTCCGACCGGATCTTTATATAAGGTAAACCGAAAAGTTTGAATGAAATAATCTTAAGGTGTGTGCACGTTTTAATTATTATAACATCGAATAGTAATATTTATATTATTTGTTAACGCTAAAGATGTAGTAATTGTCAAATTACTTTCTCGTTTCTAGATCGACTGGATGAAGAAATGGTACATCCATTTCCACCAAGCGAGGCATCTGTTAAACCCTTACACGGATAATCTGCAGGTGCATATGTGCAGAGATGGACAGGTGTGTAAACTAAACTTTGTAATACTCGCGTTGACGAATTAAATAATTTGCGATTCCATAATCTGTAACCACGACTCTTAATGACTGAATTCCAGTAAAGAGCAAATAATGGTGGCGGGTTGGACTCTATCTACGACGACTAGAGTTCAAACAATGCTAGTTTGATCAACTACCTACTCTACGATTGTTCGGGCTCACGAGACTCAAAAGTTTTATGTTACTTTTCAAAAATAAAAATTAACCGCTTTTGTTTTCCGTTTTAGGAAGTTGAGCCATCTGTTGGGGAACAGCTGATCAAAGTATGGGATAAAGGACCCCAAGGTGGGGGAGGTTTCCCGCCCATGATGAACGAACAATTGCCACCCCCACCGCCACGTCACCCGCTCCACCCACACCTGGGACCGCATCCGCATTTGCACCCAGCTCATCTTCATCATCCCCATCCATTTCCTCCGAGACCCTTCAGAGGTTTTGGGGGCTTCGGGGGTAATTTTAGGGGTGGATTCAGGGGGGTTACCGAAGATGAGAAGAGGTAGAGGGGGATTTTGATGGGGTTTTCTATTATTAAATAATAGAATGTATTTTAGACACTTTTCAGTTTTATAATGGGATTCCAAATTAGTCATTTTTTTATAGTTTAGAAAAATAAGGCTATTTCTAGCTTAATTATATTAAAATTTCATATTAAATGGGATAGGCACGGTGCCTATTAGAAAGTGATTCGCCATTCCTTAGAAGGTATTTGTTTATATGTTCACAATAGATTGTTGAGGCGAAGAGCACTGCAGAAGAAATTAACTTTAATAATAAATAATTACTGTAAAAACAATTAAATATATATAGGTAGGTTAGGGTGTACCATTTTGGGGTCATTTTCAAAAAGTCAAGGTCCAGGAGTCTAATGTTGTGCCAAATGATGTCCTAAACACGAATTTTACAGGCATTTTCTAATCCGACAAATTTTGAATCCCCCCCACCCCACCTTGAATTTTTGCGCATCCCCTTTTCCTAAAAACCCCATATATCTCAAACACTATCAACTTTATCGAAAAATGTTATAGAATAAAAATGATTTAGAATCAAAAGTTCATCAAAATAGAAATTTACTTAATTTTGAAAATTTTCATTTATTTTTTAAAAATTTAAATTAAAAATTTTTTTTGCTTGCAGTGCCTTCTTCTTAAATAAGGTGTTACCACCACCTTTGCAGCGATGGGCTTTGTATTTGCTAGTTATAATGAAAATCATAATTAGTTTTTATTATAACTAGCCTATACAAAGTGAGGACAACCTCAAAACTATATATATATAAAATAAAGCTAAAAATTAACACTATCTATAGTTGTGAGGTCCCATCGTTTTTTTTTCCTTTATTCAACACTTTCCTCAAAAAAATAAAAAGAAACAAGTTTCCTAATTAGAAATCATTGATATAAGAGCTTTTTAAACATAAAAATAAGAAAAGACAATTTATGGTATATTTAATAACAAAAAAAAATCAGCCTCTTCTAAATTAAAACAATCTCTGCAAATAAAAATACCTAATCTATCTGTTAATGAACTATTCTTTACTGAGTTTCATTCTTTTAAGAGTCTCTTTACTAGGATCAGGAATTAGTCTTCTATTCTCTTCCACAATTTGCAAAAGACCTTGAAATTCTTCTTCATTTTGACATTTGTCATGAAAGTCTTGAACCAGCTTGATTCCTCTTTCAGCGGTATCATTGACTACTCTAATAGATGAAAATGTTTTTTAAGTTTGTTGTAGTCATCGACCTCTTCCCATGTTGATGCTGGTTTCTTTATCCATGAGTCTGGTTTTGACCCACAGCATTGAAATAAATGCCATGAAATTGGACCTACTAGCTGAAGACTTTGTGTCTTCCTTTAAAATGGGGAAAACAGGTTGCCCACATACATAATTTTCTGGAACTGGATATTTGTTTAAGGATTTTGCGATCTTATCTTTTTCATCATTACTTAGCGATCCAAAGAAACTCAAAGGGACCACTTCCTCCGTCAAATACCAGTAATGATTGGCAAAAGATTTCAAAGCAGCATTTGCAACTTCCCTATCTTCCTTCTTGTAATTCACCAAATCATGATAAAACTTCAGATCATTAGCTGGACTATCTAGTGAATTAGAACATAAAAGCCAGTATTTTCCATAAATTAATGCATTAAATAGACACATTCTCTTTAATTTCTTAATCAATGATTCATCATATGATGCTTGGTGGGCAAAAGCATACATTTTATTTGTATACAAAATCATTGCCATCCACCTGGCACGGTGCATTGCACCAGGTTTCCGCCAATGACTGTTTTCTCTGGAAACCTCTCCTAAAAGCATTAAAGTTCTTTCAGCAACTTCCTTATAGTCATCACGTGGAAAGCAGTCAGATTTTCTTAAACATTGGGTCATAAATTCTACACATTCTTCCTTTAGGCCTCTTTGATACCTTGATTTAACATCAAGAACATTGTATGTAGATTTCGTATTAATTTTCTTCCATTTAGACTCGCGAAATTCTTTGAATAACTAAAACTCAGGAGATTTACTTGGGCCAAAAATGGTTTCATACACAGCACACAAAACTCTTTCAGCCACATGATGGCGGCATGCTAACCAAATCAATTTCTTTTGCAAAAGTTCTTCAAGTAACTTACAGGAACCTTTCAACCATCCTGAATTGGATGCAGTGGTATCAAATGATACTCCAAAGACATTTTGCTTCAAGTTCCATTTTTCAATACTTTGAAATACAGAAGTGGCTTGAGACAATCCAGTGGAATCATCTATTATAGAAACTGATAAAAGTTTTTCTACATTTGGGTATCCAGTAACAAGTATTGCAAGGCGGTCTTCTTGTTCTGAACATGATTTAGTAAGCAGCTTGCTATCCCAATGTACTAGGCAGTGATCAGGAGGAGTAAAATCCTTGATGCAAGTTTCATATTTTCGTTTTCTTGTCTTTCGAGCGGCTTTTGCAGATGTGGTCCTGGAGAGAGAGAGTTTTTCAATATCCTTGCCACACCTAATGGCTACTGCAGCAGCAAAAACAGTCCGTTGTCCAATAGAGAGATTAAGTCTGTCTGCAGTGGAGGAAACCAATGGCGAGGCAAGAATATTTTTGGGGCTGGAAGCATTTGAAGGTCCTGCTGTAGGTTCTGTCGGAAACTCTTCATAGCTGTCTGTCTCAGAACTGGTCGTGCTAGAAAGAAGGGTCTCTGATGTTCTGGCTGTAGCACTCACTTGCTTCACTGATTTATGTTTCTCTTTGAGTTTCTTCTCTTTCTCTAATCTAATGTACTTGCGCTGTACTTTTGATGCATAATCTGCATCTAGCAAACCTAAACATGTTTCTCGTTTTGTTCTTTGATCTTCTAAGAATGAAATATCATATGCTTTCTGAGGCTCAGTTCTCATGCGGTCTTTTTGGATTAATTCAACGGCATTTTGAGAAGAGATGTCAAAAAGGAATCCATAATTTTCATGAAATTAGAGAGTTCATTTTCAAAGCTTGCTCTTTTTTTGTGCTTGATTAAATTATTATGCATTTCTTCTAGATTTAACAGCATCTTCCTGCCTTTAGGGTTTTTACTAATATCTATAGTAGGAATGCATGCTTTTTGCCATATTATTAGTAGCTTCTGTAGAACTTCATTAACAGTAGAATCTTCTGTAACTTTTGGACCCTTATACTGCATTCTCCGTAAATAAATAAAATGGCTTAGAACATCTTTATTGGATGGTAAAACAATTTTAGATGAACTCATAATATCAGCCTGCAAGCGACCAAGAATAAAGTCATGCTGTTTTGTACTGTTTGACTCATTTTTTATTTATTTTTCAAATAAAGCAGTCTGAAAAGAAACAATAAGAGTAAAAACAATGCTTGTTTATTAAAATTCAATGTAAAAAAGGATTTTTAAATTTGGATTATACTCACAATATACTCATAAATAATGTAACTTAAGCACCTTATTTTATATTAATACAATAAGGTGCTCTTGGACAAAAGAAATGAAAATTTTCAAAATTACGTAAATTTCTATCTTAATGAACGTTTCTAATAGAACGTTTGATTCTAAATCATTTTTATTCTCTAGCATTTTTCGATAAAGTTGATAGTTTTTTAGATATATGGGGTTTTTAGGAAAAGGGGATGGGCAAAATTTCAAGGGGGGTGGGGGGATTCAAAATTTGTTGGATTGGAAAATGCTTGTTAAATTCGTGTTTGGGACATCATTTGGCACAACATTGGACTCCTGGACCTTGACTTTTTGAAAATGACCCAAAAATGGTACACCCTAAGGTAGGTATACACTTTTGTTCCAAGTCATGTTAACTACGAACCTAGGACTTTCCGAATTGATTGTCACTAATACGTTTCCGGCTTTTTTTTTTTTTTAACTGAATGTAGTTTAGAAGCAGAAACTTGACTTTCTTTTTACTCTGCAAAATAAAAATGTTTTTGTAAAGTTTTTTTTAATACCTTTCAAGTTCCCTTTTCATGTCACAAGACTTAATTTCAGAAAACTTTCTGTACGAGAGGTTACTGAAAAATTTCAGTTTTGTGAAAATGAACCGCTTTTCGTAACTTTACTGGATTTTCGATCGGCTAACCTCAAGATGGTCTGTCGGATCAGAATTTTGTACACTTGGATAATACTTCAGGCGTGTTTGGTATCAGTCTGCATCTTCGATTCTGAAGAGAGAACTGTAGTAGTCTATTTCCACCGAAGCAGGATATATGTCTGAACTGCTTGTGTGCCCCTGGAAATAGCATTATATATAAATTTTAATTCTTGGAAACGAGTCACAATTCTGATGTGTAAACAAAGATTTTTTTTTTTTTTTTTTTTTCTTTATACAAATTCAAACAAGCTGCCAGTTTTGTTCACTTTTGAAAATGAAAGCAAATTATAGTTTAACCCCTTGCAGTAGAAGTGGAGTTAATGTTCTATTAGAAACAAGAAGCAGCAAATAAATAAATGCAGTGTTTCTATAGGGTGAGTCACTCGTTGGTAGCCCCAGACTATCGTATTAGCGATACTCCGAGGCTACCAGCGAGTGAATCACCCTGTAAATGTTTATGCGGGCTTCGTTTAGTCGTCGGAAAAAGGAAACAAATATTTGGTTTGGAATAACAATAAACCTTACATTTTTTTTCGATTCGAAGAAAAATATTCGTGAGCGAAAAGGGTTAACGCGAGAGATCAAACAAACACGAGAATATCTTATGAATTTTACATTGTATCGCCTGTGCACCCAAAGCTTTTCCTTAAATCAAGCACGCAATGGAGTTGCACTAACAATTATCTGGGGGCTCTTTAACCGCATCACCCGGTTGTAAAGAACGGTCACCCATCCAATTACTGAACAAACTCAATGTTGCTTGAACTTCGTTGATCTAACGGGAAGCGATGTGGCGATGTGGCCCTTAAGAAATAGGACTTGCTTAATTCATAAGAAAAAGTTATTCTTTCCTCTGACATACTATCAGCAGCAGCGTAAGCTTAAGATCCCGTTTCCGGGAACTATTTCAAGCAAAACTACGCGTGAGGTTATAAGTTTCTAAGTAATGACTTATTTATTTGGTATTTATTAAATACAACTAGCGAATAGATAGGCATAGAATGAGTAGCAAGTGGAGAATTACACTTGGGGTGGGGGTCATTCAACATACGCCATTTTGTAGAGCTGTAGAAAAGATGTTTTTCGAAATAAATGCACTAATAATTATAAATTAAAAGATTGGTTTAACGATTTTTTTTTTATAGGTACAAAAATATTAGTACTAAGTACTCGTAAATTTCAATATTATTTCCAAATTGACCACAATTCAGTGAACTCAGAACTTTGGCAACAGTCAAGAGTTTAAATTATTTGTGAAATATGGTATTTGTGAACGTCAATGCAGCATTTTAATTTGGGTATTTACTTAAAAAAAAAAAATTACACTAGAATAATTGGCAAATTTCTTTAAAATTTTAAGAATTTATCGATGCTGTTTACAAGCGGTGAATTTAATTTACATGTAAGACTGTGCGAGAGGGATATATATATATATACATACATGTCGCAGGGAATCTAACTAACTAACTCTGGAGTATGCTGTGCAGTTCTGGTCGCCCACCCTCAGGAAAGATATTGAGAGGCTGGAGCGAGTGCAGGCGAGGGCCACAAAGTTAATCCCTTCCGTTAGGCATATGGGCTACAATCGACGGTTACGCGCCCTGAACTTGTTTTCGCTTGAAACTCAGAGGCTGCGCGGTCAACTGATCGAGGTTTTCAAGCTCTTACGCGGGTTCAACGATGTCGATTTTAGAAGTATGTTTAGTTTAAATGATAACCCAACTCGCAACAATGGTTGGAAGTTGGATTTGAAACGGTTTAGGACTAGTGTGTGTGGGAATTACTTTACGTATAAGATCTGTGACACATGGAACAGGTTACCTTCGGAAGTTGTGAACAGTTCCTCTGTGGATCAGTTCAAGAAAAGGGTAGACCAATCTTGCACACTATTTGAGTGTGTAAGACATTTAGGACCTCAGTCTGCGGAAATTTCTTTTCCTATAAAATAGTTAATATCTGGAACCAACTTCCCTCAGAGGTTGTTTCCAGTCAAAGTGTAAATCTGTTTAAAAATAGGCTAGACAAAGTACTGAACACACTCATAGTTTAAGATTAAAACCTCAGAAAACTCTGCAGGAGTTCGCTTGCTCGTGTCTCTGTGAGCAAGCTAAATATAGAGCTTTTTATATATTCTCCACTTTCCTGTAAAATTTCCTTGGCTACTTTTCCAGGGTCAAGGTATTTTCTTCAACCTTTTTCCGTACCTGCCTCTGGCAGAGAGGGAGCGGAGGGTGGGGAGAGAGCCTTCTACTTTTCTATCCAGTTTTCTACTGCTAGGATAGTTGAAGAAAAATAAACTTTTACAAAATTTTCCCTGGCACCCGTTGCCATTGGTACCTCCTCGGTATGGGCCGCAAGGCCTTTTGAGGTACTTCTTTTCCTTGTAACTCACTCTCTCTCTCTCTCTCTCTCTCTCTCTCTCTCTCTCTCTCTCTAGCGAATATAGATTTCATGTACGTAGTCTTCTCTAGTAATTGAATTCTTTGCACGTCATTGGTTTTGGGTATGACGTTTCTTTGTACTACTTCTAGTTCATCGATTTTTCCTTATAAGAACGTCTATATGGATCGCCGCCCCCTATTGACCCCGAAACTAGATTTCTGGGTCTCCTTGATTCCCGCCTCTCCTGGATTCCCCACCTGAAGTCTCTGAAGGCTTCGTGCCTTCAGACTTGCACCCTTCTCAAGTTCTTTTCTGAAACCTACTGGAACCTACTAATGTGACCACATTTCTATCGTGACCACCCGACTAAACTGACTTTTCCTGCAAAACTCGTATATTTACAATACAGTATAAACTTCTCAGTATAAGTGACCACCTGTATATTGTACAAAGTGACCGGTTTTACAGAGGTAAAAATAATTTTTGTGTGGAATTTAATCTGTTAGAGAGATTGTATCGGTATAAGTCCTAATAGCATTAAAATCGCACAGTGTTGCATCTTAGGTTTTGCATTTTGGGGTTCTTGGACGGACCCCTTCTTTAAAAAAAAATGTGGGTCCCGTGACTAAATATATGGGTCCATAATTTACTGTAGTTAGCACAACGTTTAATGTTTGTTTTGTAAAGTCAAATATGACGTCACCAGTGCAGGCGTTCCCGTATGTAACACACTCTTCAGTCTCGTCTTATTTATTCTATATTGCTATGGAAACGTATATATCCATTCTATCACGTTGGCAGTATAACAGTAGATAAGGTGGTATAATAAATACATTAAACCAGAATTCAGTGTTTAACTTAAGTTTATGTAAAAACTCATAACATTAGGTGTTGTGTGTAATTGAAAAATAGCTCTCTCTCTCTCTCTCTACCCCTCATTTGAAAATTTTCAGTGCCCACTGTGACGTAGCTTGAAATAATAATAATAATTAAGTCCATGACAAAAACCTTGCGTTTCAAAAACGCCAAAACGCGCCCGAGATGCAACACTGCCTAGAATTTCTGAAAAACTTTGCACAATTAAATAAAGTTAAAACGAGCGCGTTTCAGTACAAAAATGTTTTTTTTGTTTTGTTTTTTTCATTTGTGGAACAGTCCTTTTAATTGATTAAGTACGTAATTGATATAAGCCGGTCAGTTTATTATTAGCTGTTCGGAGAAATAAAAATGTTTTCTAAAGTGACCACCTGCCGAAAGTTACTTTTTTGTTTGGCTCCGACAGTAGTCACTTTAAACAGAATTGATTGTGTGTGTGTGTGTGTGTGTGTGTGTGTGTGTAATAAGGTTGTTTAACCTCCTTCGCAGCATCTAAGGTCATATGACGGGTCACGGAGGGGATCTACATAATCGAGTCGCTACATAATCTGAACACGGACAGGTCTCCCATCCAACTACTCTCATGAAACAACGTCTCTTAACTTCGCTGGTCGACGGGAAGCGGTGTTACGATGTGATCACTACATGCTTTGCACTTAAACGCGTCATATAGGATATGTACATACTTTTTTTATGCGCATTTATTTCATATTTGGCTCTAGTGCGTGTCGAAAAATATTCGATTTTTATTAACTAGCAAATTACTCATAGTGGTCTTTGTAAATGAGAGTCCACTATAGTTAGGTTAGGCAAAGTCTTCAAACTGATAACATGATTATAACTACTGACGCAAATTTAGTATCGCGTAATTTTCGACAACAAATAGGGGACAAATTTGCCTATTGTGTTAAGGTTCTAACTTGAAGCTAAAGTTGCCATCATTTTTCATGATAAATGTCTGTAAAGTGTCTATTTTAAGTAACATCAGAATTCAGTTAGATTTTATTGGCACTTTTCGAATTTTTTAACATTTATCATTTGTAGAGCAAATTTAACATCCTCGGGATAAAATGTCACGTGGTAAGAGTCATTCTTAGAACATTTTGGTTCTCCCATTCTCGGTTATTCCTATTTCATTCTTTATCCAAGAATGAGAGGTCCACTGAAGGATTTTCTCCACTTCGTTAGATTTTTATAGAAAATACCCTGCGGGGCTCGCGACTACATCACAAATAATTTTTTACCTTTCCAAACTCTGGAAACTATTTTTCTCAAATCTACATTCCCATTTTCGGACCACGAATGGATGGATGTGGGAATAACTCCAGTGGGAAGTAATTGAACAACTTTAGATTTAGCTAGTTCAGAAGTGAACCTCCGGCACATCACGCACCCAAGAAGGGGACCAACAGTTTAACGCGGAATCCGAGCCACGCCCACGCTGAGGAGGACAAAAGAAAGCCTTTATTTAACTCTGGCCAGTCGGGAACAACCTTCTTGAAGGAACTGCCCGCAAACGAAAGCCTGACATTGACAATACACGAAACACCATTTTATTTTTTAAGAGAGCTTAATTTAATATAGTTAAGTGTGAAATACCAAATAAGCTTCCCGAAGGCTATAAATGACCCTTTTGAACTGTGAATAATCTGCGATAAAAATATTAATTGGCAATTCACTTCCAGTGACCTTCCAAAACAAACTTTCTCGCATTCTTTGGGTATGATATACAGTCACATAGCACTTAAAATATATATAATGATGGTAAAAATATATCAGTTAATTCATTCTCTTAACAAAATACCTGTTGATAATATTTATTACTAATTTAGTACAGGTGAAGTAAATGTGTTTAAAGACAGTATAATTGGATATAATATGATAAAATTTCAACCAATCAGAAACCAAATTCTGATTCGTTGTCATGGTAACAGAGTTCCAGATTTCTTTTACTGAAAACTCTTACCGAGTGACTGTTTACTAAAATTAGAATCAGTCTTACCATTACGTCGACTGTGATGAGTCACAGAAGAGACCTCTCTACTAATAGACTTTCAGTCTCTCGTTATTAATAACAAATTTGTGTTAAAATTATTAACTACAGTGATATTATTTTTATAAATAACAGTTCTGAAAAAGTACCTAGCGTCCTACCCAATGGGCATTTGACCTAAAAATAATTCGCAAAAGGTATAAATAACAATATTGAGGAAACAAAAAAATAAAAAAAATATATATATATATAGGCCCTATACACATATTACCATATAAAGTAAGTAATTTGTCGGTATAACATAACATTTAAAGAGCTTTATTATCACCATCATATAGCTTAGGCCCTAGGCTCAGCATTTTATTAGTGCATTTATATATATATGTATAAAATATATATATTTAAAATATATATATCTCTATATTAAATAAATAAATTATACTTTCAATCAAGATTAACTTGGGAAGCATTAGATAGTCGTCAGGTATACATATGACTCGTCACTTTGTATTAACGCTAAATAAAGCAAGTACGAGCCTACACAAGAAAAATAGGAAATACAAAAGCACCGATTTACGCAAACATTTTCATTTAAATCTGTAATTATTTTATGCAAGGAGACTGTAAAAAATATGTTCCAATATTTTTTATGCAAGACGAGGCTTCGTCAACAATTATTTAGTGCGAAAATAATTAATAAGCCGAATTCTGGGCACGTCACTTTTATTTTTTGACGATGTAATTTGAATCATAAAAAAAACCCACTGCTTTTATGATTATTGGTAAGTATTAAATTCTGGGGGGCAGTTTTTTTTTTTTGACTAAAATTGAAATTTGATACAAAGATCGTTGGTGACCCAAATTGGTCACGTGGGAAATAACTAACCAATCTAAAACGACCCCTAACCTAGTGTAATCTGGTTTCTGCGAAATTTAATACCGGGTGTGTTGAAAGTAACGCGAGTGGAAGACACAAATCCGATTTGAATTACAGTATATTAACGCGAGTGAACATAGGCAAGTAATGTTTTTGTTTATTATATGTACTTTATAAGTGCTGTTAACAAGTTGAAACTAGTTTAAGCAGGTTCAAATTTGATTTCTTTACTCGCGTTACTTTATACACACCCTGTATTAACCCAATTATTTACTTTTAAGCTTTTAAATGTAATTAATGGTCATTCAAAATTTATTATTGAAAAGAAATTATATCAGTTAATAGTTAACTATTATTATCATGTGTGTGTGTATATATATATATATATATAAAAACAGAACTACACATTTATATCAACTTTACAACAAAAAATAGTACGGATCACCTGAAGATCAGAGCCCCCAGCCTTCTTTAGTTAGCTTTATAGGGCTAACTAGCGAAAATATCACGACCTAACCTAACCAATCGTCAAAGGCGTATAGTTGACCTAACGATTGGTTAGGTCGTGATATTTTCGTTAGTTATGCTAACTAAAGAAGGCTAGAGGGCCATGATCTTCAGGTGATCCAATAGTTAAAACCTTATACTTATCCCATAGTTTCAAATCTTGTGGATTACCTTGACTTCTCGACATAATTAAAATGAATCTGGGAACAAGGAAATTTCCGAAATTGATTTTAAAAATTTTGAATTACTTTTCTCTCTCAAATAATAATTACAACGGTGTTTGTTTACACACATATATATATATATATATATATATATATATATATTATATATATAATATATATATAACTTATATATATATATATATATACAGGAAATCTGTGAAACCACTAGAAAAGAGAACACTTTGGATTTAATTTTGACAAATAACAATGAAATAATAACTGAAAAGGTCCTAATCAGATACAATTAAAGTTAGCAACCTGAGGTCCAAAAACGCATCCGTGTGTGTCAGAAGGAATATTTGAAGGTTTAAATATAAATTCAAAGAAAGTAGATTGCCTTCTTTAAATCTTCATTTACACTTTTCCAAAGTGGGCATTGCTACTTCACGAGAAGACTCCAAAAGAAATACTATGTATAAGAGAAAATGAAACTAAACCAATATTACTGAAACATGTTCGGGAGAGACAAAAACGAAAACGTAGCGAGCGAGAGAGAAAAATCAGGACACTATTTAGATAACGGAAACAAACCGTAAGAAATCTCCACAGATGCAGAAGTGAAGCAAGGAGACTAAATATGCGAAACAGAAGTGGACCTAAAACGAACATTCATCCATAAGACAAACGAGAAGGAAAACAAGGTAGCAGAAAACAAAAAATTACCCAAAATACTTCTACACATTTGCGAAAAGAAAAAATGCAGTGCAAAGAGAGTATTGTTCCGTTGGTAGATGCGGGGGACCGAATACACAAATTACCCCCAAAAATGAGCGAACTGCTTAAGGAACAGTTTAACTTTGTGTTTAGCACAGCTAAGCCCGAGAAAAAAGTAGAAAATGAAGATGAATTTTTTGACTGATACAAATCAGCCAGAACAAGTTCGGGCACGAACCTATTATTAGACTTAAAGCTCTCGGAAGGAGATGTAATTAAGGCTCTATTACAGATGCGATAAAATTCGGCACCAGGGCCAGACACATGGCGTGCCACATTTCTGAAGAAATGTAAAGAGTATTGCCAAGCCGTTATACTTACTAGGAGAAAATCATTTGACACGGGACAAATTCCACCTCCATTAAAGAACGCGAACATTGCCCCTTATTTAAAGGTGGTAACAGCAATGCCTAAGAATTATTGGCCAGTAGCTCTCAACTGCCACCTCATAAAGTGCTTTGAATGTATAATTAGAGGCAAAACTACTTACTACCTACAAGAAAAGAATTTATACGACCCACACAAGCACGCAAACTTAAGAAGACAGGAATTACTGGAAAGGTTAGGAAGATGGCTATTTAATTTTCTGACTCAAAGAACGCAAAGAGTGTGGTAGTAAACGGAGTTAAATCTAAAGTCTTAGAAGTCATGAGCTCTCTCCTACAAGGTACAGTATTAGCACCCTTGTTGTTCATAATAATGATTGCGGACATTGATGCAGCTATTAATAACAGTATTGTATCGTGTTTCGTAGATGACACAAAGATACGCGAGGAAATACTGAACGAAGGCGACATAGAAAAAAGTGACACTGAAACATTATTCAAGACAACATTATGAAGTTCAACGAAGAAAAATACCAACTTGTAAGATATGCTAACAAGAAGGTATTACAGAATAAAGGATACAAAACTCTACAAGCCAAACAGATAACACCAAACCCACAAGTCAGCGATCTTGGAGTAATAATGTCGTCGGATGCAGAATTCAAAGCACTGTAACATTACAACAGCTAAAAAAGAAAAATAATGTCGACCAAAGGTCGATCCTGAACCGTCGTTCAAACCCTCTAAGTTAGTGTGTGTGTGTGTGTGTATTTATTATATGCGTGCGATGAATTTCGGTTAAACACGTGAAATAAATAAATGATGCAACCCACAAGGAAAAATGAAAAGCATTCCGGCCTTTCGTGTATTCATCTGTACAAGTGTACATTCGCTTTTCTTTTTTCCTTTTGGGTTTCGCGTGTACGTGCGCGCTGGTTCGCTGTTCAGTTCCTTTGTTTATTCGCCTTACAATCATGTACAGTACTGTCTGGTTTGTAAAACATCTCAAATTGACACTAAAAAAGAAAAAATTTAAAACCCCAAAAATAAATATCTCACAAGTGTGAACCCAAGTGTGAACCTAAAATGACTCACAAACATGCCTTCCCAACAGTTGTGCAGATATGAGAGAGAGAATATTTAATATCAGTGAGAAATATTCTAAATATGAAAAAAAAAATATTTTGTAAATTATTTTTAAAACTTTTTAGAATGCCTTTTTATTTTTTTTCACCTGAACCCATTTTTGGCTTAAGATCGTCTTCACGAGAGTATAATTCAATCGTCTGGCATGAGCCACAGTATAATTAAAGCAGTGGCCGCTAAGCACTAAAGAATTAATCAAATTTTATACATATATCTCTCTAGTGAAGCATGTTTCCCGCCTATTATTAAAAATATTCAGAAGTCAGTGTATAACTATTATTTGCCTCGCCGCACAAAAGTGGAACTTCAAAAAGTGAATAATCTCAGCTTTAGAAAACAAAATCAGCTTTCCAAGATTCAAAATGCCTCTCTACTCGATTAAAAAGACTTTTTATCACGTCGAAAAGATATAGAAACCTTATCCTTTTGTCTTTCAAAATATACTCTAAATATGATAATTTTCTTTCATCCCCGCTGGGACGAGGGCACAAATAAGCCAAAATTTTACCTACACATTCCGTTTAGGTACTAAATCTGCTACTAGTCGTCGTAACACCCCAGCCCTTAAAACCCCCCAGATTATTTCCAATACTGTAGATTATATCTACAGTCAAAGAACTTTTTACGTACTGTATAATTAGGTTAGGTTGAGTTAAAGCGATAAAGCCACAACAAGAAATGGATTTATTACAAGTTCGTAATTAACAATATTCACCAAGGTTAGGTTAAGTTGTCAGTGTGTCGATAAGACTCCCTTTCAACGGAATGCGTGTAGAGAGGTCCTAATAGGAAGAGCAGACCCAGGGGAGAGAAGGCGAAATCCAGTTTGACGGATTAACTTCGTTTCACAAAAGAATGAAAATTCTCTATATTTGATCTGTCGTTCTCGCTTTCTACAGACTCAAAGAGGTGTACAAATCCCACCTTTTTTTATTATTAGCTTTTTCTCTCTTTTTATCTTTTATTTTATTTAAGTAGCCCTTAAAAGACGCCCACATTAGAATTTCTTTCTAGAAATGCCTCTAAGACGCGCGACGCCACGGGAAACAATTATTTTCAAAGCGTGTTAATTGCCTGTATCTAAAACCAACCACATACAATCGAAAGTGTGTATATATAGTATATATATTCGCCTACAAACAAGAAATTACTAATTGGTATCGTAATACACAGTTTTTTCCTTTGAATATTTTAGTTTTTTGATAAGAAAGTCGTCAGAACAAACTGAATATTTCCTGATTACTAATTTTTTAAGCCTTTTAGAATTTTTAGGTTGGTTTCTAGCCGAACTTTTTTCCCAAAGTGTGTAGTAGGTCTAATACATTCTGTATAAACAAAAGAATACCAGGTATCATAGTTATAAAAATAACCCATTTTCCTCTCAAACTAAAAAAAGAATAGCAAACGCACAGTTGTGCCAAATCTTCAAATCAAGTCTATTATTTTATTATTACTACACATACAGGAAACTGTTCTCTCTCTGTCTCTCTGATGAATATCCATTAATAGTTTCGCTTTCTATTATGACAAAATAAACTATGGTAGTGTAGGCCTATATCTATATGTGGATGTACTTGTGTAAATGTGTATACGGTACATATTTACCATATTCGTAAGTTCTCCGTCATCAAGAGGGATTATTTTCATTTTATTACCATTAATGGTTTTTCTGTAATTGTTTCGTACGTACGACTTTAATAGTCGTATTAAATATCGTTATTGATAAGGTCAAGGAAACTATAAGCGTAAGGGGATTGGGCCTACTTATTTCCCTTGGCTGGAAAATTTACTACACCTTAACCTTTTTCTCGTTCTCGCTTCGAGGCAATTTTATCGATTTTCTTGGAATTACTTTATCTCTTTCGTGGCTCTCTATTTGTCTCTATTTGTCTCTATTTGTCTCTATTTGTCTCTATTTGTCTCTATTTGTCTCTATTTGTCTCTATTTGTCTCTATTTGTCTTCAAGTTTCTTTAATTCTTTGATTTTCCACAAAAGGTTTTGTGAAATTTATTCGCCATTCTGATTCGTACAAGGTTCAATTTTAATTTGAAAGCCAATTTGGCTACGTTGTGGCTACGTTGTGGCTACGTCACAACATCGCTTCCCGTTCGATCACTGAGGCGAAGCGACTATGGATCCATTCAGTAGTTGAATGGGTAACAGTTCTCCGCTTTTAGACGATGTAGACACGGAAATGATTTCAATATCACGTAAAACTGTAGGTCCCCCCCCCCCTACCCCTCCCGTCGTACGACCTTCATCGTGACGGAAGAGGTTAAATAACCGCGAACTCGAGTCTATCGAGGTTAGCCAAGCAGTCTTAATAAAGCTATACTTCATGAAACAATTTTGCTAAATATACATTCCAACTTGGCTAACTAGCATTCAAATGGTCACAAAACTACTGAAGTAGCTTAAATACATTACATTCCAGTTAAATAACAAAATGATTATCCTTTTTCCTGTAACTAGGACCTAATTAATTAATGATGAGTTAGAAGGTACAATAACTTCTATCATCTATGCATGACACTGAACTAGTGTGTGTGTGTGTGTGTGTGTGTGTGTGTGTGTGTGTGTGTGTGTGTGTGTGTGTGTGTTTACAAATGATTCTCTTATTCTCTTATGATAATAATAATAATAATAATAATAATAATAATAATAATAATAATAATAATAAATAATTCTAATGTGAACAACCTCCAAGATAATAAAGGAGTGCCAACTATTTTGAATCAGTGACAGGGTTGAGTTGGAGGCGAAAGTTTGAGCGAAAAGTTCAGCTTTGTCAGAAGAAGAGACGGCAATTGAGACGTCGCAATGGAAAAGGGGAGCGGAAAGAAGTAAAGTTGTTGGAGAGGTTTTTACTGTAGCTAGATGCCCTAAAGAACGAAAAAAATTATAATTGGATAGGTTTTAACATTTTTGTCGGATGAAGGTACATATATATATAGGTTAAGGTTATATAACCAAACGCCTTTGGCACTATGGCCAAGTGCCATGACGTCATTATAACGATGCTTTCAACTAGATCAAAACTTCATTCTCGAATAGTTAATTCGAAAAGTGCAAAACACACACACACAATTTAGTCGACTCCGTTGCAAATAGCGCGACACCATCGAAATGGATCCCATTAATGGGAGCAAAAATTATTCACAGGTGCCTCTCTCTGTTTTGTGCTCTTGTACTCTCGTGAAATAGGATTAGATTCGTAGAAAAAAACTTTTTTTTGGTGCCTTGTAATAGTGAAAGAAGCTTGCTTAGTCTTTCAGTAGTTTAGAACAGCCTCGTTTTTGAAAAAATATTTACACGTTTCACTCGATACGATGTATATATAATAAAGTGAAAATCAGTTTTCTATTTTAGCAAGATGGACACTCGCAATTCTGCATTTTACAAAGAAAAATAAATTTTAAATGTGTTAACGAAATATCGCACGTATGTATGTATATGTACGTACATGTATATGTAGTTATTGCCTCTCTCCTATATAAAAACTGTAATTACTTACTGGCACCATATCCTATATAAAAAATGTAATTACTAGCACCTCCCTATATAAACATTTTATTACTTACTGGCCCTCCTACACAAATGTTATTACTTATTGCCAGTTATCGGTATCCTCCTATATAAAAATGTTATTTATTGGCATTCTTCTGTATAAAAATATTACTTATTGGCACCCTCTTGTACAAAACTTATCTACTACATATGATTTCAAATATTATAGTAAAAAAAAGTAGTAATATTTCCTTTTGAAATTCGTAATCACCGTTTGGTTAGTTCATCAGCCTAATGGATTCTTCCGTGAGGGCGCCACCCATCATATATCACGGGGGTACACGGAGGCTCTATATACTGACGAGTGCTCCTTCCCCCTACGAGATAAGAGAGAAAGTCAAGGGTTATTTGGACCGATAAGAATTGGCATTTAAAGTCTCTATGGAGGTGTGACCTTTCAAAACCTCCTTTCTTTTTTTTTCCATCATTTCAGATTAAATGGAGACATTTTTATATGGGTTTACCCCTCGTCAAAAGGAAAAAAAGGAAAAGGGGTCGCTTTTAGGGCGTTTTATTAGAGGGGAAAAGAGAAGGTGGCACCGAAAACAACCAATCAGAGTAAAGAATCAAAAGTGAAAGGTTAAGAATGCTTGAAAAACAAATTATATAAGAGTGAGTGCTAGTAAGTAACGTAAAGGTGTGTGTGTGTGTGTGTGTGTGTGTGTGTGTGTGTGTGTGTTCAAGCGGCTTACAGGCAAAATACCCAGCTGAACGTGATTGTGAAAATGGGAACAGTGTTATTATTTGTTTTTGACAATTTTTTTTGCGAGATAAACAATAAAAATACCCCCGTCCCCTACTGTATGTAAAATCCTGCTATCTCAAAACACCCCCTCTCACGAATGGTACATAGGCCTAAATGCACAACACGTTTAATTCAGTAAACAGTTCTGTTTTTATTGAATAATTCACTGCCTTCAACACACAAGCGTTGCGGAGCGGAAATGTCAGTTTGATGATGTTTCATGGAAAGGGTTTGAATGTTAATATGCTGTTTAAATCCATCCATTTTGTGTACAATCTCGTACAGTTTATCATCATCATATAAACACCCTAATAATAATAATTAATTTAATATATAATTTTGCGTGTCTGTATTCTTAAAATGTACTATATTTATACATATTCCAATTATAGAAATGTTTTGAGTCGTCGTAATGGCTTAAATCTCGTACTAAAATATTAATAAAAATTTTAGTTTTCAATTTTTTTTTTTTTTTTTTTTTTAAATCTCTGAAGCAAAGTGGTTTAGATTCGAACCCCACTCGTTAAAATAAACCACAAAGTCCGTTAGAATTTATTCTCGTAGTCTGCTGAAGCGGAGGTGGATTTGGTTAAATCTAAAGGAAAATACAAAGTTGAGAAGAACGGGTGATTTCGAGGAAAGACTAATTTTTAAATTGATTTTTAAAAAGGAGGCGCTTTCTTTTGAAGAAAATGTTAAGAACCAACCAAAGGACGGTGATTCTTTTAACACCCAGTGAGGGGAAAGAAAAACTACTACTTTCATTTTATATGAAAAAAAACTTTTTAACTGCAAAAACTTTCTTGATGTAATGTTGCGTACAAAAGTAATGATTACATCATTTACTAGGTTCCTTAATAAGAGTTATATGGATTTACAGACGCAAGATCCTTGTCAAAATACAAACCACCACTAATATGATCCTTCGTAGTGCAAATCCTACGTAAATTAGGGGTCACAAACACGCGGGTGTAGCCCGTTGAAAGTTTATTCAAGGCCATCAAAGATACTTCGTACCGATAACGATTGTGCGGAGTTACCGTTTACTCGTCATCAAAGATACTTCGTACAGATAACGATAGTGCGTGATTAGATGGGCAAATTTCAGTGAAAATGAGAGCCAAATAGTTTAGAAAATTCATGCAGTTACGAATGGGGAAATTCATAACATAAAAGAAATTTCGCCAGAAATAGACCGAAGCAATTTCACCTTCGAGCGGGAAGAACATCAGTAGTTACAGAAGGGACACAAAAAGCCTTTGATCGCTACACGAGATTCAGTCCACGCTTAAAGTTTATGTATACACTGCAGATACTGTAATGTCAATTTGTCACAACAAATAACTAAATGTATACATAAACTGAGCTACAGTACACTGAACTTGAAGCTCGGCCAAAACTCTTGTTTGCAGTTAGTATGTAGAGTAAAGGGAAGATGAACAGAGCCAAGATGATGCATAGATATATGGCATTTAGGAATTCCGTTTTATTTTGAGGCGAACCACAGTTCAATCAGTTTACGGTACGGTGCATATGCAACAGATATGGAGAATGGCTATTCAAACATTTCAAAAATCCGGTTTTTTTTCTCGCATTTCAACACGACGCAAGGTGTGGACTTCGATTTGAGATGCTCGAAAGATTGATTTGGTATTCGTGAAAGAACGTCTGAATTCCTCTAAACACGCATTCTTGAGAATCACCACCTCCCATTGTTCCCAACAAGAGGGCGTTTTGCAGACAAATGCACAATCTCCAAAACTGATCAGAAAAAGAGAGAGCAGATTCTTTCGCGGCATAGGGACCTATAAAACGACCTCGCATAAACCCTGTGGAACACGGTGACGAGTACTTTGAACGTCACTGCAAAGAGGAGGAACTACTTCCACATCTATGGTTACTCTAAAGAAAACTGTGAACCTTCTTCCACACACGGGCTCACTCTAAACGAAACTGCAGTTGAATTTTCTCAAACACTTCATCATACATCATATAAAAATTTACTGCTTCTATCCCAAGGCGTATATATATATATATATATATATGCGTGTTTTGGAAAAGCTATTCAATATTAATTAATTCCACCCCCTTACATCTTAACCATATGTTACGTACCATGATAAAATTTAATTCTGTTTGACCTATAAGGGTTAACTCTTTTTTATTCTAAGAGCATGTACGTTATATCTATATCTACCTATCATTTAATATATATATATATATATATATATATAATATATAACTTGAATATACTGTATAGGAGAGAGAGAGAGAGAGAGAGAGAGAGAGAGAGAGAGAGAGAGAGAGAGAGAGAGAGAGAGAGAGAGAGAGAGAGAGAGAGAGAGTTTTAAAAATGAAAGTCAAATTAGTCGAGTAATTACAGAAATTAAACTATTTTCCTTATCTTATCATTAAGTAGCGTTCATAATTCTAGATAAAGATTACAGATTTATACTTACTAATTCTCATTTTGTTTAGTGTCATGCGCCCTATATATTTATTCTCTAAAATTCATGCACAGTTATATATATTCATTTAATGAAAAGAAAAGATAATGCTTCACTGTAGTAGTTTATACTCGCACGAGTATGAACCAACACCCGCGCGAACATTATATACTGACGACGTTATTCTAGTTTTAACCGAAACAACCATTTCCTACGTTCATAATAGATTACGGCATAGTGTTCAATAACCTTTTATTTGCTCCAGTAAAGATGGACGTTAATCGTTTCCAAATAATGAGGACGACATTCTAAATTAAGTAAAAATGTCACCGTTCTAAACTGTCGCCTTCTCGCTATACTCTACAGTTTGAATTTTAACTTTTGTGATTACTTTCAAATGTAATAAATCATCAAAATGGCGGCGCATATTTTTAGACATACGCAATGCCAATTTCTGATTTTAAGTAACTTTTATCCATTATACATTAGATTTATCGCGTAACTTTATCGGCAGTGCGTTAATCTTTATTACCTATAGGCCTACGTACATAACGGGAATGTCATCCGTGTTGAACGTCAACTGTTCCAATTTTTTTTTCAGAGATTTAAATCTAAGTACAGTACAGAAATTAAATTTTAAAGAAATATCCGTACGGGTACAGAAATGAAATATCTGTACAGGTACAGAAATCAAGTTCAAATACCATCCCTGTTTTTCGGTGAAGTTTTGGATATTAACATTTTGCCTTCAACTAAAATGCTTCAAATGGACCTCTTCAATATCGACGATAAAATAATTTCCTAAAAATTTAGCTGGAAGCATTCATGATGACCTTGTCTATGTCATGCCGATTTCGTAAACAACATTTTAGTTTTTCTTCTTTTCAAATTCAGAATACGTTTGTAATTATTTTTACGGCTTTTTAATACCATGAATATAGATCCTAATTAACTTCTACACACACACCTACACACACATTTTATTATATATATATATATATATATATGCTGTACACGTACCTGATTGCGTAAGAATTTTTAAAGTACCTTTCAAGTTGCGTTGTAACTATATATATATATACAGGGTGGCCCAAAAGTCTGTTGCCCCGACGCATTCTAAACTAGGTTTTTCGGGGCAACAGACTGTACATACGTGCGCGAGCTTCATCATATGCACATATTTCATGCAGTAATGGTTTGTCAGGTAACTTCATTAATGTTTACCCGTTAGATTTTTCAAACTGCGCAAAACAAAAATAAACAAATTAGAAATCTAACGAGAAAAGGTTTTTTTTACATGAAATGTTTTTGCGTGTCACTTTGTATTGAAGTATATATACAGGGCGTCCCAAAAAAATGTACACACACTTTAACAGCTGATAGCTCAATTGATGTTTCTTTCTTTCCAAGTTAAACCCATTAGAATTAATAATGGCAGTCAGACTAAGCTTTGAACAAAGGAAATTCATTCTAAAATGCTACTGGAAGTGTGAAAACGCAGTTGAAGTGCAAAGACAGTTTAGGAGGGAGTTTCAAACAGATCCACCAACGCGACTTACCATCACTCGAATTAGAGATAAGTTTGAAGCCGATGGAACTGTTCAGAATGTCCACAAGAAGCGTTCCGGAAGACCACGGACATCGACAAGCCCCACAAAGCAAGAAAGAGTACTGGAAACGTATCACCAAAGTCCAAGAAAATCTGTGCGGCAAGCGAGTCGTGAGGTAGGAATTTCAGAATCGTCTGTCCAACGCATTTTGAAGCGCTGTCAATGGAAAAGTTACATTCCAAGATTAGTCCATGCTATTAATGAAGATGATGATGATCCGGACCGAAGAGTGGAGTATTGCGAGTGGTACTTGGCACGATGTGGATGTGGATTGGACGAAGGGGTTTCGTAGAATACCCTCCGCGTTCACCAGACCTCACACCACTAGACTTTTTTTTATGGGGATACTTAAAAGACAAAGTCTACGCTATAAAACCTGCAACAGTCGCTGAATTGAGAGCAGCCATTGAACGAGAATGCACACAAATACCAAACGAAATGTTTCGTGATGTTTGCGATTCCATTGCTTCGCGTTATCAGCAGTGCCTGGACCAGAACGGACGTCAGTTTGAAAACAGGCGTTGACAAAACAATTAAATAATGTCTGTAGATTCTATTACATTTTGAAAATGAAATGTATTTTAATAAACACTGCCTTTATAATTATTTAAAGTGTGTATACATTTTTTTGGGACGCCCTGTATATATATATATATAATATATATATATATTTATTATTAACAGTAGGTTCTGTCCTTGTTTGTGTAGAATATATAATGCGTACAACCTTTAGATTTTACTAACTGGTTAATTTTCTCTCTTTACAGAGAAGTGTCAACGATGAATTGCAATTTTATTCAGTGGTTTAAAAAACAGGCGAGTATCCGTAGACACAGTGAGAAGAAGGAAGCGAAAGCGTCATGTCCCCAAAATAACTCCGAGGAGAAAAAGAAAACTGGTTTCCCGCGATTAAGTTTTAGAAGACGAAATAGAAAGAAAACGGAAAGCGTATCCGAACTGGAAGGAAGCGTAGCCATCATTGGCATATCCAAAAAATTTTCCAATTCGATGCCCCAAGAAATGGAATCAGAGACCAAAGAGTCGTTTAAGAGTAAAGTGCCAACTAGCAATTCGGCTTGTTTGGAAAATACCACCAGTTTAACAAATTCTCCCACTAAAACTGACGGGTATAGGAGCCCTTCGGAGCTGTCTTATCATTCTTCATTTGATTATGCCAAAGACACTAATGAGTCGCTTAGTTTAGGGGAAAAAGATACGACTACAGTGGAAGTCAACGAAACTAAAGACGAAAAAGATACGTTTGATGTTAGTAAAATTTCAAACTACGATAATCAACAAACATTCCACTCTGTAAACAGTTCCATAATAAATTCTGTAATGAAAGAACGCACTAATTCTGCCGCTAGTCAAGTTACTACTACGAATAACAATGTAGAATTATGCATTAATGCTCCTCTCGTCAAAATGGAGGAAATCTGTGATATGCTAAGTGATAAGGAGTATCCGGAGGAAACTAAAAATATTACGAACGATTTAAAACAACAGAAAATTCACGACCCTTGTCATGAATTAGAAGTGTCCCCAAATGTGAGTGAAAATAATAACGATATCGTTTATAAAGATACAGATTCGCATACTGATAGTTTAAATACAAAATTAGCCGTTGAAGATAGTAGTAGTAATAGTACGAGTAGTAATAATAATAATAATAATAATAATAATAACAACAACAATATGGATCAATACGTAAGTGATACGATTGAAATGTGTGGTAATCATTCCGAAAGTGAAAATATAAATGTTGTCTCGAACGAATATAACTCGTTCGAAGAGATTGACAAATTACTTAGAAATACAATTTCTTCATTGGAAGACGAGGATAATCCTGAAGTCTGTGATAATGAAGAAACTATTGATGATAAAGAAACGACTATAACGAGCAGTAATGAAAAGGCATCAGATGATAAAGAAACGAGTGCAACGAGCAGTAATGAAAAGGAATCAGATGATAAAGAAACGACTGCAACGAGCAGTAATGAAAAGGAATCAGATGATAAAGAAACGACTGCAACGAACAGTAATGAAAAGGAATCGGATGATACGAAAGGAAATAAACAAAATTGTGACAGTGTTACGAAGACATCTACGGATGATTTAACGAGCCAATTAACAACTTTAGAACTAGTTGAAGTATCAGATAGTGAAACTGATACCAAAGCTAACGAAAAGTTCGCTGATATATCTCCAATGATTAGTTGTTCAGAGGAAGTAGAAGCAGTAGTAAGTTTAGGAGTAAATGTGGAAGTGAATAACAGTGAAATAAAAATAGAACGATTAGATGAAAAAGCGTCTCTTCCTGACATTGTGATTCAAAATAATGAAGACGAAGAGAATACGGAACACTTTACTGAATTACAACCCGTTCATGCTGAAGATAGTTCACGTATAGACCTCAAACAAGAGCCAAGTATCACGAACGGGCATGTTTCACTCCAAGATTTACGAGAAACTCACTCTCCTGTAACAATTCAAATAATTCAGCCATCGCCATCGCCATCGCCAGTAAAACGTACTACCACGAACACGACTCTCGTCACAGTAAGAGCTAAGACATCTCCAAACTATTATCCTAAAGAATTGAATCCATTCGGAGATGACGATTCCGATATTAACGACGAATACGACAGAAAAATAGTAAATAACGGCAACGATAGAAATTTCGAATATAACAAAGTTACCGTACGAAGAGAAAACGGAGCTCATCGTATGAAAGAAAATGGCTCAAACCCGTTTGAAGATGATACTGATATAAATGCAGAATACAGGAGTACATCGAAAATTTTAAATGAAAGGTCTGATTATATTTTACTACGTAATATCATGTTATGTATTTGAATTATCATGAATTCTTAAATAAATTTCAAAAATTACTCATCTGTTTACAGTTTATAATAGCCTACATTTTTTCAATAGTCTAACTTTGAATTTTCATTTTTAGATATGTTGGAGCAAAGAATGTGAAAATCAATAACAGATACACAAAAGGTTAGTTAATTGCAAACTAGTTTCTCGTTAAGGTGGAATATTGGATCAGAATAATGATGCTAATTAATAAATGATAAGTAATACTGATAACTAAGTAAATACTAATTATATATTTGGCAACTTTCATACCAATAGTTACAGCTTCGTAAATTTGAAATAAATATCCAAAATCGTTTAAACGCTTCTTTGGCTAAATTAGTAGTATCCATCCGCAAAAAGATTTAGAAAAGTTAGGCCGGTCGCACGCAGGATCGTCTCGCGACTCACGATTTGTCGGGTCGTGACGACTCGAGTCGCGAGTGATATTACATTGACAGAATGGGAGCCCCGCACACTGCAGCGACCGCGACGAGATCGACATTCTGTCAATGTAAAATCAGGCGCGACTCGAATCGTCAGTCGTGAGACGATCCTGTATGCGGCTGGCCTAACTGTCTCGTATTTTGAAAGCATTACTAAACAATTTTATTAAGAACATTATTCAGGAAGATATTTCTTGGTATTTCATAAAAAAAAAAAAATATTTTTCTTTCTCTCAAAATAATGCCCAAATTTGTCACTGCAGTTCAACTTTTAATAATGTTCTGTCAAATAAATGCTTGATGGGATCTCGTCTCTCATTGTTTAATCATGGACGTACGTTTGTTTGGTGCGATTTTTTAACCATCTTCGCAACGTTTAAGCGAGGCCGTATGACGAAACTATCTGCAATTTTACGTGGTATCCGAACCACGACGAGTCGCTACTTAATCTGGACGTGGAAGACGGTCTCCCATCCAACTACTTATCAGACCCAACGTCGCTCAACTTCGCTGATCGACGGGAAGCGGGTGTTACGCAACAATGGCCACGACGTATGTAATGAGAGAAGTTATATTTTGGGGCCTCTGCTCGTACCCCGTTGGACTTCATGAAAAAGGAAAACTATAGTATTTGCCATTTATTATTACTTACTCGGACCAAAGTGGATTTTATATATATTCTATTTATTCTTGTCAGCCCTATATATATATATATATATATATATACACTATTGTTTTCGAACCAATAATCCGTATCGGACAACCGACCCTTCAGTAGCATCCTTCTTCATTTGTAGGATTTGATGAAGTAGGGAGTAATTTTCAATCCTCATCCTATATATATATATATATTATTTTGTGTGTGGACAAAAATAGTGGAAACACCCACATTTTTGGTGCTGTTGATATACCTGGGTGGCGCAAAAGTCAGGAACCATAGGCACATTTTATTAAAATATAATAAATGTTCGAATTGGTGGCCTTCCACTTGGAGACACTTTCTGACGCGTTGAATACATGTTTGAACATTCCTTAACACATTGGTACTGATTTTGACACACTCAGATGTGATTTTATCCTTTAGAGAACGTATGGTTCTGAGTTGATCAGCATAGACTACCGACTTCAGATGGCCCCCGCAAGAAAAAGTCAAGAGGCGTGAGGTCTGGAGACCTAGGTGGCCATTCAACGGGCCCTCGCCGTCCGATCAACTTGCTTGGGAATGTTTCATCTAAAAAGCTCCGGACGATGGTTGCGAAATGTGGTGGTGCACCATCCTGCTGAAACCACATCTCCGCCCGTTCTGCCAATGGAATGTCGTCCAGTCCAGTATGGGCATTAGAAATGTTTGCAGCATATGCAGATATGTTTCACCTGTTACATTACCGTCGAAAAAGTACGGACCAATTAACCGATCCCGCCAGAGCGCAGCCCACACCATAATTCGTGGATCAAATTGCGCGTTTCCTTCCTCCATCCAGTGGGGGTTCTCATTGGTCCAATAGCGTGCATTATGCCTATTGACACGACCGCTGAGGTGAAATATCGCTTCGTCGCGAACATGATCCTTCGTTGAAGCTGTCGATGTTGTAGAAATCACTGGCAGAACTCTACACGACGGTCTGTGTCGTCACCGTGCAGTTCCTGAACGAGTTGGACTTTGTAGGGGTGGAAATGATTTGTTGTAAGAATTCGTTGAATGCATCTTCTTGAAACATCCGTTTCCTGGGATAACTTTCTTAAGGACTTAGTGGGCTGTTTTCGAGGTGATTGAGTACCGTTAGTGATGTTGCTGCATCGGTTGAACTTTTTGGCCGGCCAATACGCGGCCGATCATGAACACTTCCCGTTTCTTTGAAGCGAGTGAAGAGTTTTCTAACTGATGCCTGAACAACTGGTGGCCTCTCAGGGTGTCTGTCATTAAAAGCAGTGGCAACTGATCGGCGTGTGTTACCACGCCTTACACACATTAAAACTATCTCCACCCATTCATCTATTGTCAATTTCTGTGCCATGGGTTCAACAACAACAACATCTGAAAACAACAAAACACATTAACACACAAATTATTAAAATGTGCCTAAACTGCCTATGATTCCTGACTTTTGCGCTACCCTGTATGGAATGGCTATAACACTGAGAACATTCTATTTTAATATGTTGATACTGGTTTTTCCCGTTTTGTAAAATAAGTGAAAATATGACACTTGGAAAAGATGTGAAAAGGGTTATGATAGTAGGAGTTCCTTTAGTTGGTGTTTCAGTATTAAAAGTCGCTCAATTTCCCCTGTATCTCGAGGAACAGTACTCAAGGTTATGAATACAGTACAAGGAAGAAAATTAAAAACTACATGAAATAAGTAGTACAGTGGTCGTAAAGTAACACTGACAAAATGTGACAGAAGAACCTTATTACGAGCTGTGAAGCATGAGCCAAAAACAACTGTATCAAAACTATGTTTAGAACTAAATAGCCTGCAAAGACCAGCATCAGCCAAAACGATGTTATGAGAACTGCGGTAAAGCTTCTCATAACACCAACCAGCGAAAAAGCTCGAATGAAGTTGGAATGGGAATACTATTGTGCTTATGCGATGTAGGTTTTTCCATTTCTTTATATGTATTCATAACCTTAAAAAATGTTCCTCGAGATAAGCGACAATTACGCGACTTTTAATACTGAAACACAAACCAAACGGACTCCTATCATCCCGCTTTCACAATCAGCGATATCTTTTCTAAGCGCCATATTTTTCTTTATTGTACAAAAACAGGAAAAAAACAATATCAGGTTATTAAAATAGATGTTCTCGATATTATATGCATTCACATATCAAACGTATTGAAGTATATATCTCTCTTAATGATAGAAAATACAGCACCGAAAAAATTCTAGATAGATAGAGGAAAGCTTAATGTATTTGGAACATACATTTATTTTTAGTACCTCATATTATTACATTTCCCTATCGTAGAAAGCTCTCTGAATCCTTTTGGAGACAGCGATGAAGAAGAAGCGGATGCCAGTCCTTTGAGTACGTCCAACGACCTCCTCGAGGAGAGAGAACGCGAAGAACCACAACCTCAAATGAGAAGAGCTTCCGAAACTCCACCTCGTCTTCCCCCAAAGTCAGAAGAAATCCGGAAGAAGAACCGACTAGGTTTTATAGCACCCGTTCCACATCCAAGAAGAAGCAAACAAACTCATCACGGGTCGTACACGTCCTTGCAAAACGTTTCTTGCACCTTCCCAGTCCCCGCCCCTCGATCCATCACCCCGACTCCATCAACAAGAACCCTTAACGAATCCACCAATCCTTTCGGGGACGACGACGATCATCATCATCATGATGATAACAGAATGGCATTTGAGAGGAGTGATTTGAGAAGGTGTTCGCAGGGAGTCGGTTCATCATCTTTATCCGTTCAAGAACCTTTCGCGAGGTCTGGTGTTAGGGCTTCTCTCCCTCAGCCCTTCAGAAGGGGAGTCGGCAGGAAGAAACGACAGGCCCCATTGCCACCAGGATTCCCCCAAAATAAGGTACAACCACAATTGTGAATGTCTCGCTTTGGGTGCAAAATCTAAGGAGCAAACACACTTCAATGTATACATATTAATTATGCTTTAAAGGTTAGACTCGCCATTTTTATTAACAGGTATATGCAATTAATGTGGATTTTCCGATAAAATCAATCTCTCACACACACACACACACACACACACACACACACACACACACACACATATATATATATATAAACAGAATTTAGGCGTGGCTAAATGAACACTAATGCTTTCAGCTTATACTGCGTTTTTGGTGTACTGTCTTTGTGTTGATATAAACGTATAACAAATTACTTCAAAGAAACGAACGCTTTTTTTTATAAATCTGGTTCATGTATTCGTTGATTTATAAAATAGGATTTATTAAAATTTATAAAACTGGCCTATTCCTAATGATAAAAAATTTAATCCTTCCATGCCTGAATTCTGAAATTTGTATTTCAATTTTTTTTTTCCTGTTTAAGTTAAAATTACCTCTAATACTCAGATCGTAAGGCTCAAAATCGATTGTCAAGCTCATGCTGCCATAAGGCAATGGTCGCTTTGAAGGATCAATTCATTCAGTATTAACTATTAACCATCTCATGGTGAAAACATCATTACGAAATAAAAATATTTACTCCAAAGATGTTCATAAATTCATTATTATTTAGATCATTTTAGTTTTAGAAATTATTTTTAAAATTATACATGCAGTATTAATTATATAATATGTAATGGAATTATTAACAAATTGGTTGGTTGTGGTTTTTTTTAATAGTTCCATAGAATGAAATCTCATTTTCTCCTTTTTTAATGAAATTTGAAAAATGCTTGAATGAAATTATTTGCATTTTTGTGTTTAAGATTTTCTCTCCTTAAGATTTTCTTTTATTATTCCTGGTTTTATTTATCTATTTTTTTTTTCCCTAAATCTATATATATTTCCACTAAGGAAATTATTTATCTTTATAAAGCTACGATTTTTTTCTCTAAAAAATTTTATTCCTAATCGGAATGCAATATTATTTGCCCATTTATTACAACGCAAAAATCTCCCGCAGCCTCCACCAGGTCGGTACGATCCAAAAATGTTCACCAGTCTCCCACGTAAGAGATCTTCCACCTCCCCCGCTTCAGACTTTGATGGGGGATTCGATAAAAAAATCCCCACTGCGAGGGCAAACAGCCCCCTCAGAATTCCTCCCCCCAGACCTCCACCTCCGAAGGTTTAGGAATTTATAACTTCAGTTAACCTTGGTTTTGCTTCCGCCTGAATTGTTCATTCTGACGTAGGCCAAGCCCGTCACTCCGCCTTAGACCTACAGTTTGACGTGGAATCCTAACCACGCCCCATCACGGACGGTCAGAAAATACTAAGTCCTTGCCCGGACTCGACCTCCCCGATCAGCAGTGCAGCGTTTTAACCACGAGGCTACCCAGGGGGTACCCATTTACCCACCAACCAATTCTTATTGTGTGGAAGGAAGGATGAACAGCTGGGTTTTGCTGTGCGCCGCCTGCTGTCAGCGGGTTTCGAACCCAGAGCCAGTGGATTCGTAGTCAGTGACGCTAACCACTTCATTAATTTATTTACAAATTTATGTAATTATTATATAGTCTATATATATATATATGTCGTTATATATCGTTTGTATTTCCTATAGATGTTTATTTCATATAATATCAATGTTGCTATAATGTCATAAGCAGTGTACCTTTTTTACTATATCAATTTTTATTCCTATATACAAAATTTACGCGAAGCCTTTTAACATTTATTATGACGCAATACAAAACCACAAACCTGTCAATGAAATTCCTGATCGTAGAGAGAAAATATTGATGATGTCGCGCACTATATGAACATTTACAATTTTTTTTTTTTAGTGTAAATTCAACCGCGTATAGTGTCGCTATCTAATAACGTTCAGGAATGTCGACATTTTAACAAATATAGCGAACATCCGCTGAACCGAAGTAGATAGTGGAGATACACCAACGATCAATGTCAGTCTAACGAATATATCCGCTATCTGGATAGCTTATTTCATCATTATCCGATGTGAACGCGTAAATGTATAAGTAAGTTTAAAATATTTAAGCCATAAAAATAACTAATGATACGCTAAGCAGTACGCGTGTCATATATACATTGTATATTTATCTTATCAGGGTTAGAGAATGAACCCCAGTCATAAGAGGTAAATAGTAACACGACATAAAATAACCAAGTAACAGATTTTCTACTTTCTGCAATGATTTCACTGATTAACTTATATACAATGTGTATAGCAAGTTACTTAAATATTTAATAACAAACGTTACATACAGTATCACATATATATACATATAAAATGAAGACTGGTTTGCTCATTGTATCAGTTGGTCGGAGACACTAGGCTTTTAGATATACCATTATTGTAAACTCAAGTTTGCCAATGTAATAGTCTTTTATTTTGTTTTCCATTTATACGAATCAAAAGTATTAATATGAAGTTTATTTTATTATGAACCCTCTTTACTACTTCTAAATATTGTATAAAGTATAATTCTTACGGAATAGTAAGGGAATGAGGTCTAAAAATGTTTGTTACTTTTACCGAAGTCTCCGTACATGGAGGCGGGGTCTATACAAAAACATAAGTGTACATATCTCCACCTAATGTTTACATCATGAATTGTCCAGTCAAGAACCAGTCTCATTTCTTCCAAAGGCTGACCAATCAAAGGAAGCAAAATATTTTTACACCTTTATATATATATATTATTTTTTTTTTGTTTCAAAGTATGACCGCTCATGGCCACCAAAAGAAAGGTGGATAGCAGAGCGAACACAGGACGAAGACTAGGAAACAGCTAACGGAAGTGAACAATAGACGGGGAGGAGGAGGATGATTATATATATATATATAATATATATATATATAATATATATATATATATATATATGAAGATACAGCATTCATGTTAATACTGCAGAAACGTGACAGGACAAGTTTAGATTGATTTCTGGAGTGCGCTGTTTATTCTAACGATATATGGCCCAAATTTGACCTCTGACCTCTGTCCTTTTACCTCTCCAGTAAACATGATCTTGAAAGATCCGTACAGAATTGCACGCGACCCTATGAGGACAGAAGGAACTCTGAGACGTCACAAGGAACCCTATGAGACGTCACATAGGTTTGAAACCTCACTCGTTACAGTGAATTTTAGGTAATAAGATATAACATGCAGTAGTGTTCCCAGTTACAAAAATTAAGGAAAATGATATTCCGAAATTTTTTAGTAGCCATTAAGATAAATGTACAAAAAATTCTCTTACAAATATATTATTAATACCCAATCATCATATCTCATTCAGAGTGACGTGTTAACTTCATTGTAATACATGGAAAAAAAACCAGTGATGTTTCCAGCTGCATCTGTCCACAGTCTCGCCTGCAGTTCTGTACTCGTGAATTTCCATGATTTTTCACTGCTTGGGTTCTCACGTCTCTACTGTACTCTTCATTTTGTAATTTGCCTCTTTTCTACCCGTTTTCGTGGCCCCTTTACTTCATATTATCTCTCCTTCACAAAATAGAAATTAAAATTTGGAAAAAAAAGTGCGTCTCGACGCGAGAATATCCTTTAATGTGACATGGGGACTAACTTCCTCGCAGCAGCAGCAGCAGCAGCAAAGGTTACGTGACGAGGGATATGAACTACGGATGGTTACAACTCGAACGCGGAAGGAAGCTCTCATATCCAACTATTCTCCAGACCCAAGTGTCACTTAACTTTGCTTAGGACGGAAAGCGGTGTTACTCAGAGCTGGGCACTTGCGTTTTTTTTGCGGTACTGCGGTACTACCGCACTACCAAACCGGGACCGCATAACGCAAAGGATCGCTGAAAGTACAGGCTGTACTTTCAGCGATCCTTTGCGGTACTGCGTTATGCGGTCCCGGTTTGGCAGTGCGGTAGTACCGCAGTACCGCAAAAAAAAACGCAAGTGCCCAGCTCTGGGTCACTGTTACTACACTGGCTACGACGTAGCCCGACAGCCCCTTAAATTGTAACCTACCTAATAAACGACTCTCTCTCTCTCTCTGTTTGTACAACATTTTCGAAAATGTTAATTATAATTAATAATAATGATATTTACGTAAAAAATTATCACTAATACTTTTCAAACCAACTAATTCTCTTTTACGCGAGTATAAATAGCAATGATGTAGGGACTCGAGAACTTTTTTTCTGGTCTCGTTCTCGGGTGTTTAGATTTCGTTCTCGACGACATCACTGATAACTATAATTAGTGTTTTCCACGGATTGAAGTTTCTCCACATTATCATCATTAATTAAATTAATTAAATTAATTAAATAAAAGAATAAAGCTGTTGAATGTTCACATTTTAATCTTAATCCTGAGAAATGATTATTGTATTTGATGGATTCATTATTATTAATCAACAGAAATGACTCGTCATTCGTCCTTTTTATTGTAGGAGTATTCGTATACGCGAGTACTCCTTTGAAAAGGGCTCACGAAGGTTATATGGAATCTTTCGCGAGACAAACCAATCACTTTTCACCGACGAAACAAATTGTCGAGACCGAGAAAATTTTCTCAAATGCAAAACATTTTCGATGAAAGGTTCTGGACTTCTTTCACTAATAAAGATCACAAAACGAAATTATCTAACCTAACCTAGCGTAACTGCGTCAAACATAGCCTAACCTTCATTTACAAAGACGGTTATCACGAGTTTCGTACACAACATCCGACTAAAATGTTTTGACGAAACAGTTTTGCGAAAAAAATTAGATTTATGAATATTTCTGTCGTTTGAAGAATAATTAATTCCCTGTCCTTAATGAAGGAGCTATTTAACCTTCCATTTCACTTGACCAAGTAGCTGCTGCTGCTGCTGTTCTGATGATTTGACGATGAACGGATAAGGCGTTTGTTTAAATCAAGCGTCATACTTTTACCAAATTGCGTTTGTTTAAATAGAGAATCAAACGTCATACTTTCGCTGAATTGTTTTTTTATCATATTTAAAAGACTAGTCCGCAAACTACGGTGGGGGGTCACGAACAGTCATCAAATGGTGCGGAAAAAAAACTTAAAACCAATCGCAAAAATGGGGTTAAATGACGGCAAATGAGAACAAAATAAATTAGCCATAATATATACACATATATATATATACACACACACACACATTTTATGGCTAATTTATACATTATTTTGTCCCGTTTTACCCGAATAAAAGGCTTACGTAAACATTTACTTTTATCTTATCTTTTATGATGATATTAAAGTCCAAATTTAATTAACTAAATTATAAAGAAATGATAAACTTTTTTGTTTTTGTATAACCGACAAACGTTTGATATACAGGGTGGGTCGTAAGTTTCCATACATAGGAAAAATAAACTTTTTTATGGACAACCATTTTTATTTATATAATATGCTCTACATGGTTGCCATTGTTTTGAAAACACATTTCAATACGTGTTCCCCACTGTTGATGAACACGCATTAGCACAGTTGACGTTATGCTTGTAATGGCGTTGGTGATACGTTCCTTTAGATGATTTATGTCTCGTATCTTTTCCTGATACACCATGGCCTTCAAGTGCCCCCAAAGATAGAAATCAAGGGGGGTGAGATCTGGGAGGCCACTCCACAGGACCAATTCAATTCGTTGCTCTTTCGTCAAACGCATATTCTTAGGGTATCTGAAACATAAAAACAAACGTTTAATTTTTCCTATGTATGGAAACTTACGGCCCACCCTGTAGTCTTAAATTAAACTGTCCTCAGACTCAGAGCCGGATTTAGACGTGTGGAGGCCCCCCTACCTTAAGGGAAGACATAATTGAAGTCATCCATAAGATTCATAATATAATTAACATACATACACTTTCAAAACATCGTGCACTCTTGTGTCTGTCCATTCCACTCATTTCTGCAAAAAATGAAAGCCTCGGGTTACTCGGGTATTCCATTATAGTGAGAGTAGGCCTAAAAGAGTAATAAAAACAAAATAATAATCAGTACACAACAAATAGTAATTGGTAAAAGTTTGTGTACTACAGTGGTATTGGATGCGTGTTTTTTTGTTGATCATCTATCGGGTTTTTCTAGTTTCGGTTTTTTTCTATTTTGATAATGGCTTGTCAATATGTGGAGGCCCCCAAGATGTGGAGGCCCATGGGCAGCTGCCCACTTTGCCCACTCCTAAATCCGGCCCTGCTCAGACTTATTACACGGAGATGGTTCACTAACTTGTTCGCTTATCCAAGTGGGGCGCAACTAAAAAAAAAGTTAGCAGACCACTGATATAAAAGATTAGATGAATCACTGAATAAACGCTAGTTTGACATTATAGTCCCGCTTCTGGTTTGATCGTATGAAAAAAATATATAGGTTTTTACCAATTGACAAGGACTCGCGAGGAGCCGAAACTGTATTGGTGTTAAAGAAGTAAAAACTTAAGTATATAGGTTTTAAAGTGACCTATTGTAGAACGCAAGTTTTCATTCCAAAATAAACCTTATTATGGGGAAGGATAAGGAAGGGGTTATGGTTGTTTAGCCTTCTTCGTTACGGCAAAGGTCACGCGACGGAGGGAACCTACAGCCTAACGTGGGATCCGAACCACGGGACGCTACATCTGGACGCGAAGGACGGTCCCCTATCCAACGACTTATCAGATCCAACGTCCCTTAACTTCGCCGATCGACGAGAAGCGGTGTTGCAACAGTAGGCCACGACGTAGCCCAGCTATTTCAGGCGTCAAAATGGTGGTATTTCTTTGATAAGCAAGTTTTTAGGTACAATTAATTTTATTATTTTATTATCTATTATCACAATTTATTATCTATTATCATCATTTATTATATTTTTATTTACCTCTATTTTTAGAAACAACTTATTCTTAAATGACACAGTTAATCGTTATGAAAATACGTGGTGGACCATAAGTCGCTTTACTGAAGCGAGTTTCACGAAACTCACCTCGGTAAAGCGACTTATGGCCCACCCTGTATATTACGAAATTTCAATTTCTTCGTAGTAAGTGAATGTTTCCTTTAGACCCTAGCTACTTGAATAAGAAGAAAAGATTGCAATTAAAGTAGAGTTCCGGAAAAAAATCTTATGCTTTATTTTCGTGGGTATTTTGTAGAATAATAAAATTGTAAACTTAATCATTTTGTAGTTAACTTTTAGTGATGAAGGAATTAGTGTAACGATAAATTAGTTCTCAAAACCAGAAATAATTACTTAATTTAGTGTTTCACCAATTTCTGTTTTTTTTTTTTAAAAGAAATATCGTAACGTATGAATATGTGACGTTGAAATTGTGTGGAGGATGATCGTATAACTATTTACTATCCATTAATGACTATCCCAGTGTCTGTATCTCGGTGGGTAACGCAATTTCCCCGTAAGCAAAGTGAAGATATCGAGGTCAGGTGCTCGAATCCCGATGCGGTGGTAATAGGCGCCGGAATTAGAGCAATGAACCCCAATCGTCAGGTCTGACAGAGCCGTGCCACTCTGGCAAACGCATCAAGAGTATGAATAACAAATACTTCGGGTAATGAAGTGGCATCCATTCCATTACGTAATAAACTTGATTAAATATTTATACATCAAAGGAGTCACTCCGTTAATGAGAATCAATTCGTGAAAACGAACCCAGAATGAGGTAGGGTGCTTTCGACCCACTTTTACGTTGCAAGGATGTGCCACGCACGGCTCTGGTGGCGGGTGGGGGCGTATATATAAACTCGAATCTATTTAAAGAGTTCCAATCTTCACTAAATAATTCTCTCTCCACACCCTGCAATTACTTACATATATTCTCTCTCTCTCTCTCTCTCTCTGTCTCCCTCTCTCTCTCACTCTGTCTCCCTCTCTCTTCTATTTATAATAGCCCTTATCTCTCCTTCAATTTGAGTGAAAATTCTCAACTTTCTTCAACAAATTATTGAAGCGTTTTTCATTTGTTTTCGCCAAATTTTAGTCTTTAAATTAATGAACACATACGCATACACACACGTGTGTATACATTAAAGTTTCTTGTATTTGTGTAATATTTGTGTCTTCCTGTTTTGGTAATTCTTTTGCTCAAAATATTAATCCATTTTCACCATTTGACACTTTACAGGATTTTAACCATTTACTCAAGGTGAAATAACGTATAAAATAGAATGAAGTAGGTTATGAAGCCCTCTAAAGGCAGCTTCGTTATCTCATTGGGTAACGCCGTTTCCTCGTAAACTAAGTGAAGGACGGGTGTTCGATTCCTGGTGATGATGTAAAAATACGGGAGTTAAAGCAATGGACGGCATTCGCCTGGCCCGAGAGCTGTGCCAGTTTCTGGTCCTCTTCTCTAATCAATTTTCATTAACTTTGTCATTAAACGTCTTCAAATGTATGTATACATTCTTTCTTCCAAGTACACACTTTTCGTGGTCCCTCATGACAGTCTTTCATACGCACTTAATTCACACTGGCAGTTTTATTTCTCCTCACCCCCATCTCATACCTCTCCATTTTACTCTCTTCCTTACCCGCCTTCCTTTACAAAGGTGCCACGCGCCAAATGTGCTTCCTCAAATCGCATTGCTGGCCCTGTGCCACGTGAAGAAGGGGAACAGGAAAGCGGGGAAAGGTAAAAAGAGTGGGGGGGCCGACAGTCCAGTCAACGATGCTCAGTGACATTGTGTGGCACGTAGCGAAAGCATCTCAACCCTTTTATATTAGTGGTACTCTTGCCCGAGGGAAACGAAGCTACAAGAGGAAAGTCAACACACGTGTCACTGAATAAATGAGGTAAGTTAAATCATAACAATTATAACACATTTACAAAAGATACTTTTTTTTCCCCTTAACTTTGGATTCATTTTCTATCAAAAATTCTGCCTGAGCAGTAGTAGTAGTAGTCTATTGTGTGTGTGTGTGTGTGTGTGTGTGGCAATGTACTCTGTCTTTTAATCCAAATTACATTCAAACGAAGTGCCAACTTAATATCGATCACAGACAGGTGATATAAAGTGATATCGATGCAACTGAATTTCTGGCACTGTATGGCACCGAAGGCACAAAATAATGAATAAAGTATCCTCAGAGTAACAAGCGATAATGGCGACGTTTGCATGTAAATAGACGTGGAGTAAATTTATGCGTAATTAAAGATACTGAGTGAAGGTTAATCTCCTCAAGATACGGAATCAGGATATGTCGTCTAAAACTCTAAATCACCGAATTTCCAAGTGAAATGACAGTGTCACTCAGTGCCACCATTAACATTCCAGGGAAATGAAGTTGTGATAACGAGGAACAAATATATTTCCATACGCTTCCGCCTTTCGTTTACTTCCACACACACACATTATATATATGTATATATATTCTTTTTAAAAGGCAGTGAAGCCTTTCTTCTCTGCTTATGACCTTAATCTATGAACAGCTGTATCAAAGCTGTGTGTGTGTGTGTGTGTGTGTGTGTGTGTGTGTCTATTCACAGATATTTTTAAGATTGTTATTTATTAAATTTTATAAATATCCTCATCTTTAAATAGCGAAAAAATAACACACAATTGAATTCGATAAAGATGAAATAGGCCATTTTCACATTTAGGAACAAAACCGAAAGAAGCGAGGCCATAATTTTTTGCTATATTATCGTCAGGGCGAAATTTGACATTTCACAATCTCTCTAATCATTCGTAAGCGCTTCTGAAACTATGAAAAAGAGAAGAAAAAAAATAGTTTTAAGCTTTTTTTTAATGGTTATTTTATATCTAAACTGAAACTTCATTTGTTAGTAAATTTTAAAACTTATTAGGCGTGAATCATCGCGTGGTCTTGCTTAGGAGGTTATTACGGACAGATGTAAAAACAGGTGCAACTGGCAACACGTGTTCCAAACATCTGAACGAGACGCATCGATATTTCCACGTATTTCGGTCCCTCTTCTTGGGTTTATCATCTATTACATTTTGTGTACGCACTTACATCCCTTTGCGCGCGCGTGCGTGCGGACGTAGGCTTACTGGGCATAAGCGAGGTCGAGCGTGTGATAATTTACAAATGTAGTGGGGTAATTTTTTGTGAGGTAACACTTTTGGTACTTCAGAACATTTACAAAATTATTAAAATATTTTCAAACATTTTTATTGTCGATAAAAAGATATGTTTAGTCCTGATTAGGTTAGGTTAGATTAGGTTAGGTTAGATTAGGTTAGGCTACATTAGCGAGTACCTCCCTATTTAATGACTTAACAGAAAACAACTTTCGAGCTCTCAATTGCATCCAAAACACTTAACCACCCTTCTCGGTTTGATGGCGCTAAAGTAAGATTTGGTTAATTAGCTTCTCAGATATATGGATTTTAAAAGGTCGGTACCTCCCTTATACGATGTACACAAGGTGTGTGTGTGTGTGTGTGTGTGTGTAATTGTAGAATGGTGGGAGAGGTAAGGTAGGCATGGAAGCGAATGTTCTCCTTTAATACAAGAATGTTGAACCAAGAGTAATATTTTTTTTTGGATTTAATGTTACTTCCTTGTTCATAGTGTACACAAAAAAATATTTAAAATATAGTGTCGGTATATAAAAAAATTACCAGACATTTTATTTCAATATGATATCAATGATCGACAATTTTTATCTTCCAAATAGTATGTTTTCCAGCTTGGAAATGGAGAGTAATTGGTTTTTGACTATTTTCATATCCTAAAAAAAGTTATGCATCAATTGGGAATGGTTTTTTTTAATGCTATTTCTTGTTACGACTCAATAAATTAACCAAAACCGCCTCTTTTTTAAACAGAGGCGACCTCTTGTGGGGAAAGAGAAAACTATATTATATATTAAACGCGCTGCGGATGAAAAACTATATCGGTAGTGGCAGTCATTCGTACACAGTGCCTACGACTCTCTCTCTCTCTCTCTCTCTCTCTGTAGAAAGATAATCGTATCGATTTCTTGCTAGGACACATTCATAATGCATCGGATGTGCTATCAAATCGATAAGTAAAAGGAGAAATCGTTTGGGGTGAGTCTCCGCTACAATTTTCACCCAGTGTTTTAAGAACAGTTCCGAATAGGAGTTACACGACGAAGTTCTGTGTACTGCGGCATTATCCGTTTGCCGGTGTAGGCCTAACGAAAAAGTAAATAAACCATTAAAGCTACTGCAAGCAAGTGATAAACAGTAAACAGCTGTGTAACAGTTGTTTAAAAAAGTCCTATTAATTACGTGGCGTAACGTCTTACATATATAGGGTGGCCAAAAAATCCTAATATCTTTCTTGTAAGGAGTGAACAAGAAATAGATTGGAACTTTTGGGAGATCCTGTGTGTGTGTGTGTGTGTGTGTGTGTGTGTGTGTGTGTGTTTACATATAGGCAGAGTAGGCACCTGCCTCGGGCGGCAAATTGTCATATTTCAAGCTAAATAGGGCAAAGAAAACAAAAATAGAAACTAAATAAGTTATAAGCACTAACAAATTAAATTGATTCACAAATAAGTTTTAAAATAAAAAAAGAACAGCAACCTCTAATAGCAAACTAGCGATATCAAATGACAACTATAAAGCCACTGTGGTGACAATTCCCTGCCTAGAGGCGGCAAAATGCAAAGTACGCCTCTATATATATATATATGTGTGTGTGTGTGTGTGTGTGTGTGTGTGTGTGTGTGTGTGTGCGTTTCGCTTAATGGTAGAACATCGGATTCACAATTCCTGGTTCGAGACAGCATAGGAAAACGTGTCTCTAGCGGCGAATCTCCAGAATTGGATTTGTGGATAGAACGTCATGGGGTTACCGGGGTTTCCAAGCTTCGCTTTGAAGACTCATTTGTCTATAACCCAGAAAAGATAAAGGTTCGCGTGTCTTTCTTTTTTTTTTATGTGGAAAGGAGGGGCCAAGGGGGGGTGTCCGCAAAAATGCCCCCCTTTATAAGAATAAGAGGCAAAATCGAGGTCTCCAAGGTTCACGATGCTATTCTTCTTTACATAAATGTTGGAAAGATTACGTAGTGTGTAAAATGCATGCGTGTGTAGCGAGGAATAGAGGGAGCAGCGTGTGTTTGAGAGCATGCTGGACTGCTCACAGGGTAAATGAGAGACGGGAAAAAGACTAGCTAAGGAGGACAGTGACGGGAGAAACGGTAGTTCCAGCACTCCCTGCGTTCTGCCTGACACCCTATCCCCCCCTCGAAGTATCTCTGGTACTCTTTCGTTATCTTTTATCTTTCATTACTTTTTTTCAGAAGAACCAAAATGCATTTCGACAACATATTTAAAAGACGTCAAAAATAGGCTAGAAAAGAAATCGGTTCCTCTTACCTTTCGAACCCCTCCAAAAAATCACGAATGAAGGTTTCTCTTCCACTAATTTCGACTCAAATGATTTTAAAAAACGTTCGAATCGAATATTTTCTTCCGGTCTCTTCGAATGCTGCAGTTCCGGTCGTTCATCGTCCTCAAAACACGAGATATGACGTTGATTTGCGACGTTTTTCAGGTAAGCTCCCGAATGTTCAATGTACCTTAACCGCATCTGTGTCTAAAATAGAATTTCGATTCAGTTAAGATGCCCGAATTAGTTTTGAAATTCATCTACGTAAACCAAATCTTTACCATAAATTTTATTTATTTATTTATACCCTACCACAATAAAATGGTCACCTTTCTATAACGGAATCAAATTTTATTATGGTATACAATTAATATGTTCGCAAAATAAAAAAAAAAAAACCGTGATTGAAATTTGTTTACATTTTACATGGACCTTGTGTATAGGGGAGGTAAGACATTTCTTGGAATAGAAAAAGTAAATTTTTTTTGTACAATTCTACGCCGAAGATTCTCTCTCTAAGAATTGAAATACAGTTTTGTTTTGAGTGAGCACGAATGTGGAAGAGGGTTTACAGTTTCCTTTAGAGTAACCGCAGATGTAGAAGTACGATCTCCTTTTCGCAGTGACGTTCAAAGTATTCGTCACGACGTTCAACGTGGTTTATGCGAGGGCATTTTATAGGTTCCCATGCCACGAAAGAACCTGTAGTCTCGTCTATCTGCCGACGAGTAGTGGTTTAGGAAATTGTATATTTAACTGCGAAGCATCCTCTTGTTCGGAACAATGGGAAGTGGTGATTCTCAATGGATGTTTGTTCAAAAGAATTTAGACGTCCCTCCATAAATTCCAAATCAATGTTCCCAGCATCCCAAATCGATGTCCACATTAAAACCACCATGTTGAACTGTATTTAGACTGTAAACAACATTCCCGTAATAACTGTTTAGCTATTGACCTTCTCCATACGTGTTCATTTAGCGAGAAATGATGAAACTAAGATCTATCTGAGAATAGAACAAAGTTGCAAGAGGTCTGTGTATCCTGCACATGGGTCGCATTCCGTTAAATCTTCGCTTTAATTGACGGTTGTAAGCAGATTATTTTTACCAAGACCCAAGTCCATTGTAACTACGTTTATATCAATATCTTTGAAGATTTCGTTGTGGCAAAATGACATTATCCGTAATGGCCACAAGTTTTAAGCATGGCTGGATCTCGGGTTGCCAGATGCTAGATTCTACGGGATTTCGTTTTTTATGTATTCGAACAGCGCTTCTAATCGAGTTCATACGGAATGCAATGAAAAATGAACAACTGCAGATAACTAAATTATAACTACTCGTTCAAAGGAAACTGCTCTGCACAGTGAGAATAGTAACATTTTTTGAAGTAACGAAACGAAAGTATTTTAGTGTAGACTTAGTATGGGGGCAAATTGAATTGCTGAACAAAGTTTCCCGGTCCAACCCGAAGTTGTTCCATATTTAAAATCAGACAACCGTAGCTGGATCCCAACGGCATCTAACTTCTTGTTCGTTCTTGTCGGTGGTCAGGTTATTAGTTGTTCCATTGGCAATCGCCGGAGTTTCAGCCGTCTGCCTTTCACTCTGGCCATGCACAACCCGATTCTGTACTCACGCGACCACGGACAAGCTATCACGAACACCAACCGCACGAGGCATCTTTAACAATCTACTTTACGCGTTGTGTTTGTAACCCAGGGTTCATTTTATTTTGATAGGGCTATTTTATATTTCTATGTAAAGATTTACTTTTAAGTTTACATCTGTTGCAAGCTGCTAATTATAATCAATAAAAAGGTTCACACCTGTGCAATATGTAAAAAATAAAACTGAACGCAGTCATCATTATATAATACGAGGGATCACACGAAGATCAGGAACCCCAGCCTTCGTTAGTTAGCCTTATAAGGCTAACTAACGAAAATATCACGACTTAATTAACCTAACCAATCGTTAGGTCAACTGTACGCCCTTGACGAGTGGTTAGGTTAAGTCGTGATATTTTCGTTAGTTAGCTTTATAAGGCTAACTAAAGGAGGCTCTTCAGGTGATCCAATAAGAGTGTACAGGGAGCCTCCAAAATATGTACACAGACTTTGTACATCAAAATAATTTATTAAATAACACAACGAGGGGGCGATGTTCAGTATCTGAGAAACAATATGTTGCATCAACTAATTTACTAATTTTGAGACCCCCTATATATATATATATACGCCTAGGTGGTGTAGTGGTTAGCGTCGCTGACTACGAATCCATCAGCTCCGGGATTGAGACCCGGTGACGGCAAGCGGCGCCCAGCAGAACCCTTCTGTTCATCATTCCACACAATAAAAAAATTGGTTGGTAGATAAATGGGTACCCTGGGTTAAAGACGCTGGGCTGCTGGTGGGGCGTGGTTCAGATTCCACGTTAAACTGTAGGCCTAAGATGAAGTGACAAGCTTGACCGTCAGAATGAACAACTCGGGTGGAAGCAAAACCAAGGTTATATATATATTACACGTACAGAGGGTTGAAAAAGTATATAGACACCATACGATAATTGTCGTTAAAAACAAATGTCAAAGCTCATCAATGCAAATGAGAAAGCAATACGATTCTAAATATAGTGATTTAATTAATAAGTTACTATTTATTGACTTTCATTATCAAATAAATAACTGGAAAAACCGAAGGTGTATATTTACTTTTGTTACACACACACACACACACACACACACACACACACACACACACACAGCCGGCGAGAGCTGCCCCGGGCTCTGGGGAATTTACAAATGCAGTACCAGTCCATGCAGGAAAGACAATTGTTTACTGTGAGATTTTCATAATTAGAAGCGTACTTTCTTTGCCTTCTCTCCAGCAAAGTAGTAAATGATTCTGATGAAATTTAAAATACGGGCTAACTGGCTTTCAATTACAATGGTTCCCAGATCTGTCAGTCGGTCTTGGGCATTCATTGGTGGACCGCGGATAATATTTTATCCGTTTCAATTGACTATGATAATCTATACTATAATAAGAGAGCTGTCCGTCCGTCCGTCTGTCTGTCCGTCCGTCACACTTTCAGAAATTGTGAGAAAAAATTGTGAGAAAAAAATTCAGAAATTGTAAAAAAAAATTCAGAAATTGTATTACGGGCGGCAATGTGAAGCTCAAGATTTTCATGACTGTTCTTTTCTGTAGTTTAGCAATGGGGGAAGGGTGAGGGTGGGGGGAAGGGTGGTAATGGGGAGGGGTGGGGGTAATGGGGAGGGTGGGGGTAATGGGGGAGGGGGTTAGCCCCCAAGTTGTATGAATGGGGGTGAGGAGGAGTTTTGGGAGATACCAGATTCAGAAATGTTGACACAATGTGAAGCTCAAAATTTTCACGGCTGGGTTCTTTTTTTGTAGTTTAGCCTGTCTAACCGTCAGCGAAGTGACGGGAACTGTACTAGTCTCTATAAAATGTATGTTCATTAATTATATTTCCTCTGTTATTTAATCAATTGCTTTATTAATATTTTTAGATTTTATACACCCTCTTTCCGGGGCCCCTAGAGGTCCGGGCCTCGGGGATTTAACCCGGCTTCTGCGCCCTCTCGGCGGCCCTGCACACACACACACACACGTTGTTAACCCTTTCACTATCATTTAAGTTTGAATATCATCCATAAATTACAGTTTACACCTGCTGTTAAATAGTTATTTATATTTTTACCGAAAAAGTTGAAGAAACAGCGCCGAACGTTGAGAAAATATTCGCAGACTGAATAAATACACAATAGAATATTATAAAAAAGACTTCACAATTCGCAATAAACGACTTGATCGCTAAACTTTTACACTGATAACGGCAAACTAAAATAAAATGTAAATTTTAACCGTTGTCATTCAATAAATTTACTTCAATCGCGTAAAAGCAGCTTTTCATTATGAAAAAAAATTTATAGTTATTATACAGGGTGTACCGCGAGTCCGGTCTCGTAGGAAAATTCACTTTAAAATTAAATTTACGGACCTCAATTTGAACATTTGTTTTAGTTCTAAATGTATTAGTTTCGTAAATTTAATTTAAAATAAATTTTCCTACGAGACCGGACTTATGGAACACCCTGTAGATCGGATGAGCTTTCCGAGTATGCGGCACCTCGAATGGAATCTATACTATAATAAGAGCTGTCCGTCCGTCCGTCACACTTTCAGAAATTGTGAGAAAAAAATTCAGAAATTGTATTACGGGCGGCAATGTGAAGCTCAAGATTTTCATGACTATTCTTTTCTGTAGTTTAGCAATGGGGGAAGTGGGAGTGGGTGGAAGGGTTGGGGTGGGGGTAATGGGGGATGGGTGTGGTATATGATGGGAGGGTGGGGGTAATGGGGGAGGGGGTTAGCCCCCAAGTTGTATGAATGGGGTGAGGAGGAGGTTTTGGGAGATACCAGATTCAGAAATGTTGACACAATGTGAAGCTCAAAATTTTCACGGCTGGGTTCTTTTTTTGTAGTTTAGCCTGTCTAACCGTCAGCGAAGTGACGGGAACTGTACTAGTCTTTTATAATTTGCCTTTACGATAATTTTCTCAAGTTCAAAACAACGATTTTTGGGGAGGTACGAGGAAGGGCCTACTTCACTTTACACTTTCGGGTTCTTAACAATTAAATACGGTCGTAAAAAAATGTAATATTTTTTAAACACTCCTAAAATTTGTAATCTTTGTTAAATTAAAAGTTTTGCGCGCCAAAATATTTTAATTTAAAATTTTTTTGAATTTTTAGATGGACGAAGTAATCCGTTGAAAATTATGAGACGAAATTTTGTTAAAACAAAATTGTATTTCCGTTAAATTGATCGATTTCAAATTTGCCACAAGAAGGGAACCCCCTAAATCCGAATAAATGTCATTTTATTCGTGTTTAATATAAACTATTGTTTTTTTTGTTTAATTAACATCATTTAATTAGTTAAATTTTAAACCAACTTCGCCTCATAATTTTGAACACTCGACTTTGTTCATCCGAAATCCCCGCCCCCTAAATATTTTGCTTAAATTAGTAACTGTTAACCCTTCAGCGAGCAGTGTCACTTTACTGATTTTGTTCCGGTTAACGCCGGACAATTTTATACAGTCTCGGACCTCCGTGCATTAGAGGGTTAAGTTTCTGTTCAATTAGATAAAGTGATTTGATAAATATGACAAATTACAGGCACATGTTACTAATTTCTCCACACAATTTAAATTAGCTCCATTTCTGTATATATATATATATTAGTTTTGCTTCAGCCCGAATTGTTCATTCTGACGAAGGTCAAATTTGTTGCTTTACGTTAGACCTACAGCTTACCCCTCGCCCGGACTCGATCTCACGATCTGCAACCCAACCAATTTTTTTTACCGAAAGAATGATAAACAGCTGAGTGAGCTGCATGCCGCCTCCTCTCGTCAGGAATCGAACCCGGGGCCGGTGGATTCGTAGTCAGCGATGCTAACTACTATACATACACAAATATATATATATACACTTTAATGTGGTTCACTATGCGAGAGAAAACCATTACTTAAAAATACTTCTCTTTTGATATAGTGACTAAGTACATATTGTAGCTACTCCATTAACAGTATATTATTTACACAAAATTTTAGAAAACATAAATAGAACCTTAGCTAACCCATAACCTGACCTAACCTAACCTATTTTTCTCCATTGTAGGTCTTTAAAGATAGAGAATAATTTTTTCTTAGTTTTGAGATGAAATTAGAATAACATTTTTTTATTTTTAACTTTTGCTTTACCACTGAAGGCGATAATAATGGAAAATGTAGAAGACTTGAAGCGATTGTTACGTTCACAGAAAATCGATTTGAAAATTCCGTTCCGTGGGACAACTGCCCTTTCTCTCGCCGTATACCGAGCTCATCTCCCTTCTCTTTGCGTCCTTATAGACTCAGGAGCACCCCTCGATACTAAAAGTATGGATCATCTGCAGCGATTGGAAACGCCGATCATTTCTTCCATCAGGTAAAAAAAAGAAAAAAAGGCTTTCGACGGAGTTTGTTAATGCGTTTAGAGAAACCATTGCTCTACGTGTTTGAGTGAGATTGTTGTTTGGCGTTGATTTCGAACGAATTTTACGTTGAAACAGCGTCTGAATACTGTAGTTCACTTAGATATGCGTAAGAAAACGTGTACATATATTATAAATTTGAAAATTATAATAGAATACTGTATATTTATGTGGTTAGCAGAAAAAGTAAAAATTCGTCAACATTATCTGACATTCTGAGAATGTCAGATAACGTTGACAAATTTTGACTCTTTTTGCTAACCACAAATATATTCCATTATAATTTCAAAACGTATAATATACTCGTATGTACACGTTTTCCTACGCGGATATAAACTACAGTATTCAGACGTTGTTTCAACATAAAATTCGTTCAGAATCAACGCCGGATAAAAGTTGGTATAATTTCTTCTGAATGATTCAGAAGAATCCTTGAAATTAAACAAACTTGGACGATTATCTTCATGATTATGAAGTTTTATACGAAATTTTATTAATAAAGTTTGAGAATTAACATTTGCAATGTACACATATCAAAGATCCGGACAACTCGTACATTCTCCTTTTCTATCGAAATTTTATAAAGTCCTGTTACGGTTTTGAATGTAAATAAAGAAATCTTGATTACAAAAAACAAAAGAATTAACTCCTTTGCAAGATATTAAACTGCAATATTTCTTTCATTATTATTTAGATTCTAAAGTGTTGTGATCTTTCAAAATTGGCGAAATCATCAAGTTCGTGGGAGGTGATGGCGTTTACTTTATGCTTAATTCCTCGTTTAACCCTGTAACTGCCAATCGCCCCACAAAGTTGCGCGTTATTTGGTATGAATTTAAGGTCGCGACAGTTGGGAGAGTCAATGTCTTTAGGTTTAAGTCGCATAGAGCCATAGACATTAGTTTTAATAGTTCCTGAAAGGTAGAAATGGTGTTAAATGGGGTGATCGACGAACTCTCGCAATGGCGCCAGATTCTAATTCATCTTTTCGAAAAGGTCTCGTCAAGTTAAGGAAGGTCCAAACGCTTACAGTATAATGATCTGGGGGATTGGGGGAGGATTCTGTCCTGCTGGAAGATAAAGTTAGTTTTCGATCTACGCTTGGGACGATAAATATTTGAAGAATCTTCAAATAAGAGATACCGGTGACAGATGGGTCAGGAGACAAAATGAGACATTAAACCTTCGGGAAGTCTCGCTAGTGTTATCTCTTAGGATTATCTCTTCCCAAAGTTCAGCATTTAGGTTTGTTAATTTTGCACCGACGCGAAAAGTGGCTTCGTCCGAGACTCGCGACCGATCTAGAAATGTTAGACCCGTTTTTTAATACATCCACACCAGATCGGAACACACGTCAATGTTTTTAATAATCGCCTTCCAAAAATGCTTGAACTAAGGTAATTTTGCGAAGGTACGGATGAAACTTACCTCGCGGAACATTATTTGGCAGTCGACCTACAGTTCTGGGTAGGGGGTAAGGGGCTTCGCTCGAAACATTCACGGGCACGTTCGAAGTCTTTCACGTCCTTCCCGATCGCGTAAATCCTGAAACGAGAGAATTTTTTTTTTAAACTTCGCTACCCACCTCTATAGTGACACTTTCATTAATGAATCCTTTCCTTGCTCTAAATTTTCCATGAACCGTTATTAAAAATTCATATTTAGCTAACAACTATAACACGCACTGAGCCTTCTCCACAATCGCCATTTTTGTCGAGTGGCATTTTAATGTTAACGTAACAGCACCTCAACGGAGCTTTATGGACATCCTGTATAAAAAGTTGGGGTAGGATGGGAAAACGTATTGAGGAAGCGGAATCTATCGGTTAAAATTATGATTAGGCATTCTGAGGTGTAAATAAGAGAAAAGGTCAGAAGGCAAACAAGGTGTAATATCAAAGAAATTCTTATGTGCAAATTGGATTTAGATTAAAAAACACCCAATATCATGGACATTTTGCTACTAAAAACTTCATTTTATAGATCATCCGAATGAACGTACTGAATTTTTCGGATAATCCTTATCTAATTCTGTGGTTTAACTATATCACTACCTAATATAAACTACAAAAATGCTTTCTATCTTGGCGTCGCCGCAGCAATGTGTCTACAAACAAAATCTTACACCTATCATGCCTTTGTGTATTTCTGTACCAATATTTACCTTTAGCCTTTTATGTTTGAAAAATATGTCCTTCACTTATATACTTATGCTGTTATATCAATGCCAGCTATGGGTTACGTCGTAGACACGCCGCGACACCGCTTCCCGTTAGATCAGCGAAGTTAAACGACTGTGGCTCCGTTCAGTTGTTGGATGGATGACCGATTGACCGTCCTCCGTGCTCAAATGATGTTGAGACTCTCAGGTGGGTCGGATCCCCAAATAAAACTGTAGGTCCCCTCTGTTCGATCAGCTTTACCGTTATGAAGGAAATTAAGCAACCCCAAACATTATAAGGAATTAAAAATTATTTTTCAACAGTCCTTAAGGGGTCCCTCCTGTTTCCTCAAGGACTGTGCTTCTGTGGTGACACCCTACCCAGGCAAACTCTTTCGTCTTTGTCTTTCATCTGGTACTTTTCCTTCCTGCTGGAAGTTCGCTCTCATTTAGCCTGTCCCCAAAGAAAGGTGACCGTTCTCAACCCCTCAACCCTCCAGCTATTGTCCAATTTATTTGATTTCTTGCCTTTCTAAAGTTTTAAAATCTATCATTAACAGATTCTTAAACACCTCTCTACTCCCAATCTTCTTTCAGATCATCAGTATGGGTTCCGCAAGGAACGCTCTACTGGCGATCTTCTTGCATGCTTATCTTTCTGACTCTTGGTCATCCTCCTTTCGAGATTTCGGTGAAACCTTCGTTATTGCGATAGACATAAAAAGCTTTTGATAGATTCTGGCACAAATCCTTAATTTCCAACCTGCCCTCCTTCCGTTTCTATCATCCTCTCTCTACCTTCATCTCCGATTTCCTTTCTGGCTGATCTATAGCTGCGGTTGTAGATGGCCACTGTTTTTCTCCTAAAGCTATTAATAGTGCTGTTCCTCAGGGCTCTGTCCTGTCACCCACTCTCTTCCGTTTATTTTATCAATGATTTATCAAGTTGCACTTCCTGTCCTTGCACTCCTATGCCGATGATTCCACTCTTCACTTCTCCACCCGCTTCCCAAAGCGCTCTTCTCAACAGTTACTCCATGATTAGCGTAGGACGGCCATGGCACACCTGACCTCTGATCTTTCTGCTATCTCTGATTGGAGTAGAGAGAACCTTGTGGCTTTCAATGCCTCAAAAACTCAGTTCCTCCATCTGTCTACTCGTCACCATCTTCCGCATGACTATCCCCTTACTAGGGCTGTACCGACATATCTGTATCGGTGATATCGGTAGATTTTTATTGGTATCGGCCGATATTTCAAAAGTGCGATTTTTCCAAAATTATGAATAAAAGACTATTTAGAGGATGAAATTTTCAATATTTTATTGTTTTATCACTTCACACACATATTATATATATATATATAATATATAATAATAATATATTATACATATATAAAAATTATGCTATTAATACACACATCTTTAAATAGGTCAGGATATAGACACAGATATGGAGAAGTGTAAATCTTTTGAGAAATATGTATAAAGCCTAAGAAACCAAAAAACTATCTTGTAGTCATAGCTCACAATATTAACCCAGCTAGCTCGTTAAAAACACATTTACTAAGCCCGACATAGGCCCGCAGTCCAATTGTATAACAAACAAAACTATGACATCTAACGCAGTGTTGCCATCTTTAATGAAAAGGATTATTGTTTTGTTGCCAAATTTTCAACACAGAAAATAAATTATGAGTATGTTACAAAAATATGACAAACTAATAAACCCTAGCTGGATATCGGTATCGGTTATAGGCCGATACTTTTTTATTATCGGTATCGGTTATAGACTAAAAAGCGATATCGGTACATCTCTACCCCTTACCTTCAACAATACACAACTCAATCCTTCCTCTTCTCTTAATATTTTTGAGTTTCCTTTTCTCATAATCTTTCCTGGAAAGATCACATGTACTTTCTTTCTAAACAACTCCTAACAAGTTAGACGTGTTGTGCCGGCGGCTCCACAGTTTCTTCACCCCAACTCAGTTGCTGTCTGTGCGTTTTTCATGTGTTGAGTGGCTCAACCCTGACAGATGTACTCGACCGGGTGGAATCAAAAGCTCTCTCTCTCTGCCAGAGGCAGGTACGGAAAAAGGTTGAAGAAAATACCTTGACCCTGGCTACAGTCTTCAACAAATCGTTGGTGATGGGCCAGGTGCCTGGTGACTGGAGGGAGGCCAACGTGACCCCTATCTTTAAGAAAGGGGATCACGAAAGTCCAGGGAACTATCGTCCTATTAGTCTCACTTCAGTTGTAGGTAAATTATTAGAAAGGATAATAGCTGATAGAATCGTTGACCATTTGGATTCCTACAAGCTGCTTGGGGACTCCCAACATGGGTTTAGACGGCATAGGTCGTGTCTCACCAACTTGCTCGAGTTTTTCCACGTCATGTTGAGTGAGTACGATAAGAGTAGGGCGATTGATATACTTTATCTCGACTTTCAGAAAGCCTTTGATAAGGTACCTCACCGCCGGCTAATGGCGAAAGTGCGCGCGCTGGGTATCGGTGGGGAAATAGGTAGGTGGATTGAAAACTGGCTGAGGAATAGGCGGCAGAGGTGGTAATTAAAGGGGCTAGTTCGGGTTGGGCCTCGGTCACTAGTGGGGTTCCTCAGGGTTCCGTTTTGGGGCCGCTGTTGTTTACCATTTACATAAATGATATCGACGGTGGCATCGTCAGTCGGATCGCCAAATTCGCTGATGACACCAAGCTTGGGGCCAATGTTGGGACGCCCAAGCGATCGAGGAACTGCGTGCGGACCTAGGTAGGATAGGAGAGTGTCCGAAAAATGGCAAATGCCGTTTAACTTGGGTAATGCAAAGTGATGCACATTGGCTACGCCAATCCCAAGTCGGACTACTCGATGTTGGGCAGTAATATCGAGGTGACTGATTTAGAAAAGGACTTGGGTGTGCTAATTAGCAGCGACCTTAAGTTTACGAAACAGTGTGTAGAGGTGGGAAAGAAAGCCCAGAAACTATTGGGTTATATCAGGAGGCATTTCAGTTTCGGAACAAGGAGATTGTGCTCTCACTGTACAATTCCCTTGTTCGGCCGCACCTGGAGTATGCTGTGCAGTTCTGGTCGCCCACCCTCAGGAAAGATATTGAGAGGCTGGAGCGAGTGCAGGCGAGGCCACAAAGTTAATCCCTTCCGTTAGGCATATGGGCTACAATCGACGGTTACGCGCCCTGAACTTGTTTCGCTTGAAACTCGGAGGCTGCGCGGTCAACTGATAGAGGTTTCAAGCTCTTACGCGGGTTCAACGATGTCGATTTAGAAGTATGTTTAGTTTAAATGATAACCCAACTCGCAACAATGGTTGGAAGTTGGATTTGAAACGGTTTAGGACTAGTGTGTGTGGGAATTACTTTACGTATAAGATCTGTGACACATGGAACAGGTTACCTTCGGAAGTTGTGAACAGTTCCTCTGTGGATCAGTTCAAGAAAAGGTTAGACGAAATCTTGCACACTATTTGAGTGTGTAAGACATTTAGGACCTCAGTCTGCGGAAATTTCTTTTCCTATAAAATAGTTAATATCTGGAACCAACTTCCCTCAGAGGTTGTTTCCAGTCAAAGTGTAAATCTGTTTAAAAATAGGCTAGACAAAGTACTGAACACACTCATAGTTTTAAGATTAAAACCTCAGAAAACTCTGCAGGAGTTCGCTTGCTCGGTGTCTCTGTGAGCAAGCTAAATATAGAGCTATTTATATATTCTCCACTTTCCTGTAAAATTTCCTTGGCTACTTTTCCAGGGTCAAGGTATTTTCTTCAACCTTTTTCCGTACCTGCCTCTGGCAGGGAGGGAGCGGAGGTGGGGGGAGAGCCTTCTACTTTTCTATCCAGTTTTCTACTCCTGCTAGGATAGTTGAAAGAAAAATAAACTTTCACAAAATTTTCCCTGGCACCCGTTGCCATTGGTACCTCCTCGGTATGGGCCGCAAGGCCTTTTGAGGTACTTCTTTTCCTTGTAACTCTCTCTCTCTCTCTCTCTCAAATAACGGATACTGCTCTTCTGAACTCTAACTGCATGCCTCTTCCCTTAAGGAGAACATGTAGTACCAGACTTTCGACACATTCCCACCTTTCTGTTCAACTCTCTAATGCAAAGGTTCATCAGTATTTTCAATCTTTCATCTACTCTACGTCCAACTCTGGAACAACCCTCTTCAGTCCATTTCTCCCCCCCCCCAAATGTCTATGACCTCCAATCTTCCAAACGCACAGTGTCCAGGCCATCTCGAAAACTCTGGACCTTGATTTCAGCTCTCTCCTTCTATGGTGAAGAGATTCATTTTTGCGGGCCTTCGCTCTTGGCCTCTCCTTGCATAAAAAAAAAATACATCTTTACTTTTCCTCAAACAATCTATTTCCCTTGGAAATATTTACATTGTCCCTTATTTGATGGGATTATTTAACCTCCTTCGCAACATTTAAGGTTATATGACAGAGGGGTTCTATAGCTTTACGTAAACCACGGAACGCTACATAATCTAGATGCCGAGGAGGGTCCCCCCATCCAATTACAACCTAGACCTAATGTCGCTTAACTTTGCTGATGGACGGAAAGCGGTATTATGACACTGATCACGACGTAGCCCGATTGTCCGTTATTAACTTAAAGTATTTACAATAGTCAGGAAGGACAGAAAATGGCACAGCCTCAGGCCAACAAATGCGATCCATTCCGCTAACTCCTACATTATTATTATTATTATTAGGATGACCATCGGAAGTGACTTCAAAGGATTATGTATGCTGCTCTTGTTAAGTAACACTGGCCAAGATTCCTCACTTTTAAGCTATATAATACTGGAGGCTTCATAGTTTGGGTGAAGGGCAAGCAAATATCTATCTTTGCCTATACTAATTTCTTGAACTAACTTCTCTTTATCTCGTAAAAAGCAAAATCACAGTTTTACAGAATGAAAGATTCGAATGTTTAATATATTAAAGGTTTACGAGGGTTTGAGACGTAAATATTTCGAAGTCAAAAGAACGGAAGCGGTTTTTCGTCTTTTGTACGATTAGTGCCGAGATTTACATTCGTAGGGAAGCGCGTTTGGGAATATCACCATACATTTGTATCGAAGTTCATCAATTTAATCGCAGAATTTTTTAACCTCGTAAAAATTACTATAAAGCATGATCATACGCATTATTAATGAACAAATCTCTCTTTCACAGACTTGGTCACAATGAAATATTTTTTAAACTTCTACATAGTGGGGCGAAGTTGGACCTGAAAGATTTTTACAATCAAACCCCCCTTTGGTATGCCGTCAAAGAACAAAGGGTATCTTTTGTGAGGATTCTCCTCAACGTCGGTGCTCCAATCATTTTTCATCATGGCTCTGAATCACCCCTAAATTTGGTTGTTCAGTATTTGTGTTACAAGGTAAATGCTTTGTTCTTCTTCCATTTTCTGTATGTGGAATTTCTAAATCTTCTCCAGAGTGAGTGAGCGTGTTATTTTTTTTATAAAAAATAGTAAAGTTGTTAAAAAATAATATGGGGTAGGTGGTGGCCACGTCGCAACACCATTTCCCGTGAGATCAGTGAGGTTAAGCGATACTGGGTTTGGTTCAGTCGTTCGGATAGGTGACCGTACCTTGCGTTCAGATGTAGCGACCGCTAGGTTCGGATCGCACATAAAAAAAAAAAAAAAAGCTTTAAGTTAGGGAAGAACCGATTCGCCTCTATTTAAAAGGGCATATCTCGGCGGAAAAACAAAGAAAAAGTGAGAGGAAAGACAGAGGAAAAAGAAAGGGTGGAGGGGACAGTCGAAGTGGAAAAAGACCAAGGATGACAAGGACTGCAGGGTCGAGCCCCATCATCCTTGGGTGCTAGGGCCGGGAGGGCGCACATAAAGCTGTAGATCCCCGTTACGGAGAAGGTTAAACGAACCCAAACGTTATTATTATTATTTTAAAGAGAACCTTCATAACATATAACTAATAAACATGCATACAATTGCATGGTCGTCGTCTAATGGCTTTTACGCTTAAATAGACTTTGAAGTTTGTAACTTTCTTACTAATCGCCCATTGACAATACTTTTTAACACGACAAATTGACAGCCGCAATTTAGGGAATATCATACTTTTCCGAGTCCGAATTCCACTCTGGCTAATATGTATTTTTATGTAAAATTTAATTCTAAGAGGGGTTTCTTTTCTGCAACTTTTCCCAAAAATCGCGTTATCATGTTCAAAATTGCGGTTTTCTGTTCTATGTTGAAATACCGAATATTCAATTGAACACAACCTCATTTTTAACCCTTTGTCGTAATTTGTTGCCATTTAGACACATTAACTTTGCTTAACTCTTACACAGGTTTAATACATACATCTTTCTTATCAGGGGCCTGGTAGACCTAAAGCGGTCTGTCAGTTGTAATTGTAGCAATCCAAAAGAAAGTCCGTTTTCGCGCCAAAGTCGTAACCGTGGTCCGTCCGTTCCGAGGCTCTCTGCGTTGTACTTGAGCAAAAGAAAACCACCAGAGGCTTGCTAGGCCTTTCCTGGCTTGTTCGAAACTACTAATTAGTACCTTCCGGATGCCTATTGCCCCCCGCAAGTTACAGAAATCTCCTTCCAGATTTCCAGGCAGACATTCCAGTTGGTTTAAGCTGCTACACCTCGACAAGGTTACGTATTTCTTGTCCTGGTAGGGTAAGGCTCCAGGACCGTAGCAGTAATACATACATACCGTAGCAGTAATACATCATGCATAAGAAAAAAAATCTACTCCATTTGAATCTTTGTAACCATTTGGACGCAGAAGGCGAAGTTCAACATTCTCTCAATAGATGGCTCCGAGCAATTACGCCAGTTATAATTGTGAAGTAGAAGTGAGTGGACGCCATTTTTTCAGTAAGGCCTGTCATCTTTCCAAAGACAAGGCTTACCTGGCCATAGATGGCATGAAAGTCTGGAGGGCCAAGGAGGAAGTAATGGCCTCATCAGTTGAAGCTCTCACGCAGAGGTCAGAGGAGAAGATCATCTCTGGGATATTCTTTGATGGCAAGCAGGATAGGAACACAAAGGTGTTGAAATATGACGAAGTGACAGGGAGATTTCATCCTGGCAAAGTGATCGAGGAGCATTACACTATCACGTGGGAGCCTCAAGGAAAGTACCTCTTCCATTTCACTCCCGAGGAACCTGAGGAACGAGAAAAGCCTGCTCATAAGATCGCTCAGGGCCTGCATGAGTGGCTTCTGGATCACGGAGCTGACGAGAGCCTTGTAATGAGTGGAGTAGACTCTACCAACACCAACACGGGGTGGTCTGGAGGCGCCATAGCCCTATTGGAGAAGATGCTGGGTCGCAAGTGCCACTGGATGATCTGTCAGCTCCATGTGAACAAGCTCCCCCTGAGGCACTTAATCATCAAGCTGGACGGCCCTGTAACTCCCCGGTCAGGCTTCAGTGGGCCTATTGGAAAACTTCTTGAGAAAGTGAATGAACTTGAGGTCAACTTCAAACCAGTGGAAGGAACTGAAGATATCATAGAGCTGCCAGTAGAGATAGTCAAATCTCTCTCCACAGACCAGCACAACTGCTATCTTCTGATCAAAGCCATCAAGTCTGGAAGTCTCAGTCCACAGTTGGCTGGTCTCAAGTGCGGACCTCTGAACCAATCCAGGTGGCTCACTACTGCACAGGCCATCTTGCTGTTGTGGATGAGGGAGCACGGACTGAAGGGGGAGGTGTTGAGGAGGCTCGAGGTCCTCGTGAAGTTCTGCCTTAACTTCTACTTCAAAGTGTACTACGACATCAAAGTGAAGCACCACCTCAAATTTGGTCCTGCACACGTTTTTTGAAGCCTGAGGCTGCTGAGGAACCAGACTACCGAGGTCAGGAACATCATCTCTGTTGCAGTGATAAGAGGAGCTTACCACGCACATCCTGAGAACATCCTGGCTTCATTCTTGTGCAGTGAGGATGAGCATCAGAGAGCTTTTGCTGTGAGCCGGATAAAGAAGATCAGAGAAGGAAGAGACTTTGATGATACGACTGTGAAGCCCCATAAAAATCCCAAAGTCAATCTGCGAGCCACTTCACCTGAGGATCTCATCAACTGGGAATCAGAGAATATTTACGAGCCTATTTTCACCTGCAAGATGACCTTGACTGAGCTCGAGGATCTCAGGAAGTCTCAACTGCTTCCCAAGCTGTGTACGGTCACGAGAGGAGATGGGTGGGTGAGAGCCACGATAGACCATCGAAAAATGTTCCCAGTGTTCAGATCGAAGCAGGACAGACTTAAGAGCTTTTTAGGTTCGAGTGGCTGAAGAGGAGGCTGAAGCCATCGTTAATGCTCATAAGAGCTGAAAGTCCTCATAAGATCATAACGTAACATCTTATGAGGCCACGCTTTTCAGGGATCCAGGAAGAACAGGCGTGTAAACCTACACGTGGAGGTGGCAAGTCTCCCGCTACTCGATCAGAGTAGAGCTGGTGAGCCACACCTATTCTTTGAAGAAAAACTTAAAATTCTTAAGTTTTACGTGAAATCTAAACATTTTTTCAGCACCCAGGTGTGTTGAAACACGCAAAAAAGCAAGGATGAGGTCAGAAAAGCAGCTTTTAGACTAAATCATATACAGAACAGCTGCGCGCTTTGGTTTGGGTGCCCTGAGGCTGCGTTAGGCAGCCTTCAAATCAGAAAATTGCGATTTTGACCATGAAAATGAGATTTTTCGGAAAAGTTGCAAATAATAAACCCATCTTAGAATTAATTTTTACATAGGAATACATATTAGCCACTTTGTTTTTCCAAAATTTCAACCCTGAACCCAGAGTATGATACAGCCGCATAGCAAATGGTCTTAGGTAACTGCAAGATTGCACAGGAGAATGTGTGGGGCGGGGGGAACAGAGTTGTTTTCTACATTTTATATATATATATATAGGGGGAGGAACTTTTCAGTTATAATGTTAAAATAATTTTTTATATGAAATTGATGATATAAGTTTTCAAGGATAAAATAAACAAACGGTAGGTATGAGCTTAACCCCTTTATGGACGACTGATACAAATTTGTACCGTTTCAAATGCATGCCTTCATAACTTAACCCTACAGAAAACAAAATTCGTCGTTTAAAGAGTTAATGAAGGGTTATGAAGTTAAAAATTAAAAATATGAAGAAGTCACTTAGGATTTTTTCGAAGGGGAATCATTTTTCGCTTCAATAGGCCTATATAGTATAGGCTATCTATATAGACTAAAACAATCCCGTGCATGTCAGCAGAAAACAAGGAAGGATATGGTCGCGGACTGTATTTAATTTAGGAAATCCTTTCAATTGTGGTGGATTATTTTGCTTACAGTCTGACGAGTCCTGCCTCCATATAAATATTTGCGCCACTGGAGTATGAACTAGTTTAAACCTAGTTATTCTGGTTGTTCAAGAATATCATTGGTTACGAAAGTCGGCACACATTACACCATATAGGTTTGGTGTGACCCAGTGTATCCCGACTTTTGTAACCGACTGTACAGGGTGTTCCACGAGTCCCTTTACCCCTTTGCACTCTTTCTATTCTAGTAGGAAAAGGTTCGGGGGTAAAGGAAACTTATGGGACATCTTGTACATTGTCTTAGAAAACAGCATCAGCACCATAAAATCGAAATCGTCGTTTTAGCAGTGGATGGATAGATCGCCGACTTTTGAAAGCTTATTTCCAATTAATTTAGGGAAGTTTGTACTAGGATACGGTTTCTTATTTTTAGTGAAATTTGTAGTTAGATTTTGAGTGTGATTCGGTGAAATTGGTTAAAGTTACACCAAATAATGAAATTAGATTTGTTGTTTATTTAGGTTCGACGAGAACTTGCGATTGAATTAGTTGCAGCGGGATTGCAAGTACATTTAAGTGACCTTCATCAGAGGCAACCAGTTTTATGGGCTATCCACCACTCTGATTTTCCATTCTTTCGGTAAGGTGGTGTTGTAATTTAAATGTACTCTTGTTTTTAATACTAGTGAATTAAATTGAAATTAAATGCGTATGGAGTTTCGGGACCACCTATTGTTTGGACCCCTGACTGGCCTAAAGTTGGTCACGTGGGAAATAGCTAACCATCTAACCTACTGTAACTTAACACGGACGTAAGACTCACCCTGACTGATTCTATGGATGAAATGGGTAAATCACCAAAATCTGGTGGCCCCGAAACTCTGTATTAGCCGGTTTTTATATACTGTATGAAAATGAAAAGGTTTATTGGCAGACTATAGTCCGTATGACAAATATTATTAATACAATGACAGTTCACATACTAAGGATAGAAATATATACAATTGATTAGAAATAATACTGCACTGTCGAAGTTAAGTGGAGCTACAGACAGACGTTTTCGTCCAAGAAGTCCATAGCTTAGAGGATAAATGGCAGGACTCATGGATAGCTCGGATGATCGGGTTGGTTGATTTTTTAATTCTTTGCATTAGACTGTATTGAGCACGTCTTGTTACCTTCGGGAAGCTCGGGACATTGGGGGTAGCAAACATTTGCGAAGCTGAGCATCTCGGGGATAATTTATATAAGTCTAAAAGACCTGTTGTACAGCAAATTTAGGGTTCTGCCAGAACCTTTTTTATAATTCACCCACAGTTGCTGTCCGTACTGCAGAAAGTACGAAAGAGTGTCTCTTTAGCTTCACTTGTACAGAATCGAAAGTTCCTTATGGTCATATTCGCTATAGCACACAAGCTTCGTGATTTTCTTATATCAGAGTCATCACTCAAGGTGGTAGTAATAGTTTGATCCAAATACTTAAACTCTTGTACTTCCTCAATTACTTCACCATTCATTTTAAACCTTACATCAGCTGGCTGATTACAGCTTTTAGGATGAAATTGCATAACCTTAGTTTTTGTAACATTAAAAAGAATATCATGTCTCTGCGAATACACTTCGCAGACTTTTAGTAGCCGATCCAGACCTTTAACAGAGGGACTTATTAACACCATATCATCGGCATAAACTAAGTTATTTATCCTCGTGTTATCTATACAACATCCCACTGTTGCCTCGTTAAGTGAAGCAATTAATCCGTCAATATACACATTAAACAGCATAGGGGAGAGCAAGGAGCCTTGTCTCACCCGGCAAGAGGAGCCAAAACACTCGCATAGTACATTGCCCACCTAACAGTGAAAGATTGGTAAGAATACCAAAATTTCAATACATTTAATATGTACATGGGAACCTTCCTGTCTTCTAGTTTTGCTACTAAAATATTGGGGTTCACCCTATCATGCGCCTTACTTATATCTAGGAAACAGCTATAAATAGTTGAATTACTGTCAATGTATTTAGATATTGTTTCTAAGTACATAGATACACAGGTCAGTTGAGTGGGACCTTTTAAAGCCAAACTGATTACATGTCCATAAGAAATCATTTAATCGGAATAACAAGAGTTTTTCTAGTAGTTTCGAGAAGCAGGAAGCGACAGCAATAGGACTGTAATTATTGCTGGACAGAATGTCTCCTCACTTATTTTTGACCAGGGGCAAGATATATATACCCTCATGAACTCTGCAGGGATATAGCTATGAGCAAGCATGGCTAATAGGAGCAATGATATATGCAGACATACTACGTCATTTGCATATTTTAAGTGCTCATTCGATAAGTCATCTACCCCTGACGCAGAACCAGTCTTTTAACTCTTTAATTAACCTCTTTACTTCAGAAAATGATATCAAAGTATTTTCCCTTGTCCCTCCCACAATCGTTTCGCTGCAATCTATCTTAAGATTATCCCTACTCACACAGTTAAGAATGTTAGAATAGTGGTTTTTTCCACAGCTTTGCAATTTCATCCTCCCCCGACACCCTATCGATTGTCGGAGGGAGGACATTTTTGACACCCGTTTGATTCTTAACAAATTTCCAAAATTTGTTATTATCGTTATTTATGCAAGCTTCACAGGCTTTTGAAGCTCGAATAGACTTCTTCCTGTTTACATCGCCTTATGGCCGCCTTATACTAACCCCGACTTCTACACATATTCATGTATACTGGTCCTAATCTGGGTCTGCCATGAAAGCACCACAAATCATAGGTATATAGTAGGAACTTCAAATGAGTAGTTTTACTTATATGGGACATATTTGGCGTGCCGTTTGTAACCATATTTTATTTTTAATTCCTCGTACCATTTGAGCTACGATGTAAATTAAAACTATTTACATTTAAAGTAGGTGAAAGTACGTTCAACACTTACAGTATAACCTAGCGAATTGAAACGAGCAATTTTGAACTAGAGATGTTGAACTTGTGTGATGTTTTTTTGGGGTTGTTTAATTAGTTCGACAACGACAAAGGTCATGTGACGACGGGGACCTACAACTTTAAGCGAGATTTGAACCATAGATCACTGCGCCATCTGGACGCGGAGGACGGTCACCCATCTGAACTCAAAATCTCTCAACTTCACTGATCTAACGGAAAGCGGTATTGCGACATGGTCACGACGTAGCCTTTTTGAATGGGAGAGAAGTTGTTTTGGATCTTCTAGATTTCATTCATTGCTGATTTTTAATAAAAAAGATACTTTTTTTAGGTAATTTTATGCACAGAACTCAATTTTAGCCTTTCTTAACCCTTTAAGGACGAAAGGTACAAATTGGTAACGTTTCAAATACACGCATTCATAACTTAACCCTACAGAAAATTCAGGGCTTAAAGGGTTAAATGTTAAAATGGTAAATCTTAAGATGTCATCACCTGAATATGGTCGTAATCTACATAACAGTATAACACTTTTTTCAAGAGTAGTGTGTTTTGTGCAAATACGTTATAAGCAAGTTATTATGAAATATAATATCTCGTTGCTATTCATTCATATGCTTGACTAATCATGTGACGACATGCAACATGTATTTCCACTGTGGCTGCGAGGCAAATATTAGTGATATTTTTGTTAGTTTTAACGAAAGCATCACTAACCTAACCAATCTTCAAGGGCGTACAGTTGACCTAACCGGGCATTCAATAATTTTCCCGTAGGTTTCGATTAATTTTATTAATCGAAAAATACGCAAAATTATTGAATGCCAGGTTAGGTTAATTTTAGTGTGCAGTAATAACCAATTTGCGCAGTAATAATTTCAATTTGTGTAGTGATAAATTGAAAATCTGTAGTGATAAATTGAAAATCTGTAGTGATAAATTAGGTGCTATATCGGATATAGTGTAGAACCTAATTTATCACTGCACAGATTTTCAATTTATCACCACAAATTGGTTATAACTGCACACTAAAATTAGGTATGAATTGAATGCCCGGTTAGGTCAACTGTACGTCTCTGACGATTGGTTAGGTTAAGTAGTGATATTTTCGTTAAAACTAACAAAAATATCACGAGTAAATCTTTAGGAAATGTGATCAGTGATTACCTGCAAAATCCGGTAAATATTTGGCTGGACACAGGGGTACATTTTTTATCAAAATTACATTTTTCTACTGTAGTTTTCTCTGCTTTGTTCGAATCTGACACCCATTTCTTATGCAAATGAAGAGAAACTATTTTTTTCCATTCCAAACTACGGAATGTTTCTACTCATTTGCACAAGAAATATGTGTGTCAAATTCCAACAAAAAGAAAACTACACCAGGAAAATGTAAATTCTGACAAAAACTAGCTAACCTAACTAATTAACCAACCTAACCTAACCACAAAGCACACCAAAATACACTAGAAAAATGTATTTTTTATTTCAACTTCAGGCCATGTCATTTTCGTTTAAACTAACGAAAATATCATTACTTAACCTAACCAATCATTAAGGGCGTACAGTTGGCCTAACAGGTTAATATTGGTTATTTCACCTAAATATCTTCTGATCTTTTCGTATTAGGCACTCACTGTCAGTCACATTTCGGGCAAGTTAAGGATGAGAGAATAACGCCGTAATTGATAAAAACATCCAATGCTTTCTCTTCATCTAGGGCACATGACGAATCAGGTTCTCAAAGTCAGAAACCACACGAACAGCACGTCATAATTCTATCACAAACACGACCAAACTGAATCCAATTAGAAAAAAAAAAAAAATAGAACAGAAACCAACCAACTAATTAAGTCGCAGAGTAGCGAAAAAATAGCCCAATCAGGAAAATATTTTATGAAAAAAAGTACATTATAGCCAAAACAGGAAATTTTCACTATAAAAATGTAACGTAATTTTTTCGGATCTTTTCCGTTTGACTGCCGCCATTGAAACATAATTAAACTTTTTGTATTCTTTATAAGGCTAACTAACAAAAATATCACGACCTAACCTAACCAATCGTCAAGGTTGTACAGTTGACCTAACGATTGGTTAGGTTAGGTCGTGATATTTTCGTTAGTTAGCCTTATAAGGCTAAGTAAAGAAGGCTGGGGGGCACTCACCTCTTATGTTTCAATGGCGGCAGTCAAACGGAAAATATCCATTTTTTCTATAATCTTTTATTTCCACAAAAAATTATTAGTACCATCGTAAAGAGCATGAAAAATAGTGCTAGTGAAACACAACCTCTCATTTCTCGTTAGCTCCTGTATCCAGCCAAATATTAACCCAAAATCCTACCAAAATGCAGTGAATGAGTAGCAACGAAATATTCTATTTCATAATAACTTACTTATAACGTATTTGCACAAAAAACAGTACTTTTGAAAAACGTGTTATATTCTTATGTAGATTACGGCCATATAGTTATTTTTTCGAAATACAGGTAATGACATCTTAAGATTTACCAGCGAAACTTAATAATATAAAGCCTAAACTAACTAAAATTGAAAGTAAATTATACCCACGTATTGGCTAAATGAACGTAATATCTGCCACAGAAATCATAGGATAGTTTCGAAAGTTATACAAATACCCTTTTCATAAGTTGCTAGGCTAGGGCTCACTTAGGTTAAGGTTAAGCAGTTAAGATATCGGTTCACTTACAGTAAAGATGGATGAAGAATTTAATTTAATAAAATTACATACTGTAATAGATTGCAGACAGAAAATGCAGTACACTTTTTACAGGAGTGGAACATAATACCAAAAGAAATGTCGTAGAAAAGACAAAATGGTGATCAGAATCGTCAATCGTACTTATATAATAACCTAAATTAATCTAAATTTATGGGGAAACAAAAGAAATAAAAATAATGATTCATTCAAGACGGAGTTAAACGATATTTTAAACTTTTCTTTAAGTGCTAGACTAACCGGATGCGTATACAGTAGTTTACTTTTTAATTTAGTTTGGCTACGGTTGATATACTATCTCAGTTTTAGTTAATTTCGCATTTAAGAAATGCCAAAACTGAATTCTGTGCATAAAACTTTTTTTTTTTATTAAAAATCAGCAATGAATGACCCATTCTTTCCTTTAAAAACAAATTATTTGAATAATTATTAAAGAGGGCTCACCTGCATAAACGAAATTTGGGTTAAACAGGAGTATAATGAAGTTCACACTCTCGTCAGTAAAATCAAAGAAGAGGAAAGAGTCCATATGTAATCCATGTATACGTGAACTTTTAAGCACTACACACTCAGACACAACGGGAAGGAAAACTGAAGAAACAAAATGTTTTGTTCCAGAATTAGTTGGTTGTCATTTTAAATACAGTTCAGTGACGAAGGGTCATGGTTACCATAAGATGAAAACTCTTTTCAGCTCATTGTAAAATTTTACTGAATCTGAAATGTTAATAGTAATTGTTTATTTGTATCGTTCAACACTTGATGATGATAAAGAATTTAAACTGATTTTTTTTTTTTAAGTTTTTAAAATTTGTAACTATCGACAGTAGCCTAGTTTTCTATCTTCGAAGAAATATACTGTTCAGTAATTGCTAATTTCCTAAAATTTGTATTTTCAGCTTGCTAATCGAAGCAGGATCTCCTTTAATACTTCGTTTTAAAAATGAGGAAATAAGATTTCCCAAAGATTGGATGGAAGATGAAAAAATTTTACATTGGTTAAAAGAAGAAATTGGTATTCCTCCGCCATTAACTAGGCAATGCCGGAGAGCCATCCGAAACCACCTTCGTTGTGTACATAACCGTGATTTGAGGTCACTGATTGAAACCATTCCTCTTCCTCAAGTTTTAATAAAATACTTGCTTCTAGAAGATTCTATTAAAGCGGCAGAAGAGAAAAGTAAAGTATAGTTTTAAGAAAACAAGGAATCTTTCAAAAATCTGAAATGTTAGAACGCATACTGCCTCGTAATTTTAACATCCAGTACAAACTGCCATTTCTTAGGATGCTACCTATCATTTGATGTTGTTTAATTCTTTATGTCGTCCACGTTTGATGTAACTTATTGATAACTCCTTCCTCTACACTATTTAAGCCAAACATCAATACATACTTCAATCACCTCCAAATACACGAGGAAACATTAAAGTAACCCATCTATTTCATAACGCTTTCATTTAAAAAATTGTTTAATGTATGTAATTATTCAGATACGAGAATTATTAATGGAACAACCGAGCAGGGGAAGCTGAGAATGTATCACTTAAATACCTCAACGAAACTGGGTTTGCCCAGATTTTATAAGTTGTGTTTGATTCAGGAAGATTATTATTATTATTATCATCATCATCTTTGTGCTAAAGAGAGCACGCTAAGCTTTCAAAACTCTGTGATATAATCTGCTGTGGATCTTAGAAAAACTTTGTTCATCTTCACCTACAATAAAATATAATCTTTCTTCCTCTGAGTGATAGTCAAGCAAAGTCTCTTCATTATAAATTACAAATTTTTTGGAATTTAATATGTTAACATGAGAATGATAACGATTGTGAAAATTGACTGTCATTAAGTTAAGGGAATCATAGAAATGAAAAGAGCAATGACTTGATGAAAGTAACAAACAACCATCACTGTCAGAAATAGCAATAAATGCTGGAGTTTGTGAAAAAGCAGCAACAAATGATGAACTGAAGAATTTTGTGAAACGTAACCATGAATGATGACATATTTAAACGTTGTAAACAGTATTCAAAAGGTACTTAAGACTGATGAAACATTATAGCAAATTAGGAAGAATTTATTTAGGCAACCAATGTTGACCACCAATGTTCATATTTTTTTATATTAGTTAATTACTTAAACTTTTAGTCGTTATTATTTTCAAATCTCGTGTTTAAAACAGTTGATCGCATCTTTCTACTTCCTTTTTGTTTTTTCAACCTCAAAACTTTATTCCATTTCGCACAGACGCCTTCGCACACTTCAAGTATTTAAAGGTTGAGTTTGAATTGTTTTTTAAGGTTATAAACTTTAAATGAATAAAAAGAGAGAGTTCTCTTAACGCGATCGGTTACGGATTAGACTCAAAATGTATATAAGCCCCGGGTTTGACTCCCGTAGACGTAGCCGCTTCGGTTTGAGGTGAATCAATTATCCTCTCTGATAATGCTCAGCCTCACACTCTTCCGGAAATTCACCCCCATATTTCTGTGTGTGGAAAAAAGTTTTTTCTTCCGGATGTAACTCGCTTTTAACAAAATCCTAATTAGTTTTCAGAGTTGTTTGAACTGTCCGTAATTATCGTCATTAATGTTTGCATAAGGAAACAACTTAAAGATAAAAGTCGTAACTAAATTATCTTAGGAATCGTAGTTTAATGCATAAATCTTAGGCAGCGTTTAATGCTTCAAATTTTCTATACCTGTTGACATAACTTCCAATCAGTGTCCTGTTCTGAAAGAACAAAATGGTATATTTATTTTAGAAACAATTTTATTACTTATACATCAAAGCCTCTCTGTATAAGTAAGGCTTTGGTTTTTGTGTTGTATGTGATTTAGTTCATTTTCATTTTCTTTTTAAATTTTATTCATGACTTACCAGCTGTTTCGAATACATCGAAGCAGGCCTCGTAAAGAAAATAAATTTTCAAGCTTCAGCTAAAAGCGTGTGTTGTTAGAGGGTCATACAATCGAAATATTAGCTAAATAGTACATTATCGTAACTAAACTAAAACTTTACAGATTTCGAACATTTGAATTTTATATCAAGAGTCACCCAAGGTCAGTTTATTTTATGAGCCGAGCATATTACACCTTTAAAGGATACTGAAATTTTATATTTACTTCGCTTGCGAGGAAAATTTCCTTAAATTTTTTTTTCACTTATTTAACCTTTATTTCATAACCTGGGCAAAATATACCCTGGGTATAATTTACCATGGATATGAAATAAGGATTAAAATAATATGGTTTGAACTCTTCTACAACACATCGTTCCTAACAATTTTTATTCCTTAGATAATGGATATACAGTGATCCTAAACATTTATTTTTAAAAAGCTCATATAAACTGCATTCTTAGAGGCTGAATACACACTGGGTAACTACTAAAAAGTTATTCGCAAAACTTTAAATGAAGTTACCTACCAAATTTTCATACACTTGGAAATTTATTTATTGATTTACGAGGCGAGTCATAAGAGTGATAATCTAGTCAGTAATATATTGTAAATATATTTAATTTTAACTAGAAGTTAAGAAACTTTTCTATGCGAGGTTTATATGCCAAACTACGATAGAGAAATGTATCTGAAATGCCTGGCTATCAGTCATTAATGTTAGGTATATACTTAATAGATCTGTCGAGCTTTTCTAATACATTTGTATGTATGTCTGCTTCAAGTACAAGGATTACATTGTATGTAGATAATTTTACACGTGCTTACATTGTACAGTACGGCAAAAATGCGTGTATAGTTAGGAGTATTTAAGGCTAATCTGATGCAAAATTTAATAAAAGTGTTTACAAACTATTCAGTTATGTATCGACTATAATTTTTATTTTAAATTTATACAAATGGGTTTGATTTTAATTCTAAACGCCGGTGTATGTGCAATATTAGATTAAAATGTTTTTTAATAATTTTTTGAGTTTCATTTTAAGTGTCTCACTCTTCAACGTTCCCTAATTAATTGACTACTTTCAAATAGCTTACCCGCACACAGGAAAGCATGATCCACGCTTTCAATATCATATTAGAAAATTAGCAAGTTCAGACAGTAAAATCAGCCAGCATACACTGCATGAAAGTAAGGAAATCTTCCAACCAGTCACCGCTTCCTATTAGATCAGCGACAATATATCTGCTCAGTAGTTGGATAGTCGACCGTCCTCCGCGTTCAGATGATGTAGCGACCCTAGGTTCAAAATCCACATAGTTATGTCCCCTCCATCACATAACCTTTGCTGTTAACGACGGAGGTTAAACAACTTGAATCGTCCTTATTCCTCCTCCAAGGGAACAAAAAGGCAGAACATGGAGAAAAAACATTTGTTTTGGAGGAGTGGGGGGCGATGGGGAGTGGTCAGGCACGAGCCTGATTTAAAGGTGAGAATGAAAAGGGATGATTTAGAGATATTTGTGAACCGATCAGACGTAGTGTAAATTAACAACACGATCCTTATAACTTTTTATTACAATGTCACAATATATTAGACAATGTCAGTGTCATTATTTACAAGTCATTGTATAGATACATATATAAAGAAATTCTTAATACATAATTCACACAGTTTATATATATATATAATATATATATATATATATATATATATATATAAGCATTTTTATATACTGCGAATATACAAATATAAATTACATAAATGATATATATCAAGTTTTTGGCGAGGTATATATATATATATAACTGAAGAAAAAAAAATGCAATTAAGAGGCGTAACTACGACAATTCAATAATTAAGAGTTACGCAAATATTTGAAACTGGCAATTAGGACCGATATTGAACTATTTCAGTAAAAAATGAAAAGAAAAAGTAGTGAAAAAGTTATACTAACCGTATACTAAAAGACCATCACCAAATGAATTCAAGAAATAAAAAAAAAAAATTCAAACAGTATCCGACATTTGAGTATTTAAAAAACAACTCCTTTTTCTTATGGAGTATTACGACCCAAGATACATTTCTTTCTAAACCTTTCCGAATGCCTATATACTTAGTCCCGTGTACGTAACATACACACACATTATATTTTTTATATATATATATAGCTGTAATAAATTTCAACGAAAACATTAATACAGTTATAGAAAATAAAAGGTTAATTTTTTTTTCTACTAAAGCTAGCAAGTATTAGTTACAATTCGTTTTATGTACACTGACGTAGAATAAGCACTTAACAGAATCAGCAACAATAACAATTATAGTGGTGGTAATAATAATTAATAATAATAATAATAATCACTTCACGAGAGAAAATAACCAAGATTCAATAATACACTGAAATAATAATATTAAACAGTCTATTGGTGTAAGATATTGAATAAAATGATACAATTAATAACATGATTATGCGGTATTAAACTTAAACGTTACAACAGGTATTTGTATATACACAACATAGTGAAGACAAAGGAACGTCATTACTGCCATTTATCGTGTTTTAAAGCACCATTTCAACTCAGTGAAGACGAAAATCGAAACAAAATTACAATTCTATCGAAATAGAAAAGTTTTTTAAGCTTTAACTGAGCAATTCATTGAAGTCATTTGGAGTTACAGCATTCATTTAGTTCTTCATTAGTATTCATTCTTTAGTATTAGCATTGAAAAAACTAAAATAATAATAATTTCAATAATTTTAGAACTTTTCCGTTTTCGAGGATCGAAATCGCTGAATATGATCGAATGTAATCGATTGAATATTACGCGAGTGATGAATCGGGCTGAGGGAAGGTCAGGTCAAGAGGAAAGTTAGAATCCTCCCCTTGGAGGAGGGTAGAGTGACCTCTTGAGGTTTCCGGACCCTCCGAACTGCCTGATGGCCATCATGAGTTCCTCCCTCGCGTCCAATTGGGGCGCGTTGCCGGCGGAGATTATTTTTTTGCCGGTGGAAGTTCGCCGGTCTTCATCCGACAATCCCGGTGGAGGGGGAGGGGGAAGGGGAACTTGAGACGTGGGAGGGGGAGGAGGAGGAGGAGGAAGTCCGGGCATTGCGGCAGGGGGAGGAGGAGGAGGAGGCTGCGGGACGGTCATTTTAGGGGGAGAAACGCGCGTTTCTACTGGCCGAAGTTTTACCCCCGCGAAGGGAGGGGGCGAAGGTTCGTGGCCGGGGGAAGATGGTTCTCTCTCCACTTTAGGGGGTGACACCCTGGATCCACTTGGAGGGGGATGTTGCACCGCCTGTTGAACCAGGCGTGAAGACATCGGTGCCATTGACATTCCCCCAGAAAGACTGGAAGGAGGGCTCTTTCGTTCTTTATCTCCCATTTCTGCTTCCGTAGGGATACCGGGGATGACTCTGCCGTGGAGGGGCGCTGAGGGTCGTCCCTGGGAAGGACTATCAGATTTAAGCTGGACAATGGATCGAACTTTGTCCTTTTGAGGCACACACTGATCGTTCTTGTCATTCGATAAGGTGACGACTGACGAAAAACGAGCGTTGATGTTGTCGTCGTTCCTCTCATTCGTTGGAGAACTGACGATGGCGTTACCACTTGTCTGAAACGTTGAACAAAAATAAAGTGTATCAACGCCTTATCCCTTCGAAAAAATTATCCTTTCAGATACATAATTATCTAAAAACCCATTTCCCTTTGTGTATGGGGCGGGCACGATGATTAACATAGAGACTGAAAACACACGTCAAACAAATATACAAAAGGATCACTACCGGCAATAAGGCACCACCAGAATCTCTGGGATCCAGTGGTGACTTTCATGAGAAGGTTGTGGCTACACCGCTTCTCGTTAATCCTAGTGCCATTTTTTTATCAACTCCATTTACTCGCAAACAAATTACATCCTCCATTTACGTGCTCTCCGTCATTCCATTTTACACAAATCAGTAATCACGCTTCTTAAATTATTCATCTCAACTGTTCTCACTTTAGACAGCGAACTATCATGCCAAACAAATCTCTCGCATCTATACATTGGTGTTATGCCATTAAACTTTTATTACACAATGTAAAATCATCACGCATCTGATGTTTTATGGACACTAGACAATCTTCTGCAAGTTTTTCTTCATGCTTAAGCAAGCTCACCTGTGATCTTGGGGTATATTGAGCAGAAGGTTGACTATGATTTCTAGTAATGAATTGAGAATTCGGCTGAGGCACCTGCTGGAAGCTCGGCTGAGGCGCCTGCTGGAAGCTCGGCTGAGGCACCTGCTGGAAGCTCGGCTGAGGCACCTGCTGGAAGCTCGGCTGAGGCACCTGCTGGAAGCTCGGCTGAGGCACCTGCTGGAAGCTCGGCTGAGGCACCTGCTGGAAGCTCGGCTGAGGCACCTGCTGGAAGCTCGGCTGAGGCACCTGCTGGAAGCTCGGCTGAGGCACCTGCTGGAAGCTCGGCTGAGGCACCTGCTGGAAGCTCGGCTGGGATGCTTGTTGAAGCCAAGGTTGTGACGACTGCTGGAAAGCTGGCGGAGAAGTTTGTAGTTGTCTACCTTGTGGCGCTGACTGAAAGGCCGCTTGCATTCCCGGTTGTTTACTGAAGGGACGCGACATCTCCGACGGTTGTGGCTGACTGCGGTCAACCATATCGGGCTGCGTCTTCACGACATTGACGGGTCTTTCCTGCCAAGCACCAACGGGAACGCTGGGACCCCTCTTCCACGAGGTACTGCAGAAGGAAAAATCTTACTAGAAATGGTTCGTACATTTTCTCGAAGAACAAACTTCTTTACTCATCAATAGTAATTATTCTCGCAACCCTAAAATTTGAGTCATTTACGAAACTTGCGACAAATCCAACTCTGAAATCGTGAATTAATACTGGTTCTTAACGAAGTTCACGGATAATTTGAATTATTCTCGCGTTATCACAATGTTTACATAACGTTAAAGGGGAATTAATGAATATGGTTTACAGGTTCAGAAACATCTTATATATTTTTTTGCGACTCTTTACTATTCCAAACCATATATGAACAACAGATTTAAATTTGAACTAGCTGCTTTGATGGCTATATTTAATTTACTTATTCAGATATCGAGACGAAGAAACTAAAAATACGTTCAACATAATTTACGGAAATGTGAAGATTTTTACGTTCTTTGTACTATTATAACTTTAATGTACATTCGGATACCAAAGTCCGATACATTGGGCCGTAAGGGAGGCGTGACCCAATGCGCATCAAGACTTTCGTAATCGACTGTACATATCCTAAATTTAACTTTCTCCGTAATCCTGGCTCTTCAATATAGGAAAGCATAAATTGAATACTGGTGACGCGAACGCTCAACTGAATTAAAGCGCAGTTTTGGAAAAAGGTCCGCCTAGAAACAATATCTAAAAGTAAAAAAAAAATACTAATTAGTGTAATATGATAATTGGGTTTTGTTTTAAAAATTTTATGTCACTAAAAATATCAGGTCATCGCATTAGTAATGTTTTTTACGATAGATTAAGTTTAAACAAATTTTCCGAAGGTTATATCTAAGAGGAGATCTATCGTGTTTCGCTACATACTTTACAGACCTTGACCAGTGAAGACGTGTGTTTTGCTTTATGTGAACCCCTCATAAACATGGCGGTATCAGAAGAGCATATCAAGCATATAATGCTTTACGAGTTCAAAAAAGGGAATAGTGCTACTGAAGCAACGCGAAACATTCAGGAAGTTTATGGCAACGATATTCTGCGTGTGAGGAACTGTCAAAGATGGTTTCAAAAGTTTAGGAATGGTGACTGCTGTTTGACAGATGCAGCACGCTCTGGACGCCCTGCTGAGTTTGATGATGACCTGCTGTTAGCCGCACTTGAAAAAGACTGTTCAACAACTGTCGAAGAATTGGCCCAGAAACTCTATTCATTCCCGTCCACCATCCATCGACATTTGCAACAACTCGGGAAAGTGCCTAAGTTAGGAAAATGGGTGCCACATGAATTGTCGGTCGACAATCTGAGGGTGCGGGTAAACATTAGCACAGCTCTTCATTCCCGTGAACTCCAAGATCCGTTTTTGCACCGTTTAGTGACTGGTGATGAAAAATGGATACTGTACCAGAATGTTAAGCGCCGTCGACAGTGGGTTTGTGCCGGAGAACCAGCGACACCACAGCCAAAACCAAATCTTCACCCTCGGAAGGTGTTGCTTAGTGTATGGTGGGATAAAGGTGGTGTAATACACTTTGAAACCTTACCACACAACCAACACAACCAAACAATCACCGCTCAAGTGTCCTGTCAACAACTGGATCGATTGAACACTGCACTAAAAGAAGAGAGACCACCTTTGGTTAATCGGAAAGGAATCGTTCCACCACGACAACGCACGTCCTCATACCGCTCGGATCACTTCTGCAAAAACTGAGGAGCTTGGGTGGGAAAAACTTCCACATCCTCCAGACCGTGCGCCTTCAGATCATCATCTCTTCAGGAGTCTGCAAAACTATCTTGACATACTTCTTTAGATGACCCGCACACCAGTAAGTTTTTTGCCTCAAAACCGCCTGAATTTTATAAACATGGCATTGAAAAGCTTGTAGAACGTTGGCAGAGTGTCATTGATTCCGATGGAAAATATATACTGGATTTTTTTTTTTTTTTTTTTTTTTGTCGTCCAAATTCCGATCTAAAAAACGACATTACTTATGGGATGACCTGATAGAACGTACAAAGAAAAACAATATTAACAATATATATAGTTGTTTATATTTTTTGATCTCTTAGGCAAATTTCTTTCCGAAACTATATAAATTATATGTTAAAAACTTGAATTCTCGGAGGTTTACCCAATTCCCGATAAGACATTATGGACACGCGTCCTGACGTCGTTTGGGTTGAATGCCTTCAGTTTTATCTCCATGCACGACACTGGGAAAATAACTTTTGTTTACAGCTTCGGTACTCACCCAAGTGGTGATGCCTGGTTCGTTTGGGGACTTTTGACGACTGATTCACTTCATTAGATGGCTGTGGTTTTATCTGCAAAAGTAGTAATTATTAAGAATTGTTAAGGTTTCTTTAGTCGTGATTTACGAGAAGTTGCTGCACGAATGCGGGGAAATTAATCAACTACGAAATGCTAAGTTCTCAAACTTAACCTCTGATCTCGCGTTCACTACTTTTAAACTCCGAATAAAATGAAAACGTGCCCGAAAATAGAGTATTTTCATGCAGAAAGTATGGGAATGAATTCAAATGAAAACTAGAATACTATTTCCGACTCTGAACGGAGCATACCAATATTTTTTTTTTGTGCAATTTTTTCGTCTCGTGCAAATTACTACGTTCCTCTTTCTTTTCTACTCTCTCAAGGGTACCAGCGATGACCCACTCAAAACAGAGTGGAAAAGTGACATTGCTAGGGGGGGACATTTACTGTGTGTAAATTTAAAATGTACGTTTGTTTGATGCGTCTCTGCATGAGTTGAGAGACTTTGGGTCTGTGCAAAAAGTTCTAACTAGAAGTGGTAGCGAGCTAATATGTAACCTTCGTTTACGATCAGCGGGTTAGAGTCATGGAGAGACTTCTTAATAATCCATCATTTAATATTTTAATAATTGAATACAAACAGAAAAACATACTTTCATACAATGAGGATGATATACACTACCAGTCAAAAGTTTAAGTACACCCTGAAATATTCATAAATTTCAAATTGTTAGAAGTTTTTTTTATTTATTAACCAAGTTATCACACACACACACACACACACACACACACACACACACACACACTTAAATAATAATAAATCAGGACAATATACCGAAAGCAGTCTAAATTTTAGATTCATCAAAATAGCCTCCTCTAGCAGCAATTACGGCAGAACAAATTCGAGGCATGCGCTCAACAAGAGAAAGAAGATAGTCTGGTGAAAGCTGCTGCCAACACTCTTGTCGAGTTCCCAGAGCTTCTGAGCACTGGATGGCTGCTTAGCTTTCACTCGTCGATCCAGTTCACCCCACACTAGCTCGATGGGGTTCAGATCCGGGGATTGTGCTGGCCATTCCATAACTGAGCTGACGTTGCCGTTCTTTCTGCTTCAGGTAATTTTGACAGTTTGGAAGTGTTTTAGGATCGTTGTCTTGCTGCATTATGAACTGTTGGCCAACTAGTCGCAGTCCAGATGGGATGGCATGGCGCTGTAGAATGCTGTGATAGCCACGTTGGTTCAGTATTCAGTGACTGGAGATCTCCAACTTGCTCCCCTGCAAAACATCCCCAGACCATCACACTTTCTCCACCGTGCTTTACTGTTGACACAACACACTGCTGTGTCATTCTTTCACCCGCTCTGCACCGCACAAATACTCTGCGTTTGGATCCAAAAACTTCGCACTTTGATTCGTCAGTCCAAAGGACAAATTTCCACTGCTCAACAGTCCATTCTTGGTGTTTTTTAGCCCAGGCTAGCCTTTTCTTTTTGTTCTGGAGTCTCAGCATTAGTTTCTTTGCTGCAGTTCGTCCTTTTAATCCTGCCTCTCTTAGTCTTCTCTAAACAGTTAATGTTGAAACTGTTGTACTTCTGGAGTTGTTCACAGCTGGGCTTTGATTTCAGGTGCTGTGAGGCGTCTGTTGAGCAGAGTGGTGACTCGGATATACTTGTCCTCTGAGTCTGTTGTGGTTCTTGGTCGCCCTGACCTTTTTCTGTCCTTATTTTGACCAGTTTCTTCGTACCGTTCAATGGCACAAGCAATCGCATTTACAGAAACTTTTAAATTTTTTGCAATTTGCCTCAGTGATTGGCCCTCATTTCTCAGTTACAATCAACTGTCTTTTTTTCTGTTGTTAATTGAGCTTTGGCACCCATTTTTGCTTTTTGAAACACAGAAATATACCTTAAACTACAGTTAGCTCCTCTGCAAGGCTTTTATATGTAAAGACCCGCAGCGCATGTTAATAACTGAACACGTGTATTAACATACTCCTGAAGAAAAACACTACCCCAGTAAAGACTTTTAAACTGTTTTTGGACCTTTGTGCAGAGCTAATGGCATTAATTTTAGGTTGCATGCTAGACGTAAATTAATACATTTTGAAGGCTACTTTGAAGAAGCTTCTGTGTTACAACACACCGCATAGGGCAGATGCACTGAAGCATAAAATATGAAAGCCAGGTAAGCAAATTCCTTTCTAGTACCTGTTAAGTTTACATTTGAAGTTTATGTCATGAGCTAAGCAGCAAAACATTGGAAATTAGTAGGTGTACTTAAACTTTTGACTGATATATTTTATATATATATATATATATATATATATATATATATATATATATGATGAATAAAACCACGAAGGAAAGGAAACACAAAATGGTGCTCAAGCGCTTTCGTCTAATGACATCCTCAGTGTTCCTGAGGATGTCATTAGACGAAAGCGCTTGAGCACCATTTTGTGTTTCCTTTCCTTCGTGGTTTTATTCATCAAATATTTTTCACGTGTTACCTTCGTGAAATAATTTTCATATATATATATATATATATATATATATATATATATAATACACAGACCGTGCACGGAACAAGGAACTCTTCTAGGATAATTAAATCCACTATAGTCCGAATAAGTAATGGTAAATGACAAATACCAGAGTTTTTCTTTTTCATGATGCTAGCCCGACGTGGGCAACGGGTCACTCACAAAGAGGTCCCAAAAATATAGCTTCCTTCACCAGCCATCTGCAAAGCAGACAGGAGCTAGGGTTTAAAGCAGCCTAGCCCAGCTACATTTAGAACCTCAATATAAGCAAAAGACTCGCTGCCTTCACGTCAGATTGAATACATCAAAGAAAAAGGGGTAACTACTATATTTTTAGCCAAAAACCCAAACTTAAACCTCAACTGGCAGAATTGAGCGTCCACTTTTCAAGGCACATAACATGTCCGTTTCAAGATGGGAATGAACTCAGAATGGTTCCCTGAGGTTTTTTATGATACACACAGACCGTGCATGGAACAAGGAACTCTTCTAGGATAATTTGCAAATGGCTAGTGAGGGAAGCTATATTTTTGGGACCTCTTTGCGAGTGACCCGTTGCCCACGTCTGGCTAGCATCATGAAAAAGAAAAACTATGGTATTTGTCATTTACCATTACTTATTCGGACTATAGTGAATTTAATTATCCTAGAAGAGTTCCTTGTTCCATGCACGGTCTGTGTGTATCATAAAAAACCTCAGGGAACCATTCTGAGTTCATTCCCATATATACATACACACACACATTATATATATATATACACACTCCTTAACCCTTTAAGGACTGAAGATGCCAATTGGTAACGTTTCAAATACACGCATTCATAACTTAACCCCACAAAAAATTCAGGGCTTAAAGGGTTAAAGGTGTAACAATTTTAAAAAAAAGAAAAAAAAGTGACGGTGGCATTATCTCACTTCCTGGGTGAGGAGCTCCCTTCTAAAAACAGTTGTCCAGACAATGATACCTAATTCAAATGACGAAACACTGATACTTCAGTTCCTTAATTTCGGTGTAAGTACGATCCAACTACAATTTGGAGTGACTAAAAAAAGGAGGCAATAATACTTAAAACAAATGATAACCAACCTCTTTCCTCTCCGTGTCGTCATCATCAGGATCCTCTAATCGAATGGGAATTGAGATTTCAATCGGCCTTCTCTGCTGTGGTGGAACATTAGCGGACGACTGATTGACGCTGTTCACCATCTTTGGGAAGAAAGAGCAGTTTTCAAAACATGGTGACAATAGAAAGTAGATTACTGTATTTAAAAATGTGCACCATTTCAAATAAAACTATAGTTTTATTTTAATGAGTCCTATTAACCTACTCATTTCACCTAAATATATAGCTAAAGGAGACTACACAAGGTATGGATAAACTCTAGAAATTTCCATGTGCGCATAAACTCCTTACAAGTGACTTGCGGTGGCCAATTCCTATTTATTATATATATATATATATATATATACACACACACACACACACACAATCCACTAGAAAATGAGTGAAAAATATAGAGGACAGTCTAAACTACATTAGGACAGTCTAAACTACATTAGGAAAGTAGTTTAAAAGTAGTTTTGAAAAGCATCTAAAAGTAACCAAAAACTCACCCATGGCGCCGGAGTTTTCCAGCCAAGGCGCAAACCACCTCCGACACGCTGAGATTAAAGTTACAGAAGCAGGATTTGGAAGGAACATGTTAATGGCGTAAGATAAAAATTGTCGCCACTAAACTATAAGATTAACAGTCTATTAAGTACAGTTATTATGCATTAATAAAGTAATTTCAATAGTAGTACAGTACACTATATGGAAAAGCAAGATTATTTTGTAAATGACTAACGTATATACGAGGCCAAGGGGTAAATATTTTTAATATATATATATATATATATATATATATTATTTATATGATGAATTAAATCATGCAATTCAGTATTAGAAAAATGTGTACGGTAAACATACCAAAATTATTGATAAAATTAAAACCTGCCAAATTTATGAAACAATAAATGAAGAAATTTTAGCTTAACACGTTGCACTGAAGCTACATCGCTATAACAACTTCAAAATTGAAAAAATTTCAGTCTTTAATTTTGTAAAATAGATGAATAATATCAGAGTAAACGCGAAAATTGAGTTTGAAGACGGGTCATTTAAGTGCATATACAGTAATGTCCATTTGACTAGTTTTCAGACTTCGTCCTTTGTCGCAAGAAAAATGTCAAACAGCTACCAATTAACGAGGGGGGGGGGTTCATTACTTCTTTCCTCATTTTAAAGCCCTTAAAAACAACTTCTCAAACACATCAACCTTGAGATTAGTGCCAGTGCCAGTCGTTCCTCTTATTATTAGTGGCATCACCTAACAAACTTTTCCTTTTTTTAACACTTCTAAACAGTCGTTCGAAGCAACCTTGAATTTCCTTAATTATTAAAAGCTTTTTAAACATTTCTTTACCTCATCTAATGTTTACCACCGTATTTTTAAACCTATTTTCATTCTCAGAATTTTCCTCCCCTTCAAAAATAGCTTTTTATGAACATTCGCTTGGCAGGTGATACCAAAACTCTTTTAAACTTCTATCATCATCATACAAAATAATTAATTATGAAAAAAAAAAATTTAATTTTTAAATTACATTAAATAATGTTGATTTTTTTTATTTTTTTTATACGAACAGGGTATATTAAGCTCAATAACGCTGTCGGTTTAACCGTGATGACGTCCAAACGTTGTAAATACCGTCAGAATAAACCAGAGAAAAATGAGAGAATTAATGGAAGATTCTAAAGAGTACTTCTTTAAGGGAAAGAGAATTCCTACGTTTCGGGAGAAATAGTGTCATTATTAAGCATTTAAAATAAATGTTTAGTCGCGAGCCAGAGATAAAACCATTTAAAGAGAATTTGCGAGCGAGATGTCTTACCCCGACGCTGTTAAGTGTTGGTGGATTGGCAGCGATTGGCGCCACTCTGTTGTGGAGAATTTGTTGGTTCTGTAACAGCTGTTGCTGCCACTTCATGAAATCATCCTGCAGACGCATGTATTCGTTCGCCAGTCCAGAGTCGGGAACCGTTTGATATCCTTCGGGTATCCTTCCTTCAGAACCTCCTGAAGAACAAATACAAACAAAGTCAATTAAAATTTCGGAGAATAAGATTTTTGTATCTTTGAATTCCTTTTCAATGAGGAAACTCTAGAAACTAAGAACCATTGTTTAAATATCTTAAGAGAGTAAAGAGGATGGAGTCTAGGGTCGACCGTGATGTAGGAATCGCTTAAAGGATTTGTATACGTGCCTAGTTCATGCGTGAAACGGAGTCAAGATTGAATAAAAGATATTTGACTCATTTATACGATGATTTGCCTTTAATTAAACATTTTCCAACAATTTTGGTTTGATTTTTTCTAAGCAACATTCTCTCTCATATTCCTGTGAATGTCGAGCGTATTGCGCCTCTGTAATAACACAAAGTAAATTTGGCGTTAACCTATCCAGTATAATAATAATTAGAAATATTACAATAGTTTCTTCCTTTCGAAAATGGCTTGAAAAACAAAAACTGTTGCTTCGTTATTTGTGTAACTTTGGTTATCGCTCAATCGGTAGTGTCAAAAAGTCTCGCATTAATGTACGTTTTCAGATATCAACGAGTGTAACGTGAACTACCTACCTACAGTCGTTTCCTATATGTTTTGATACAAATAAATTTTGACTTAAACGAGGAAATAAATGTAGGTTACTTCGAAGTAAAGCAAAGGTATCAGATTCCTCACACACTTTGATATTTATATCTTGGGATTAACTTGTAAAAGTAGGCAAAGTAGATTGTTCCGATAGACGAAAGGGCGTACCCACCCAAGTTTGATAAAAAAAGTAGTATGATGCTGATTTCTGCGTTAGCGAGTAAAAACTAAACATTCAGAATTGGTACATCGCATTTAAAATGAACAAAGAATAAATTGGCCGGAACAGGAAATTAAACACGTTTTATACTATTACTACACTAATAACACCGAGGTTATATTCATAAGAGATGGCAAGTTAGCTTAATTGTACAGAAACATTCTTTTTCAAAACTTCTTGTACCAGTAGCTATGTGGGCAATAATTATGGGCTAAACTCCGCACCGACAAAGCTCGAAATTACTCGATATATATCCTTCTGATTGTTGCAAACATTAATTCAGAGATATTCGACATCGCAAATTTGGCAACAAATCAACGTCTTGAGTTAGCTGATTTAATCATACGCAGAAGTGTTCAGTACAGTCTAATGAAAAGAACCCACTTTGGAAAATCTGGTTCTTTAAGCTATGTTGTATCAATCACGCCATAATTTTCTTCGAAAACGTGGGCGTCGTGGTATGAAAGTAATGCGGAGCATCACTTACTGCGTACCCGTGTCTAAAAACTAGCTTTCCTATGGTATTTCGTTGTTCTCCTTTGCGTACTAACCATACAACGTGCTCATGCAGGTTGTATTCTATACTATTAATATATCTATTATAGGAAAGACTTTCCACAATAATAATTTTGCATATACAGGGTGTCCCCCAAAAAACTATATACTCTTTATAGCATCATATATAATTATATAGTTTTTGGGACACCCTGTATATAACTACTAAAATTTTGAAGATAATCCTCGATCAGCCGTGCGTAGTAGGTTACAAGGGCGTGTTGAAAGTGGGGAACTAACTCTCTCCTCCATCGAGTGGAACAAAAAAAGATAAACCGGACAAGCTAAAGGGTTATTATCACACACAAAATTAACTTGATTTAAAGTTATTAATTACTTTAGTACATACTAATGGTATGAAAGAACATACTCAAGAAATGAGTTAACGTAATCTCATTCGACAATTCAATTGTAATCATCTTTGTAAACTGGGAAATGAGGAGATTCATCACGGTAAATAGAGAGCGAGTAAAAAGTAAACGTTTTTCACCCAGGATGCGTGAAGAAAGAAATTTAAAATCAATGACCATAAAACAAATCCCCTTTTACCATGAACTAAAATCTTTAACACCTGATTCGTCTCGAACGAGCGAATTTGAAAGCAGTTTAGAAAATATATATAATCACGTCATATAGTTTCCAATAGGTGGGTTCACACATTCTTTTAACTTCATATAACAACCACCTAATCTGACCCGAATAATTCTGTCGAGATATCTTAGGCCTACAATTTCATTTAAGCTTCGCTGTCCTAAAATTATGTATTAAAAGTTTAAAAAACAAGTTTGTTTAACATTTTTTCATCTATTTATGAATCCTGAAATGTGCCAAATTTTCGTAGTTACCATAACGTTTAAAGGGAAACCCTCAAATTCCCCTCAATTTTTGAGCTTCTTAACCTTAAAAATAAAATAAAAAATAAGTTTTGAAATACTCCCTGCCTTCTGACAATTATTTCTGCCTTTCACAATCTAACCTTTTATTTTAAGGTTGAGGCGTCTGTCTTAACTTTTAACTTCACCTTTTCAAATTAATCAACTTTTCTCCCCCCACCCCAAATGCTTACGACCAACCACTTTCATCGTTAAGCTAAATCACTAAATTATCCTTAGAAGCAGACAACGAATTTCATGAAACAATTCTAGATATTTTACACACTGCGCGGCAAGTAAGCTTAGCGTCACAGTAAATGACAAGTAACAATAGGCCTACTTTGAAACAAAAAGTGCTCTCTATGAAAAGGTTAAACATCAAACGAAAAAGGTCTTGGATCACCCGAAGACCAGGGCCCCCAGCCTTCGTTAGCCTTATAAGGCTAACTAACGAAAACATCGCGACATAACCTAACCAATCGTTAGGTCAACTGCACGCCCTTGAAGAATGGTTAGGTTAAGTCGTGATATTTTCGTTAGTTAGCCTTATAAGAAGGCTAACTAAAGAAGGCCGGGGGTCCTGAACTTCGGGTGAGCCAATTTTTTTTTTTTTATCATCATCATATAGTTACCTACAGTACATTTAGCAAACTTCATTTTCATTTAAAAATTTATATCAAGACAAACTTTATAGTTTAGGGACATATATTTATAACCTGCAACGCCAAACGTCTTAAAAAAAAGCCTGCGAGGTAGTGATGCGTAAAATTTTTACTTAATTGCTTCGAAGTAACAGCCCACTTTCACTTACGAGAAATGAAGACAAGAAAATAGCTTCGTTTCAAGCAAAAAATAATGATTGTGATTTCAGATTATATTAAACAGGCTGTCCCAAAGTTACACCCACCTAAAACAAAAACTGGAATTTCAGGTTGCTTATAGCAACCAGCTAGCTGATATCAATCACGGTGGCCAAACCCCAGCTCGCGAGACAATTTTGGTTTTTATTGCATTTATCATAAAAGACAAAATTCATAATACAAATATAATTTTTTTTTTTTTTCCACACAAAAAAAATATGAAAAAATCCAAAGAAAAATTGAATTGACAGTAAAATGCGTCATGCGTACGACAATTTCTTTTGCGTGACAGGCACTAAGCGGGATAATTACTTAATTAACACCAATCGCCACTCACCAGTGTCCACTACCCCGAGGGCTGCGAGTAGTAATGAGTGTTTTTTAAAATTGGCTTTTTAGATCAAATAGTGGCTATTTTTCTCAGCTATACAAGTAAAAGTTATACAACCCCTTAGTTGATTAAGATGACTGAGCAGACAAAGTGTAAGAAACGGAAATATGAAGAAAATAAGAGTTTTTAAACGAGTGGGAGAAGAGCTTTCTTTGTATTTACTGATATGGGTGGGAAGCCTATGTCTCTTATCTGCCACGTGGCACTCAATCACTTCAAAGCGTCATCATGAAACTAACCATAAAAATTTTATTACGGAATTTCCTCCCAAATCAGAATTGCGGAAGACAAAGTTAATGTTGAAATCTAGCCTAGTTGCCCAACAAACTGTACTTTCATCATTGTGTAAGACAGCTGACTTAACTACTGAAGCTAGTTTTATTATGGCATGGAATATTGCTCGTGCTCAACTTCCCTACAGTAGTGGAGAATTTGTGAAGAATATTGCCGATGTTACTGCAATTCTCGCTCCAGATAACACAAAGTTTCGAGAACAAATAGCAAGTATTTCTATTTCCCGCCACACTACAGAGAGACGTATTTCCCAGATCAGTGCTGAAATTACATGCTCGTTGCAGAGTGATATGAAGAATTGTTGCATTCAGTTTGGCCCTCGATGAATCCACAGATATTAAAGATAACCCTCAACTGGCGATATTTGTTCATGTTACGTTACTGGCGATGGAAATGTGAAAGAAGAACTCTTGGACTTAATGACCCTAAGAGAAACCACCAGAGGGGTTGACAAAGAACGCACTTGAGGCATTATCAAATGCTCAAGTACCATTGAATAAACTTGTCAGTGTTGCAACAGATGGAGCACCAGCTATGGTAGGAGAAAATGTAGGCCCAGTTGGGCTTTTGACACGCGATTCCAAGTATCCTGTCTCTCTCTTTATTCACTGTATCATTCACCGTGGTCATTTGGTACGCAAGTACTTTAGGTATGACTGTTGTGAAATGTTCTAGAAATTGTGAATTTCATTCGTTCAAATGCAAAAACGCACCGAGCGTTTAGAAATTTTATCGAGCAGCTGGATCTTCAAGATAAGCCAGATGACCTTTCATTCTACTGTATTGTAAGGTGGTTATCAACTAGTAATCTCCTGAATAGGTTTGTTGCACTGTTGGAGCCTATCATTGATTTTTTGAAAGAAAAGGGAAAGTTATACCCACAACTAGACGATCACGAATGGGTGCAGGATCTGATGTTTTTTACTGATGTAATACAACACCTTCAAACTCTAAATTTGGCACTTCAGGGAAAGGATAAGGTCATTTCTGACCTTACACAGACAGTTTTCAGTTTCCAGAATAAAATAAAGCTCTTCCAAAAAGATCTAGTAACAAAAAAATTTGACCACTTTCTCCACCTGAAAAACCGAGCAAACACTTTTCCTGATATTGAAATAAAGATAGTAAATTGGAGGAATACAAAAGGTAAATTAGAAGGACTAATTGATGATTTTCAGTTCAGGTTTGATGAACTAGAGCTAAAACCATGCTTCAAATTTCTCGTAAATCCTTTCCTGATTGATGTCGTCAACGATGGCTGTCCCGTTACGACACCTTTTGTTACGGAAGCTGCTTCAATACAAACAGAACTTTTGGAGCTACAGGAGGACGTGGGTTTAAAGTTGATACATAAAAGCTTATCCGCAGTTGAGTTTTGGAAGCAAGTACCAGAGACAAAGTATCCTCACCTCAGGAAAACCAGTTTCCGACTTATCTCAGTTTTTGGGACAACTTATTGCTGTGAAGCACTCTTCTCGGTAATGAAGTTTGTAAAGTCAAAACATCGTGCTGCCCTCACTAACGAACACCCGACTGAGCTTCTTCATACCGCCTTAACATCACATCCGCCAGACTTTAAAGCATTAACAGCAAAAAATGAAGACCCAAACTAAGCCTTCTACAAGCAGTAATTAAACAACTTAATACTGTGAGTATAACTACATGTATATATTTTAATTAAATTCTTTAACATATTTTGCGGCTCTCGTACATCTGAAAAACGTCGTATGTGGCTCTTGGGTCCAGGAAACTTGGCCACCCTTGCCCGGGGCGGTATATCTCAAAACTTGTCTTGTTTATCACTTAAAAGCGGAACATTCATTTTATATCACCGATTTATATATACACATCACATTTTACGACGAAGATTGAATTTTCTTCCGACACAATAAACACTAAAGGGTACCGACACCTAATCCAACAGGTCGAGGCTCACCCGCAAATTGACAAGCGACCTTGGTTCCCCAAAACGAGTGCCACGACCCACAAAGCGGCAACAACAATGGAAATAGATAGTTTATTTTTGAAAGGGGAAAGAGATGGGGGAGAAAGGGGGTTGGGGACGACCGATTCATCACCAAAGCTTCGTGACCTCCTCCATTTCCCCGGACCAGTGGACTCGTCACCGACCCATTTCTTTCTTTAAAAATACCTCAAAGGAACTCGAGAGGGTAGTGAACACTGCTCGTACATATTGTCGCCCCACTCGACAATTTCCAGGTACGCTTTCATTTTTAACCAATCAAAAGAAACAAAGCTTCAAAATAAAGACCACTAAAAAATTTATGAATTTCATTGTAGACATGTTTCGCGTTTTTGGCACGCACACACACACACAATATATGCAAGAGAAGACGTAAGCATTATCATGGACGCTGAAGGTGACGAAGATGGGGTGTTCAGTGCGTTTGTATGTGGGTCAAGACCACATACCACCCACACCTGCCGCAAGATCACTAAGGCCACGCGCACTCGGTATCAACTGGCATCTCATACGAGTGCAGTCTATTATTATTATTATTAGTAGTAGTAGTAGTATTAACGGGAATGCTGGTGTTAAATCTACAATTCCCTTTACGAACGATTTATTAAATCGACGATTGGAGGTTTAGAGTGTTACACTGATTCAGGTGAAGTATAAGAGTTAAGGAAATGTAAAACTTCCTTCGGTAGAACGAAAGCTGGAGGAATTAATTAGTGAATTAGAGTAGGCCTAATTAACAACGGCGCTTCCAGTTGTTTAACTTCCTCCATAACGGTACGGGTCGCGTGACGCGGGGAACCTACGAGTTTACGAGATCCAAACCATCATCTACGGGTCGCTACATCATCCGAACGCGGAGACTATCATCCATCCAGTTATTGACCAGACCTAACGTCGCCCGACTTCGCCGCAACCGCGTTGCAACGTGGCCACTGCGTACCCAGCCCAATTAGCGACGGTAAAGATTAAAAGCTTATTATAATTTTAACGCATACCATAATTTGTCAAGAAATTTTCAGCCAACGGTAACCACTGTAAAAGTACCACACCGTTTTAAGATTCAGGTTTTGAGTAAATATAAATGGTTTTCTGACATGCTTTACGTACAAAAGATTCTGCGCAATATGGTGTCTTCATATAATCAAAAAAAAATGGATTCATAAACATTTGAAGGGAAAAAATTAAAAAAAAAAAGTAACAGCTGAATTTCTTTCCAAAAGTGAGAAAAAGTTATAAGAAACGTTGGACTTCTTGGCGATCAACCAAAAACTGAATGAATGCAAGTATTCCCACCAATGCAAGCTGCTTTTTTTTTTTTTAAAATGGTGAAAGGGGAGGTGAAATTATCTTCGATTAATGCAAGATCAAGCAATTGTGGTTAGAGAAAAATGAAATTATATCACGACGAAGGACTGAGAAGGAATTATTTTTACCTGGCTGGTAATTATTGTAAACGAAATGGGGATTTGATCCATCCATATTGGGGGGTTCTAGTTTGATCTGGGCTTCAGTTTTGAACATTATAGTCTTACTACTTCAAAAATTCACCATTTACTCGCGCGGAATCCTTCACCGTTCTTAGTTTTTTTTTAATCTAAAATTTAATTTTAAAATGGAATGAAGAAGTTACGTTGGGCGTTGTCCGGAACGCCACTAAATATTAAAGACACTTCACCAAACGAAAATCTTCCGTCACTATTTTCACTCAACTAAAAACAAATGTTAGCGAAAATAAAATTAATAAAAACTAAATTAGCTTCCTTCGCGAGAATTCCACCCGACAATACTCAGTTATTCTAAAGCATAATCAGTGGCGAGGAAGCAGCCACAGGGATGTCACTAAAGCGTCGCTGTATTTAGTGCCCAAATCACTCGAGAACCTAGCTTCCGAAAGCTCCACCGAACGTTAAACGGAACTGAATCACTGCTTAAGAAATGTCCGTACTCAAATTCCGTCCTCGTTTCTTCGCACGCCGACAGACGAAGCAATCCGGCTTCAATGACGACGCCAGAAAGAACTAACGGAGTCCTCGCCATTCGCGGGTAATATAACGGCGTTACAATTTGGCCCTCAATGAAGGTCTCGCCCACGGACAACGGTATTCAATACCCCTCTGAGGGAAATAATCGTCCCCCAGTCGAGGGAGATTTACCCCCATTTAAAAGGCGACGCACGCGCTTAATTTCGAGTGAATTCACCCTTTTGTAAGGGCATTCCTCCATCTAAACCCCTCTGGCCAGAAGCACCTTTTCAGGTAAGGGGATGCGAAGACGAGAGAAAAACAAAGTTAAGACGTAATACGAAACGAGGGAACAGAATCGGCGGAAGAGGACAGAACGCGAGGGGAGGCACGGGTAAATCAGGGGTGCCAGGCGATTATTATCCGAAACATTTATTTATAGAACGTAGAAAAAAAGTATATATATAATTATATATATATATATATATATATATATATATTATACACACGCGAGAATATGCGAGAACTTCAATTTCAACAAGTTTAATTCTGGAGAGGCAAAAAATGAAAACAAGATCAGTAATAATTAGGTAGAAAATTTACGAGGTAAATTTGAATAAAAATATGTCTTCAGCATCGAAATATTTTCAAAGTATTTCCCATAAACAAGACTAAGAGAAAATGCAAGTTTGGAATACGGTTTACACTAACTTAAAACCGCCTCTATTTCGCAGTTTACGATAAACCTTACGGGTTAATGACTCGCCGTACGCTTTCGTCGAGGTTAATTTCGTTCGTGATGGTCGTAAAACCAAAATTTTATCACCAGCTTTTATTTAGTTTCGATTTTGCTTTTGAATTTAATTCACGGATGGTCATCATCTTTCATTAATAATAATAATTTTAGAAATTCTCCACCTAAATTGCGAGAGTATTTTAGAATGTATTTCGCGTTTGCACAGCCAAATTTTACGTAACATTTAAGCTATTTTTATAAATTAGAGTTATTTTGACTTTTGTGAACAGTGATTTTGGCACCTCACCAGAAACTTTAAAAAATATGAAAAATATTCCTAACAACTAATGACTAAAACCTAATTTTAGATATGCGAGTGTGTTTCATCAGTTTATATATATATATGTGTGTGTGTGTGTGTGTGTGTGTGTGTGTGCGCGCGCGCGCGCCCACTAAGTGCGAACTCAGGAAAATTTAATTTATTTTAAATTAAATTTACAGAAATAATACATTAGAATTAAAACAAATGTTCAGATTGATGTCTTGTTTTTGGGACCCTTTTTATTTTGGTGCAGTTACAATAACGCAATGGATAATATGAGAACGAGTTACACTCGTGAGGAAAGACCTCCGCCTTTTTCTCAGTGTAACTCACTTCCATTATTAGCAATTACCTGCAACAAGAAAAAAGTCCCAAAACAAGACATCAATTTGAACATTCGTTTTAATTCTAATGTATTTCTTTTGTAAATTTAATTTAAAATAAATTTTCCTACGAGACGGGACTTATGGATAGATAGATAGATAGATAGATAGATAGAGTGTCCGAGAATTATCTGTACAATTTTTGGCTGTTATTAAAAGTCAACCATGAAGTGTAGAAATTCCAGTGTTGTCCCATTTTACAGAGAATCTCATTAAGTTTTTTCTGATACCACGTTTTGACAAGTTTTTTAGAAATGTACGCGGGTGACAGACATTGATGATTTAAAAGCAAGAATCACAGCTGCTATTGAGCGAATTGATGTGGATATGCTGCAGCGTACATGGCAACATTTGGAGTATCGATTGGATGTTTTGCGAATCAATAATGGTGCACATATCAAATGTTTGTAACAACGTTACTTTAATAAAAGAAACTTTTGAAAATACAGATTCTAAATAATCTTGTTTAAAATTTTACGTGTGTTATCAAGATTTTATTAAAAGATGAAATTGTACAGATAATGTTCGGACACACTGGAATTTCTAAAAAACTTGTCAAAACTTGGTATCAGAAAAAACTTAGAGATTCTCTGTAAAATGGGACAACACTGGAATTTCTACACTTCATGGTTGACTTTTAATAGCAGCCAAAAATTGTACAGATAATTCTCGGACACCCTGTGTGTGTATAATTCAGAGCTGGGCACTTGCGGTTTTTGCCCGTTTTTTTGCGGTACTGCGGTACTGCCGTGTTGGTCGGTACCGCGGAAAGTACCGCGGGAAATTTGAATGCGGTAGCGGTACTGCTGTACTTTCAGCGATCCTTTGCGGTACTGCGTTATGCGGTACCGGTTTGGTAGTGCGGTAGTAGTACCGCAGTACGCAAAAAACGGGCAAAAAACCGCAAGTGCCCAGCTCTGGGTCACTGTATATATATATATATATATATATATATATATATGCCCGGTTAGGTTAACTGAATGCCCGATTAGATTCATTGAATGCCCTTGACGATTGGTTAGGTTAAGTAGCGATATTTTCGTTAGCTTTTATTTTCGTTAGCTTTAACGAAAATATCACGACTTAACCTAACCACTCGTCAAGGGCGTACAATTAACTTAACCAGGCATATATCTATTATACATTTTCGCCTGTCTGTCTGTCTGTCCTTTATGCAAGCGCAAACCGTTTGACCTAGAGCTACCAAATTTGGCACGGGAACCTCTTATGGGATGAAGAATGTCAACGCAGAGTCGGTCAGCCTGTCTGTCTGTATTACGGGCGGCAATGTGAAGCTCAAGATTTTCACGACTGTTCTTTTCTATAGTTTTATTGACCAGATATCTGATCAGATTCAGAAATCTTGACACAATGTGAAGCTCAAAATTTTCACGGCTACGTTCTTTCCTGTAGTTTAGCCTGTCTGTGAAATTTATCCCGGGCAGTAATGGGGGAAGGGTGGGGGTAAGTGGGGAGGGTGGGGGTAAGTGGGGGAGAAGGGTGGGGGTAAGTGGGGGAGAAGGGTGGGGGTAAGTGGGGGAGAAGGGTGGGGGTAAGTGGGGGAGAAGGGTGGGGGTAAGTGGGGGAGAAGGGTGGGGGTAAGTGGGGGAGAAGGGTGGGGGTTAACCCCAAGTTGCATAAAGGGGGGTGAGGGTTTTTTGGGGGACATTCAATTAACCCGGGCAACGCCGTGTACCTCACCTAGTGTGTGTGTGATTATATATATATACATATATATATACAGGGCGTCCCATAAGTCCGGCATCATAGGAAAAATAATTAAAAAAAGGCAAGGCAAAACAAAAGCTTTTATTTACAGAACGTGCTCAATATGTCCACCATTGTTTTCAATACACAAATTCAGACGTCATACCCAGTCAACAAGCACACGGTGAATGATGTCAGGAGTAATGGTGTTACATGCCCCAGTAATGCGCTGCCGCAAATGTTCAACAATCCTAATTTTCTCTGCGTATACCAGCGCTTTCAAGTGGCCCCAGATATAAAAATCTAGTGGCGTGAGATCCGGGCTTCTAGCTGGCCATTCCACAGGCCCTCGACGTCCTATCCAATGACCAAGGAATTGTTGGTACAGGTATTCCCTTACTTGGGTGCTGTAATGTGCAGCAGCGCCGTCTTGCTGGAACCATGTTGGGAAATTTCCTTCTTCGTTCAAGACACTGGGAAATGCTTCTTCCTTGAGCATACGTAGCGTAGGTAGGTGCCTCCAGTGACACGTTCATCGAAAAAGAGGGGGCCTATACTGCGATCCTTCCAAATGCCACACCATACCATCACCCAAGATGCACCTTGTTCCTTTGAAGAGATATACCAGTGAGGGTTGTTTTGAGACCAGTAGCGGGTGTTCTGTCGATTTACCTCACCATTTCCATAAAAAACAGCCTCGTCACTGAACAGAATGGTGGACGGGAAATTGGCATCCCGAGCATATTGTTCCGTAGCCCATTCACAAATTCCATCCGCGCATCATCATCATCGCTTAATTTCTGTGGGATCTGAAGTTTATATGGATGCCATTTGTGAGCCTGAAGAATGCGATGGATGCTACTTTTCGACACTCCTGTCTCGGCGGATAATCGCCGAAGAGACTTATTGGGACTTCTGTTAAAATGAGCCAGGATAGTAGTCGCTGTATCATCGTCAGTGGACCTCCTTGAAGGTCCACTGCGTGGTTTATCTTCTATGGATCCTGTTTCCTTAAACTTTGCAACAAGTCTGCTAACAACTCTGTGTTATTGGCTCGCGGTCTGGATGCAGTCTGTTAAATTCAGCAGCGGCCTCTCTTTGACTCCGATTTCCTATGAGTAGAATTATCTGGATTCGTTCTTCCTTGCTCAGACATTATGGCCTGTAGAAATAGAAAAATATTAATTTCTCCTATGATGCCAGACTTATGGGACACCCTGTATATATATCGTTCAACATCCACCCCGGCAACGCCGGGTCGCTCCGCTAGTTTTAATTGTGTGAAGCTCAAGATTTTCAAGACTTCTTTTCTATAGTTTTTGACCAAATAATTTATCATGAAAATCTTAATATTCAGAAATCTTGACACAATGTGAAGCTCAAAGTCAAGGGCGTACAATTAACTTAACCAGGCATATATCTATTATATATTTTCGCCTGTCTGTCTGTCCTTCCTTTATGCAAGCGCAAACCGTTTGACCTAGAGCTACCAAATTTGGCACGGGAACCTCTTATGGGATGAAGAATGTCAACACAGAGTCGGTCAGCCTGTCTGTTTGTATTACGGGCGGAAATGTGAAGCTCAAGATTTTCACGACTGTTCTTTTCTATAGTTTTATTGACCAGATATCTGATCAGATTCAGAAATCTTGACACAATGTGAAGCTCAAAATTTTCACGGCTGCGTTCTTTTCTGTAGTTTAATCGCTGTGCTGGGCCTTCGGGCCCAGTAATTTTAATTATTTATTTAATTTATTAACACTCGGGTGCACAACCTGGAGACCTAATCAATGTGTGTGAAGTTTCATGTTTGTATGCTTCCATTTTGGAGTTATGGCCGGAACACACACACGTCTTTTTATTATTGTTATAGATATGATTGAACTCGGAATGGTCCCCGAGATTTTTTCACGAAACGCATAGATCATACATGGAACAAGGAACTCTTCTGGGGAAAATTAAATCTACTATAATCTGCATAAGTAATGGTAAATGACAAACACTAGAGATTTTTCTTTTTCATATGTTAGCTCGACGTGGGCAACGGGTCACTCGCAGAGAGGCCAAAAAATATAGCTTCCCTACTCAGCTATCCGCAAAGGACATTGGATCCAGCTTTGGTACAGGATCTAGGCCCTAGGGGTTACAGCTAGCGTTGCCAGATGTCCTCCACAAAAATACCGGACACCAGCAGCCGGGGGGAGGAATAGTGTAAAAAGTAAAAATGTATTTTCTTCATTATTCACAAATCTGTTCATCAGATGCTTTATAAAATCAATTACATGGATAAATAACACTTTAGCCGGAAAATAATATTGGAACCGATTTACAAACATTGAAAACATTTAGGTATTAACGAAAAGAAATCAACTTTATCCGCATTTAACTTTTATTCGAACAAAATTACGTAACATGCACAAAATTCCATCCAATACAGCGCTGTAAAACTCTCCAATTCTTTATCAGATCGCGATAGAAAAATGTAAAATAATTATTGACTTCAAAAAACAACAAATTATGGATAACCAAAAAAAAGCAGACGAACTATTGAAGCTACGCCTATTAAGACAAAAATTTAAAAGCAAAGACAAAAACGTGGTTTACTTTAACGTGTCCAGTATTTCATTTTTTTTTTAACCGGACAGAGTCCAAATACCAGACACTTGGCAACCCTAATTACTTACAGCCTACTATATTCAGAACCTCAATATAAGCAAAAGACTCGTTGCATTCACGTCGGATTGAATACATCAAAGAAAAATGGGTAACTATTGTATTTTTAGCCAATACACCACGGACCTCGATCAGTCAGAAGTCGCAATTCTCCTACATATCTGACCGGCAATCGGAAGATCCTGGGTTCGATTCCCGGGCGGTCACCTCATTTTTCATTTGTTCGTTATTTCTCTTCCTCGTGTGCAGAACACTCCTCTATACTTACGTCGTTTCTATACATTAATATACTGCGTGGTCATTGCAGTTAAATGTACATATTCACGATTTGCGAGGGTGCCCTCTCAAGGCATTGGTTTCTGCCCTATGTAGGAGAATTACGACTTCTGACTGATCGAGGTCCGTGGTGTAGTGGTAGCATATCTGACCGGCAATCGGAAGATCCTGGGTTCGATTCCCGGGCGGGCGCCTCATTTTTCATTTGTTCGTTATTTCTCTTCCTCGTGTGCAGAACACTCCTCTATACTTACGTCGTTTCTATACATTAATATACTGCGTGGTCATTGCAGTTAAATGTGTGTGTGTGTGTGTGTATATATATATATATATATATATATTTTGTATTTTTTTTGTATTGGGGCGTTTACCGCCACTTCCCGCTATATGGTAGCGGATATCATGGCGAGGCGGATTACGAGAAAGAGAAACGGAGACGGAGAAAAGGCACTAGAAAAGGGAGAACAGCGGACTACAGGTGAGAAGTCACCTAAAGCTCAGATAGGATGCGAGATTGGGAGAGGAAAAGGAAAACGGTCAAGCGAGAAGAGAGGGCTCTCAGCGAGCATAAGGCGTAAAACGTTCGGGAGGGGGAAATCAGAAAGGAACGGGAAGGCGCGACGACGTACTGACGACAGGGTGGGGCATTCCACAAGGATGAGAGAGACGGTGAGGGGCGACTGGCAGGAGGCGCAACGAGGAGCCTCCTGCCGGAACATAAGATAGCCGTGCGTGAGGCTCGTATGGCCGATGCGAAGCCGCGCAAGGACGACCTCTCTGTGTCTGGAGCGGTGGAAAGAGGACACCCAATATGACAGACGGGGGCGGATGGACCAGAGTTTATTTCCGGTGGCATCGTCCCAGGACTGTTGCCACATGCGGTCGTAAAAGGAACGAAAGACCTGCACATAGTCTGAGAAGGGGAGCGGGCGGGGGAGGGGAGGCAGCGAGGCGGCGGACCGGCTATGCGGTCCGCCGCCTCATTACCGGAAACACCAACATGGGCGGGAACCCAGCAGAAGGTGACCCGGATCCGGTGAACGGTGTGCAGGACATATATATATATATATATACCCGCAAGGGGGTTCTAAGCTCGTGCTCTTTGTGCTCGTTTGTACGTGCTTGTTCCTGGAGGTTTCACGTGCGCCCTCCCGGCCCTAGCACCCAAGGATGATGGGGCTCGACCCTGCAGTCCTTGGTCTTTTTCCACTTCGACTGTCCCCTCCACCCTTTCTTTTTCCTCTGTCTTTCCTCTCACTTTTTCTTTGTTTTTCCGCTGAGATATGCCCTTTTAAATAGAGGCGAATCGGTTCTTATAACCTTCGGTTACCTGAATTGTTCATTCTGACGAAGATCAAGCTTTTCAATCCACCGTAGACCTACAGTTTAACGTGGAATCTGAATCATGCCCCACCAGCAGCCCAGCGTCTTAACCACTAGGCCACCCAGGGTACCCATTTATCTACCAATCACTTTTTTTTTAAGTGTGTGGAAGGATGAACAGTTGGGTTTTGCTGCGTGCCGGCTGCCGTCACTGGGGCCGATGAATTCGTTGTCAGCGACGCTAACTACACCACCGCGGCGCGCATAAAAACGGCAATAAAAACGCCGAAGAGACTTTTGAGGACTTTGTGAAATGAGCGAGGATGGTAGCGGCTGTGTTATCGTCGGTGGATGTCCTCGGAGGTTCACTGCGTGGTTTATCTCCTATGGATCCCGTTTCCCTGAACTTTGCTACAAGTTTGCCGACACAGCTGTGTGCTATCGGCGCGCGGTTCGGATGCAATCTGTTAAATTCCTCAGCGACCTCCCTCTGACTCCGATTTCCTACGAGCAGAATTACCTGGATGCGTTCTTCCTTACTCAAAGACATCATGGGCACTTGCATAAACGGAAAAACATGAATTACTTATTTTACCCTATGGTTCCAGCCTTATGGGACACCCTATATATATATATAAATGTTAACCCCTTCGTCTTTGGCCTTGGGCAGTTCGAAGTTGACGCGGGTTCTGGTTAGGTGGCAGCAACAGATTTGTTACTCTGGTACCATATAGGGAATCGCAGTAGTTTCTCTTATACTACTCTCCGATTTCTTCTCATAGTGGATCGGAGGATTCTGTGCAGCTTACTAAATTCTCTGAAGGTTCCCAGATTATTCTTGTAACGTATCGGAAAATTATTTCTCTCTATTTAAGACTAAGTTCTCTGAAGAGAGCAAGGTTCGAAGGAGGAGACAAAGATATTCTCTTATTGTTACAGGTAATGCTCAGCCTCTAGTTAGATCAGACAATCAGAATGAAAATTTGAAAAATTATACGAGTTTATATACACGAATCTTGTTGACATTATTTAATGTTTACTTGTTTTTTATGCTCAATAGGCTGCATTATTTCGCAAAATATTTGAAGATAATGTAAATATTTTAGCTGTAGCAACGTCTAGACAGATCAGCAACATATTTGAAGATGAAGCCATATTTTTATTTTAAACTGCATATTGACAGATCTAATGTCATGATCTGCCGAGTTAACTAAAAATGGAAATTGAAATATGTATTTTATGAATTACAATTAAACATTCATATGAGCAAAAATTAAATGCTTAACATTTAATATTAAACGTTAAGCAAGACATGACAATCTTTTACAACGGAGAGAGAATGTATACAGAAAATGAACATCGCAGAATTTAATAAGATTACATTATTATGCTAAATCTAAAAAAATTATTAAGCAATTTAAAAAGAAATAATTCACCAATTATTCAGAAGAAATAAAATCGAATGCAAATCAAAAATTTATCCTAACTCGTGTCAGCGTTATGCGACTTTACACTATATGTCAAAATGAATATATGAATATAAATATACACGAGGATATAAGACCTGTGGATGTATGTATGTTTTAGCAGATTTAGTTAGTTAAATAAAGGTTTCCAATTTTATTATGTTTATTATTTCTATGAATTCATAACAAAAGTCATTTCACGAAATGACCAAGGTGTAATTTCAACCATTACGCGAAATGGCTGGTTAACACACTATTATATATATATATATAATATATATATATATATATATATATATATATATTATATATATTTATTATATAGGCGAGGCTCGGTGGTGTAGTGGTTAGAGTCGCTGACTACGAATCCATCGGCCCCGGGATCAAGACCCGGTGACAGCAGCCGGCGCGCAGCAAAACCCAGCTGTTTATCCTTCCACACAAAGAAAGTGGTTGGTAGATAAATGTGTACCCTGGGTGGTCTAGATGCTGGGCTGCTGGTTGGGGGCGTGGTTCGGATTCCACGTTAAACTGGAGGTATAAGGTGGAGTGAAAAACTTGACCGTCAGAATGAACAATTCGGCGGAAGCAAACCAAAAGTGTATATATATATATTGTAGTAGTACATGACCAATACCTAATTCGTATGTTGTTAAAACAGAACATGTTATTGTTAGCATAAACTAAACTAAAGACTATGGCTAACTTTAATTGAATTTTAATCTAAAATACGATAATTTTAATAAATAAGTTAAAGACTCCAAAGAATTTCAAACAAATTTAATTAAAATTCATTACATAAATACGCATTAACAAAACCTCGTTTCCCAACTGAATGGGGTGAGAAGGCACAAACTGCTCGGCCGAGGCCATCGTTCCCTTTCGTAAGAAGAGGAAAGGATGGGTCCTCGGCCCAATCCTTCCCTTCCCGTACCACGGGCTGGCGGTGGGGTAGTCGCATCCCTCCTCCTACGTATCTAACTTTCTTAAACATCTAATTCAACGATGCGAGTCCTTTTTCTTTACGCCAAAAAGAACGAACATTTTGGCAACTAAAAATGACTAATCACGGAGAGAAGTTGACTTTAACCCATTAGTGCCCATTGGTAGAATTTCCTACCGACAAATTTGTTCATTATTTTCACTTTTTCTCGTATTCGCGCGATCTTCGGTACGATATGACGCAATTTTGTCGGTAAGAAATTCTACTAATGGGTACGACATATCACTTTCACGACAAACTATAGACAAGTTTTTTTTTTTGTTTTTTTTTTAGTTCATTTTGGCCTAATACAACGTAACCGAACGAGTGAGAAGGGTTGGGGGGGCGGTAAACATTTGACGTATCAGGAATTCGTTTTCGTCAGCAAAGAGGGTACAAACCTCGGTTTAAAAAAAAAAAATTTATATACATACATACATACATACATACCACATATATATATATATATATATATATATATATTATATATATATAAATTATTTCACGAAAGTGACACGTGAAAAACATTTATGATGAATAAAACCACGAAGGGAAAAGAAACACAATGGTGCTCAAGCGCTTTCGTCTAATGACATCCTCAGGAACACTGAAGTAAAAGGAGAGTTCAAGAAAATATATAGGTTACAAAAATATATGTACAGTATATGTATATATAGTAAGTATAGATATAAAATTTTATTTCTATACTTACTATATATACATATACTGTACATATATTTTTTTAACCTATATATAGTCTTGAATTCTCCTTTTACTTCAGTGTTCCTGAGGATGTCATTAGACGAAAGCGCTTGAGCACCATTCTGCGTTTCTTTTCCCTTCGTGGTTTTATTCATATATATATATATATATATATATAAACATCGGTATATGCGATATATAAATAATTATATTTAGTTACACGATCTAATTAATGACTGCAAAGAAAAAATTATTTAGTTTCTGGCGAATTTTTTTGTAAAAATCTATTTAGAGGTGCATAAAAGTGCATCGCAAAATGTTTCTTACGAAGTCATGCAATATTTTAGTGTTCAAACAAGCGCACTATTATTTAATTAATTGAGCGTAACTTCAACTGATTATACAGGGTATCACGGAAAAGTCGCGCTCCAAAAGCTAATATGTTGTATATTATGGGGGAGGATGTACGCGTGTGTGTGTGTGTGTGCCTTTGGGATTTCTTCCGCCCAAATTGTTCATTCTGACGAAGGTCGAGCTTTTAACTCTACCTTAGACCTACAGTTTAACGTGGAATCCGAACCACGCCCTACCAGCAGCAGCCCAGCGTCTTAACCACTAGGCTATACTCATTTACCTACCAACCACTGTGTGGAAGGATGAACAACTCGGTTTTGTTGCGTGCCGCCTGCCGTCACCGGGTCTCGATCCCGGGGCCGATGGATTCGTAGTCAGAGACGCTAACCACTACACCACCATATACACACACACACACACACACACACGGCGCAAGTCTTTCCGTAATTTTAGTTCTGCAAATGAGGCGGGATGCTGCAGAGGGGTTAAATTCTGTACCGATTCACCGATTTGTTGTACCTGGTATTCCATGCATTAAAATCAAGCTCACCCTCTCGTCTATTGTTAATTTCGCAGCCATCCCCTACCTTAAAGAAAAAAATATATATATTGTCAACACAAAATTCCTATGATGCGCGACTTTTGCGCCACCATATATATGCGTGCGTGTGCGCGTGTGTTTGGGGGGGGGGGTACTAGGAAGCCTGTGCATCCGCAAGTTGTACCCGTGGTGTACACAAGTAAAAAAAGTTATCTCATTAAAGATATTTGAAAAAAGATTTAAAAAATCGATAACTTTGCAACATTCACGACAAAAAAATCTGTCATATGGAATTTCAGTTATTTTATGGTTACCAGGACATTAACTCAAAACTCAAAAGCACTTTTGGCTGGCTTAGGAACGTTTATGCGTCTTTATACGTACGATTAATTTGTGCAAATTTAATTCTTTCCAATAAATTAGAAATAAAATACAACTGAAGCTTTCCAAGATTCAATTCATTTTTATTCCAAATCAATCATCATCAATTTTGAGCTGACACCAACACCACACACACACACACACACACACACACATATATATATAGTGTGTGTGTGTGTGTCCCCTTTAAGAAATGCTGTGTACGCCCCTGAGTTGTACGAACTTTGTTGTTGTTCATAGGCAAGACGTCATTATAAAGTTTTAAAAATGGCGACTGTGCAGCTTCTTCCTTTTAAGGAAACAAAACCTATTAAATTGGTGTTCCGATTCGAACAAACGCATTTGGCATCAAGCGTCACGCGTGCCAGAGGGCAACCCTCATCATCTTCCTCCTCCTTCTCTACCCTTCCACGCGCTATAAATTTAAACCAATGATAATTTTTATTTGAAGATGAAACAAAGGGCGCGTAACTCCGGCTCGTCTCAATCGTATCGTGGCCTAAAACGATAATAACGAGTCATCACTGAACAAAAGTTCAACCAATGTCCAGCCCAAAAGACGAAATTCCCCTCGTATTAACGTTTACACGAATGGGGGAATCGGGCAGACTGTGACCATTCCCCTCCTGTCTATCACCCATCAAAGAGCCATAACGCATCCCTCTTCCGAGGCATAGCCTGGATTATCGTCTCTTCGATCTTTCATTCACAGCTTCCCCTCACCTTCATCCTTTCTATTCGCATCTCCCCTCGAATCATCATCATCATCGTTCAGCCGCGCCAAAATGAGAGTCCCTTATTTGGGATTTTGTGTATATAGGGAGCAAAACATTCCCCCCCGAAAAGGTGTGACGTCACGGCTGTAGGAGGTACGAGAAAATGTTGGGAGATGGGGGTTACTCATTTCTAATTCGGGACCAGGCTTCGAAGTTTCTTTTTTTTCCTTTAAATGAATAATTTTAATTTATTTTTTCCTCTCTTTTCTTTTGAACTATTTTTAAACGAAGATTCTTCTTGTAGTTTGTGTCTACCGCGTACAAAACGTCAGATAATGGTACACACATTTTTAATTGAAGGCAACTGTGCAATACGTTCTCTTTTATAAAACAAAAAGCGCCAGTGTGTGTGTGTGTGTGTGTGTGTGTGTGTGTATGTGTGTGTGTATGTGTGTGTGTGTGTGTGTGTGTGTCAAAAATTCAGGAGCCACACGTAATGATTTTTTTTTTAGTTTGTTTCAAACACTTGAAAAAGTGGAACACACTCGCGCAAAACGTATTGAAATGCGTTTACAAGTTTATGCCGCTCAATTCTAACAATCAATACTGATAAAATAGAGATGTTACTACTTTTGGCTAATATACACACATATACACGCGCGCGCGCGAGAGAAACTAGGTCTAGCCTTGAAAATAAATAATATCCGTGTACCTTTCATTTGCGTATATATATCTAAACTGTTCATCGCGAGGAGCGACTTAAGGTCAAAAATATTCTCCCACGGATCAAAATAATACTCAGTAACCTCGTACAGGATGATGGTTATTATTATAAACGCGCGTTGTAAGGACTTCCTCCGCTCAGCATTGGCGGACCCAAACCACGGGAACGGCAGATATCCCTCCGTCACCTTTCCACGCCAATGAAGCGAATCTCAAAAGGTATTCGAACCCTGGATGCAGCGAGCACGCAAGAGGTAAATACGAGTCTCGTCTAAGTCGTGGATAATCATGATAACGAAGTCACGAACCACTCGGAGCGAGACTAGTCTTTTTTTTGTTTTTCTTTCTTCGTTATGCAAATCTTTTCCACTCGTTTTTGTAGGCTCCGCTCGAATGCTATTTCCACTTCCGGTCAACAATTACAGATTATTTCTTTCTTTTAAGGTACTAAATTCCAATCGATACACGAGAGAGAAAAAAACCTAGAACTAAGTCGAAATAGCAAAAGGTTACGAAACTAGGTTTAAAAAAAAAAAAAAAGTTCAACTACGAAACGCCTATCTACTTACCCACCGATGGAAAGAGGAGGACCATGCATGCGCGCATAAATCATCCCCCTTCCTTATCTGCTCTTCACCTCCGATTTAATTCAAAATTGGAGTTCATTCGTAGTTCGTAGTTATTAATTGTAAAGCGGTAAAATGAAGGTGGGTGGTGTGGTGGTGGTGATGATTTTGGGAATTATTTAATCTCTTTCGTAATGGCGAATGTCACGCGACGGAGGGAACTTAAAACTATACGTGGAATCCGAACCACTACGGATCGCTACATCATCCGTAAGCGGAAGACGGTCCCCCATCCAACTGCTAACCAGACCCAATGTCGCTTAACTTAAAAATAAACTGAAATTAGTGGCAATTATATCACTGAAATAACTTCCAATAATTATACTCTTATTAATAATAATTAATTCTATAAACGCTATCCTATATTTAGTTAATAATTACTTCTATCATCGTATTATAATACTTTAAGAAGAGTAATACTAAAAATACTGAAGCTATTTTCCTACCAAAATTAATGACGAGTAAATTTCGAAGGGCATCTACGTGGAGGGTTTGCGAATGCCAAACACCAAAATAAAGTAAAAGAACTGAACAATAAAATGATGAAACTCACGAAAAAAAGAGGTACAAAGATGAAACTATATATATATATATATATATATATTATATATATATACACGAGAACAAAGAATATTTCGAAAGAAGGGAAAGTCTTGCAGGCGAAATATCTTTCCACACTTACACAAGTCATCGTGACAATGTGTACACATTTCAGTGTGTACACATTGAGCCGTGGGCAAATTATTGGATGTGCGCCACAAAAAAAAAAGCAAAATGTGCTTTTAAGGTGGAAGTACAATGTACAACTTGTGATCATCTATCACTCACACAGAGATGTACCTTGTGTGGGTATTCTTATGTAGAGTACATCCCATCAAGTGGATTCTTGTTCCTACAATTGCTCCGTAACCTTAACGTACAACGAGCATGCGAGCAAATATGCTCTTTGGAAGAGAGAAAGCGTTTAAAAATCCAGTTAAATCAACGGAGCAAATATTAATGTAGAGTATAAATAAGTTAAGAAAATATGCCACTGCAATGTAGACTGCGAAAGTATTTGTAAAACACACACGCGCACTTATTCTCTATACAAAGTTCACTAACCTATTTGACTGGAATTCTTTTTATTTGACCTACTTCCTTTATAACAAATTGACAAGATACTTAATTGACAGTCTATTTGGCTCGTGCTTATTGAGTAAAATCTACTTGGGGGCTGATTAGGGCCTAATATTGAGGTGCAACGTACGATTAGTTACGGAACCATACCACACACGTCGGGAATAAATCGATTCACCTTTACTATTTAAACGATAAAAACAGTTTTAGCGTTTGAGTGACATTTAGCATCGGAGGTTATCCTTCAAAAAAAACGGAGATAGGCACGCCAAATCATAAAATATGCCAAGTTCGATGAGACAGAGAAGTTTAACTTCTTGTCTCACGTATGTACGTACAAACTGGCGTGCGCGTAAGGAACGTACAACTAATCAAACACTTTTACCTACTCTAAAAGTTCAGAGTTAAACCGCACAAAGATTATACAGTAGACCGACTGTACAGCCAGACACGCGTACGTAATTACACGAAAGTAAACGGGACAATCTTTTACGTACACGCGTACGCATTGAATTCGTCACGGCGAGTGATTAACGTACTTACACCCAATTTTTGGAGGTTTATTTAACCTTCCAACGTAGTTTCCAGGTTACAAAAAAATCACTTTCTGCCAAGAATTTCCTATTCCGATAATCTCCATAATGGTAACTCGCGGCATCACCGCAATAAGTTCGGGAGTCGCGAATGACGCCGCAAGAACATTTGGTAAAATATTCGGCTCTTAATCCGAAGGTCCTAGGTTCGAGTCCCTACTGGGACTACCTCATTTTAACGAGGCGCTTCTCCGTCTCCTTGACGGTGGAGTAACGGTTCGGATTCCCCGTAAAGGCGTAGATTTCCTCCGTCACGCGATCTTGTATAAATGTTACGGGGGTTAAAACGCCAATCGTAATTACTGGAGTTTTACGCTTCTTCATTACCCGGTGGTTGAAACTAGTTAAGGACCGCGTTTGGAATAGTTTCAAAGCGCAAAAAAAAAACCGTTTATTACGAAACTATTATTCAAATATTTGAGCGCATCTGCTCTTCGAAGAAGACCTAATTTTAAGCGTGTGTAATTTCGTTCCTCTTCATTCAATGGGAAAGACAAAGTAACCTTTCTAATTTTAGACATTCGTCACTCCAGTGGTATTTAATTAAAGCTTCGAGTACGCATCAATGATGCTGAGTTGGGGGGGGGGAGCCACGCATTGTTGATGTAACCCGATATTAGTGATGAAAAGTCCTTCATCACGTAAATTAATGATGATCTTCAATGTTCTTTTTTAAACGCTCGTTTTTTAAAGGTTAATATTTAGGGTCGTGGTATCGTCGAAGATGCGTTCCTACCGGGAGCTGGGTACGGGTTAGTTTCGAGTTAACTACGATTAAAAGGGCGAAATTTTGAACGCGAACAACTGTTTAAAAAAAAAAATTCCCATGCTCCCGTTCTTCACTAGTATGAAAAGTAACGGACATTTTCCACCCAGTCTTTCCTGCTCTTTCAATTACTGTTAATGCTGAAGACCGCCAACGGTTACGGAAGCCTTTTGCGGTCGCTTTGCATGGGAGCAACAGCAACCGAAAGTTCCACGCGCAGATCGACCCTAAAATTGTAATTAAAGGCAACTTTCGAGGTGGAAAAAAGTGAAAAATGTTAAAACATTAAAAGATCTCATTAACGATATTAATTAAAAATAATGTCAAGAAGTGGTGAATACATTGCAATCATAAGTTAAGTGTTTATTCATATACAGGGTGTGTCATAAGTCCGGTCTCGTAGGAAAATTTGTTTTAAATTAAGTTTACAAGTAATACATTAAAACTAAAACAAATGTTCAAAGTGAGGTCTTGTTTTGGTACTATTTTTTTTTTTTGGGGTTGGGGGTAGAATAGCGCGCGCGCAATGGCTAATATGGGAGAGTTACACTCCTGAGGAAAAGGCGGAGACCTTTTTTCCGAGGAGTGTAACTCGCTTCCCAAAACGAGACACGAATCTTTTAGTTGTATTACTTTTGTAAATTTAATTTAAGATAAATTTTTCTACGAGACCGGACTTATGGCACACCCTGTATACGATTTACCTCCTGCCAATAAAGATCACCACCATCATATATGTATATATTTTTGAAGACCTTCCTCATACGGCCTTCCACTATCGGGTATTGCGTATAAGGAAGTTGAATATAAAACAGGAATTAGTCTTTACAGAACTATTGGCTCGTCCAATGAAGTTTATATATTAAATTAATATGCATAAAATAAAGCCCATTCTATAGGCCTACATTTCAAGCCAACTAAAAAATGGCAGTAAACGTAATAAATATAAGGTTTAATAAACAAAAAAATTATATATATATATAAAATTTACCCTCCCCCCCCTTCCTAAATAAGCGATTACCTATTGCTAAATGGAAAAAACAAGAGAAAGTATATCTGATAATAATTACGTTTACAATGCTGGTATTGCATGCAACACTTTCCGATTACATTCTTTATTGTATAGTTTTTGTATGGTTCACGCAATGGCCTTACATACTTACCTATGTACGTTGATGTACTAAACCGAGGACGCATTGTTCTTCCACTCATTTTGGCTAATTTCTAAGCATTTATATATATATATTATATATAAATATTTACACTTCTTAGTACTTTTAAATTGATATTACAATTATTTTTTTACATTCCGAATTATATTTTTGGCTGTGGGTATGTATATATAAATATATATATGTAACCCGTTTGGTGTTCGCGAGTGAAGATTGAATGCGGGACAGAGGAACAGGGTTATCTGCCGATGCAAATGCACGAATGAAACTAAAGTCTCGTAAGAAAGTTGCGCTGCAATGAACCAAAATTTCTCTCTTCCAGACTTGAATTCTAAGTTTTCCTGTTCCATGCGCGATGCCTGATTTCAAATGAATCTGATCGTACAGTGTAGTTATTATTATTAATATACATATATCGCATTAAAGCAATATTAAGCGCATCTTATACAGTAAAATGTATAAAACTCCCTTACGGACAATGTTGTATTATATGAAATAATGGTCCTTCTATTTAATAATGTAATATTACTGAAGGTAATCAATATATATATAACTTTTCTTTTCTAAATCAATGCCATGCATAGTATATATATATATATATATATATATATACACTTCAAAGATAAAAGGAACGCAATTATCGACATATTTGCGCGTCCTTACATTGACTTCAGCGAATAAACAAACTATATTAAATACCCGCCTACGATCAAATTATTTGAGAAACCTGACATCGTACGTCAGGCTTGGTGTTTGAGCAAATTTTGAGGAAAAGAGGGAGGTGGTGGTTATACCATCGAGTGTGGGTGTGTATAAAGAACGCGAAAACGCCTAAACCACGCCTATAAATATTAGCCTTGATAAAATATAGAAGTAAAAAGCCGATATCCTCGTGAAGGAAATCATTTAAATCAACCACCGAATCAAAATCATCCTATGGGCGGGCATGTCTCTCTCATTTCCAACGAGGTGGACGCTAATACAATTCAGGTGCAAGGCTTTTTAGGCGGTGGCGGCCTAGTGCACCAGTAACTTCCTTCTTATATAAGGATTATGTAGAGTCACAATGATGCAATTCGCCATTATGGCTTTTTTTTTACATTTAATTCTTATTTTAAAGTTTATATATTTTCTACATTAGAGTTGAACAAAACATTTACAGCCTTATAAAATATGGTTGGTTGAGCTCAAGGTCTAAATTAAATTCACACCTATTATAGTACTTCAACCTTCGAATATTGGAGCCAAGTTATCATGCAAATAAAATCAACACATTAATAATAAACCAAAGGCACCGAAAGATTTTACAATATTTACATAAAATTTACTTTACATCAAGGCAAGAGGTTTTTATATATATATATATACACACACACACACACACACCACACGGTGTTTCAGGAGGAAATGTCAATACTTCGGGAGGTGATAGTATCGGTCATTTTGAGAAAAAAAGTTCATATGAACAGGTGCCTAATTCTGAATAGTTACGGAGATAGAGCTGTTTGATTCTACAGGGTGTCCCGTAAGTCTGGACCCATAGGGATTTATAATATATTTTTTTATTATGTTATTATTATTATTATTTTTTATTATTTTTTATTATGATTTTTATTTGTGGGGCCACTTGAAAGCCAAACTGTACGAGGTCAAACTTCAGAACATTTTCCACCTTAAAGCACGCATTGTGGAGGCGTGTCAAGAAATTTCTGCGACTGTGATTCAGAAAGTGCTGTCGCAGTGGAGATTGCGTCTTCAACTATGTGTGCGACACAACGGCGGACACTTTGAACAGATTATGTAATAAATTTTTGGACTATTTTGTAATTTTATTATTTTTCCCTATGGGTCCAGACTTACGGGACACCCTGTACAAATACAAAAGCATTGTTAATGGTAATCAAGAAAGAGAAACCAATTACTCTTTCTAACATTTAATGTTTAAACATTGGCATTTTGAATGGTATTAGTCACAACAGTCAGCTGTCGATTGGCTTATGTTACATGGTTACATTACAGCTTACATGGTTCAAGGTTATAGGGGTGGGAAGGGGGAGGAAGAGCTGCGCGCGCATCAGATTCAAACAGCTCTATCTCCGTAACCATTCAGAATTAGACATGTTCATTAGGGTGGCCCACTTTAATTTTTTTTTAAAAGTATAGGTTATCTTAGTTTTTCCCATTATTTGGCACTATACTAGCACATTGGTACCATTTTTACAAAAATTGATCAATATTTAGGGGTCTCGCATCGACCTTGAAATTGTTTTTGTTTTTTAAATGCGTATTTTAACTTTTTACTGAATCAAGATAAATCATTAAATAGGGATGTTTTCTGAATCCTCTTGATGAGAGAAGTCGTTTGGTGTGCCTTCCAATGTCATACGACTAACGGTTTAAAAGTTGTGCCTGTATACAGGTAATACCAATGTGCTAGTATAGTGCCAAATAATGGGAAAAACCACGATCACCTATACTTTTCAAAAAATCAGCAAATAGCAGACAAATAAGGAAGAAAGAAACAATAACTTAATCACTTTTGCATTGTATTGACCACTATCACACGTCACTGGCTGCAACGTTGTCCCTCTGTGCTATGTCATCGTGGCGAATGACGACTTCTTGAAGTCGCCGAGCTCTTTCCGGTTCTTTTCCACCACTTGCAGAAGATCCTGCAGCTGTGCCTCGTCCTTTGTGACCGTGTTCGCATAATCTTGTATCAGTTGGACTCCTCTTTCAGCGACGTCATTGGTGACCTGGAGATTAGAGATCACATCCTTCAGACGACAAAAGTCCTCGTTCTCGTCCCACTTATCAGTTGGCAGGGTGAGCCACGAAGACCCATACATCTTCAGACCTGCAAATAAGAACCAAGAGGACTCGTCGATCAGGTCGGGGAGTAGCGTCATCTCGTCGACTGAGACGTTCTCGTATGTGAAGTCTTTGGGTACAGGGAGGTGGGACAGCTTCTCTGCCATCTGTTGCTTCACAGTGCCATCCACCTTGTTGCTGCATAGAGCGAAGATGACGGTCTGAGGCCTCAGATACCAGAAGTGCCGCCTCATCACTGCCAGTGACGCTTCTGCCACCTCGCGGTCCACTGCCCTATACCTCAGAAAACGCTTGTATAGTACCAGGTCATTCAACGGCGCATCAGCTGCTACAGGGGCCGCCAACCAAGCTGGTACGTACAGAAGAGCGATGAACACCACGATGCGGCGAGGAAGATTGACACACACACACTTGGCTCTTTCGGCAGGGGAACGCTAGTTCTGTCTCAGACTCTCCTGACATGCCAGTATCATCATTCTCCATGGCCTCATCTCCGGTTTCGTATGCACACTGAGGTTTGCGGCTCCTGGCGAGAACGTTTTCTTCCTTCCTGTAGCTTTCTTTTTACAGCGAAAACTTTATCGTTCCCGCTCATCGTTGCCACCCGAGGACCACGTTGATCGAGGTAGAAGTCAATGTCTTCTTTCTTGTCCTTGTCGGACAGCAGTCGATTCTTCTTTATATCTTCGACAGCGTCAGATGCTCCGATATCCCACAGCTTGTCCACACTGTCCGAAAACTTCTGCCGTTTTCCTCCGGCGTCAGTTTCTCGTTTTCTGCTCTTTTGGAGTAAGTGCCACTCTTTCCACAATGCCTCTAGCTTCCGTTCGCAGTTGAGCTTTGTGATTGTTTTAATGCGGGTCATGTTCCAAAACTTTAAGACGTTGTTTACGGTTTCTTTGAATGCGTCTTTCCTGTTAGCAGTGTACTGGATAACACTGAAGAAGTATTGCAAAACCTGCCGTGTTGTTGGCAATTTGCTACCACTGATGGAGGACGACGGTTGGCCAACTAAAAAAATTTCCTCGGCCGATCTTAGAGAAGGTAGCGATGTTATTTTCGCCTTTCCTTTTGATGACTATTTGTAGCTTCAAGAGTTCTTCCAGTTATGGTTGCCATCGATTTGTCCATGACAAAGGATGAGGAACTCAGACAGAATTTCAAAATGTTATGATCTGCAAAAAAAGAAATAGGTTAGGTACCTGGCACAGGCATAGTGCATTTTCTAATTACCTATATACATTATACATTCCGCCCGGGTATGGTGACATTTTTTTGAAAAGTATAGGTGATCGTGGTTTTTCCCATTATTTGGCACTATACTAGCACATTGGTATTACCTGTATACAGGCACAACCTTTAAACCGTTAGTCGTATGACATTGGCAGGCACACCAAACGACTTCTCTCATTAAGAGGATTCAGAAAACATCCCTACTTAATGACTTATCTTGATTCAGTAAAAAGTTAAAAAGTATGCATTTAAAAAAAAAACGTAATTTCAAGGTCGATGCGAGACCCCTAAATATTGATCAATTTTTGTAAAAATGGTACCAATATGCTAGTATAGTGCCAAATAATGGGAAAAACCACGATCACCTATACTTTTCAAAAAAAAATTGAAGTGGGCCACCCTAAATTGTTCAAATGAACTTTTTTTCTCACAATGACCGATACTATCACCTCCCGAAGTATTGACCTTTCCTCCTGAAACACCCTGTATATATGTATATGTGTGTATATATATATATATATATATATATATATATATATATTTATTCTGGAATTTTCCTAGAACTAAGCAGATGCTTAGTTAGTCATTATTTCTGTGACGACCATAAATGGGAGATGCATTATTACCAGCAAAATATTGCAATATCTATCTGTATGCGAACGATACTGGAAAACTTACTAATAATGAAGCACTGACCAAACTAAAGGCATTAAATGTTGTACCCAAGGTCAAAATGTAACGGTGTTTATATATATATATATATATATATATATATATATATATATATATATATATATATATATATATATATATATATATATATATATATATATATGAAAATTATTTCACGAAAGTAACGTGAAAAATATTTATGATGAATAAAACCACGAAGGAAAGGAAACACAAAAAGGTGCTCAAGCGCTTTCGTCTAATGACATCCTCAGGAACGAAAGCGCTTGAGCACCTTTTTGTGTTTCCTTTCCTTCGTGGTTTTATTCATCTTATATATATATATATATATAATATATATATATATATATGTATATATATACAGGGCGTCCCAAAAAAATGCACACACACACACACACTTTAAATACTTATAAAGGCAGTGTTTATTAAAATACGTTTCATTTTCAAAATGTAATAGAATCTACAGACATTATTTAATTGTTTTGTCAACGCCTGTTTTCAAACTGACGTCCGTTCTGGTCCAGGCACTGCTGATAACGCGAAGCAATGGAATCGCAATCATCACGAAACATTTCGTTTGGTATTTGTGTGCATTCTCGTTCAATGGCTGCTCTCAATTCAGCGACTGTTGCAGGTTTTATAGCGTAGACACTGTCTTTTAAGTATCCCCATAAAAAAAAGTCTAGTGGTGTAAGGTCTGGTGAACGCGGAGGGTATTCTACGAAACCCCTTCGTCCAATCCACATCCACATCGTGCCAAGTACCACTCGCAATACTCCACTCTTCGGTCCGGATCATCTTCATTAATAGCATGGACTAATCTTGGAATGTAACTTTTCCATTGACAGCGCTTCAAAATGCGTTGGACAGACGATTCTGAAATTCCTACCTCACGACTCGCTTGCCGCACAGATTTTCTTGGACTTTGGTGATACGTTTCCACTACTCTTTCTTGCTTTGTGGGGCTTGTCGATGTCCGTGGTCTTCCGGAACGCTTCTTGTGGACATTCTGAACAGTTCCATCGGCTTCAAACTTATCTCTAATTCGAGTGATGCTAAGTCGCGTTGGTGGATCTGTTTGAAACTCCCTCCTAAACTGTCTTTGCACTTCAACTACGTTTTCACACTTCCAGTAGCATTTTAGAATGAATTTCCTTTGTTCAAAGCTTAGTCTGACTGCCATTATTAATTCTAATGGGTTTAACTTGAAAAGAAAAACATCAATTGAGCTATCAGCTGTTAAAGTGTGTATACATTTTTTTGGGACGCCCTGAATATATATATATAATATATTATATTATATATATATATATATATATATATATAGAAATTATTTCACGAAAGTAACGTGAAAAATATTTATATGAATAAAACCACGAAGGAAAGGAAACACAGAATGGTGCTCAAGCGCTTTCGTCTAATGAGGATGTCATTAGACGAAAGCGCTTGAGCACCATTCTGTGTTTCCTTTCCTTCGTGGTTTTATTCGTCATATATATATATATTATAACTGCAATGACCACGCAGTATATTAATGTATAGAAACGACGTAAGTATAGAGGAGTGTTCTGCACACGAGGAAGAGAAATAACGAACAAATGAAAAATGAGGTAACCGCCCGGGAATCGAACCCAGGACCTTCCGATTGCCGGCAATCGGAAGGTCCTGGGTTCGATTCCCGGGCGGTCACCTCATTTTTCATTTGTTCGTTATTTCTCTTCCTCGTGTGCAGAACACTCCTCTATACTTACGTCGTTTCTATACATATATATATATATATATTATATATATATATATATGACGAATAAAACCACGAAGGAAAGGAAACAGAATGGTGCTCAAGCGTGGTCATTGCAGTTAAATGTGTGTATGTATATATACAGGGCGTCCCAAAAAAATTACACACACACTAACAGCTGAGAGCTCAATTGATGTTTCTTTCTTTCCAAGTTAAACCCATTAGAATTAATAATGGCAGTCAGACTAAGCTTTGAACAAAGGAAATTCATTCTAAAATGCTACTGGAAGTGTGAAAACGTAGTTGAAGTGCAAAGACAGTTTAGGAGGGAGTTTCAAACAGATCCACCAACGCGACTTAGCATCACTCGAATTAGAGATAAGTTTGAAGCCGATGGAACTGTTCAGAATGTCCACAAGAAGCGTTTCGGAAGACCACGGACATCGACAAGCCCCACAAAGCAAGAAAGAGTACTGGAAACGTATCACCAAAGTCCAAGAAAATCTGTGCGGCAAGCGAGTCGTGAGGTAGGAATTTCAGAATCGTCTGTCCAACGCATTTTGAAGCGCTGTCAATGGAAAAGTTACATTCCAAGATTAGTCCATGCTATTAATGAAGATGATCCGGACCGAAGAGTGGAGTATTGCGAGTGGTACTTGGCACGATGTGGATGTGGATTGGACGAAGGGGTTTCGTAGAATACCCTCCGCGTTCACCAGACCTCACACCACTACACTTTTTTTTATGGGGATACTTAAAAGACAAAGTCTACGCTATAAAACCTGCAACAGTCGCTGAATTGAGAGCAGCCATTGAACGAGAATGCACACAAATACCAAACGAAATGTTTCGTGATGTTTGCGATTCCATTGCTTCGCGTTATCAGCAGTGCCTGGACCAGAACGGACGTCAGTTTGAAAACAGGCTTGACAAAACAATTAAATAATGTCTAGATTCTATTACATTTTGAAAATGAAATGTATTTTAATAAACACTGCCTTTATAAGTATTTAAAGTGTGTATACATTTTTTTGGGACGCCCTGTATATATTTATATTATATATATATATATATATATATATATATACACAAACTCAGAATGGTTCCCTGAGAACAATATATGTTAAACACAGACCGTGCATGGCACAAGGAACTCTTCTGGGAAAATTAAATCCACTATAGTCCGAATAAGTAATGATAAATGACAAATACCATAGTTTTTTTCCTTTTTCATGATTTTAGCCCGACGTGGGCAACGGGTCTCTCGCAAAGAGATCCCATAAATATAGCTTCCCTCACCAGCTATCTGCAAAGCAGACAGGATCCAGCTTTGGGTGAGGGAAGCTATATTTATGGGATCTCTTTGCGAGAGACCCGTTGCCCACGTCGGGCTAAAATCATGAAAAAGGAAAAAAACTATGGTATTTGTCATTTATCATTACTTATTCGGACTATAGTGGATTTAATTTTCCCAGAAGAGTTCCTTGTGCCATGCACGGTCTGTGTTTAACATATATTGTTCTCAGGGAACCATTCTGAGTTTGTGTATACTAAACGGACGTGTTTCGTGCCTTGAAAAGTGGACGCTCAATGTCCCGGTTGAGGTTTAAGTTTTGTTTTTTTTTGGCTAAAAATACAATAGTTACCCCCTTTTTCTTTGATTTATTCAACACGACGTGAATGCAACGAGTCTTTTACTTATATAGAGGTTCTGAGTGTAGGGATCTAGGTTTGCTTTAAACCCTAGATCCACGTCCCAAAGCTGGATCCTGTCTGCTTTGCAGATAGCTGGTGAGGGAAGCTATATTTATGGGATCTCTTTGCGAGAGACCCGTTGCCCACGTCGGGCTAAAATCATGAAAAAGGAAAAAAAACTATGGTATTTGTCATTTATCATTACTTATTCGGACTATAGTGGATTTAATTTTCCCAGAAGAGTTCCTTGTGCCATGCACGGTCTGTGTTTAACATATATATATATATATATGGTTTTATTTCACAAATCGATCAATTTTGATTCCCAAAAGGGAATCGTTATCGGGGTTAAAAGTTAAAAAATCGGGGTTAAAAATGTGCGATATTTTAAGAGTATTAAAACTCTTAGATCACTCAGATTTTTAACCTCTATTTTCGTTTTTACTTTAATTTTTATCCTGATGAGGATTCCCTTTTCGTAATCGAAACTGATCGATGTGTATGTGGATTTTACCTTTTATTAGTTTGCACTTATTGCAGTTTTAACACTTTCGCCGCTAAACCCGCGCATATTCGTTGCCATAAATCCGAGCATGCCACGCCATACCCGCATATATATATATATATATACAGGGTGGCCCAAAAAAAATGGCACCAATTTTGAGAAGTGATATCTCAATAACCGTTGCAGCTAGGGACTTAAAAAAACAACCAAATGAAAGATAATTATTTTCTCTTTAAATACTTATTCTATGGCTTGATGGTTATAAGCCCATATAATGCCCAAAATTGGCTTCCAAACAAAATATACAAAAAAAAGTTGCGCATTTATATTTATTCCTTGATCCTAATTTTAAATGAAATTTTTCTATTCCAGACCCCTCAAGATGGGATTGAGAGAATCTGATAAGAACATTATACAAGCACTACGTGAAGAAAAGGGATATTCATTAAACAGAATCCTTTACGAATTTCCAAATAGAAATTGGAAAAAAAGAACTGTGGCACATTTTTTACAAAAACTTAAAGAAACCGGCAGCAGTCAACGGCGTCCGGGAAGTGGTCGACCAAAAAGTATTAGAACGCCAGAAAACATTGATAAAGTAAATGAAATGGTTTTAAGTCAAGAGGAACAACCGGGAACAAGTAAAAGTGAACGTGAAGTTGCGAAAGAAACCGGGATTTCACGTTCATCAGTACAGCGAATAATTCGAAAAGACCTTGGGTTGAAAACATTTAAGAGGGTGAAGGTTACTGCTTTATCGGAGCCTGTGAAAGAAAGACGTTTCCATCGATGTAAAAATCTATTGCGAAGATTTCGGTCAAATGAGTCTGTGAAAAAAATTTGGTTTTCTGATGAGAAACGATTTACGGTCGAAACACCACGAAATACCCAAAATGATCGGGTTCGTGCAGCAGTGGCGACAAAAACTCATGTTGACCCAAAACGACTTTTGCGTGAAAAAAAACACTTTTCAGATTCGATAATGGTTTCCCTTGCAGCGTCATCTGAGAACAAAACATCCATCATTTTTATTCAGCGAGGCGTTAAAATTAACTCAATTTACTACTGTAATGACATTTTGTCTCCAATGTTGTCGGAGATCAAGGAGACGAACACTGATTTTGTGTTCATGCAAGATGGAGCCCCATCTCATACAGCCAAGGAAGCAATAACATTTCTCAATAATAATTGTCCTGGTTTTATCGAACCAAATAATTGGCCACCATGCAGCCCAGATCTAAACCCCATTGACTACTTTGTGTGGTCTGCCTTAGAGAGAGAAGTCTACCATGGTCAGAAAATCCGTGATGTGAACCATCTTCGTGAACGAATTCAGGCTGCATGGGAAATCTCTCACAAGTGACGATCTCAAAGGCAATTTCAAAATGGAGGGCGAGATTACAGGCTGTGGTTGACCATAATGGAGGGCAGATTGAGCCATTTATTGAAAATTAGGTTTAACTTAAAACCACAGAACTTCGTTTAAAGACCGTAAATTAGAAGATAATTAATTAGAAAAAATAAAAGGAATAAATATAAATGCGCAACTTTTTTTTGTATATTTTTTTTGGAAGCCAAATTTGGGCATTATATGGGCTTATAACCATCAAGCCATAGAATAAGTATTTAAAGAGAAAAGAATTATCTTTCATTTGGTTGTTTTTTAAGTCCCTAGCTGCAATGGTTATTGAGATATCACTTCTGAAAATTGGTGCCATTTTTTTTGGGCCACCCTGTATGTATATATATATATATATATATATATATATATATATATATATATATATATATATATATCCCTATCGAATTTATCATCGTAAAAACGAGAAAAACAGTAATGTTACTTAATAATTTTATTGAAAATTCGGCGAGTATTTAATATTTTGCGCGCGCTTCCTGCTCTCACTTTACGACTACTTTAACTCTCCGAGGGCATACTCCGTATGTACGAGGTGCTCGCGTGTGGCACTCCCAATTTTGATTCAGTCTTCCTGTATTATCGCGCGTAGCTATAAACTGGAAAAAGTATTTCGAATAAGCTTTCGTAAAATGCGCGTATATCAATAGCAATTGCGAGAATAACGGACGAAAGAATTAACTGAGGCGAAAAGATCTTACAAATATCCGGTTTCGAATCGAGGATTTTCCAAAGTTGCGATAACAAAACAGCCAAAGTTTAACAGATGCGCCCTTCAGATCACTTTGCGGAGATTCAAGAATACGAAAACTTATAAAAGTAAACTTCGAATTGGAAATAAAAAGAAAAACCAACAGAGACGACGACTTAAAATTCAGTTCGCTTACAAATCTCAAATCATTATCGTTTGACCTTCACTCCGAGTTACGGAAGGCGAGTGAAAATACTGTATACGATCATGTTAGAACAAAGCTAAATGAACCGAAAAGCTGCAAAGCAACAGTTTTGGATGTCACGGGTCAATCGCAAAAAGCTGCGAAGCGACAAAATCTTGGCGGTCACGGGGTCAATCGCAAAAAGCTGCTGCAATGGGCAAAAGTGCTTGGAAATTGGACGCATGTACACTGGGTTCATGTACTTTCGTCTGATGAAAGTAACTGAGAGGCAAGTCGAGCAAAGTCTCTGAGAAATGACTTCCCATTACCCAAATGTGTTTTATCTGTTCTAAATGTGGTAGGGGAGGGGGGTGACAAATTTGACCTTCGTGAAACGAGGAATCATCGCACGGAACATTTGAAAAGTTGAAAGGTTGATTTCGGACACACTGGGATCATCAAAGTTGAGGAGGAGGAGGAGAGTTGGCGAAGCATATTCCCCGATCACATAATGGCAACATTAAAAATCGGTGGTCTGGGAATGCGCATTTTCGTTAGGCACTGGAAGCCCGTTTCAATGCGAGGGGAGAATGAATTCCATCACCTAATACGAACACGCTGGGAAAGTTTTTTAGACTTTCACGAACAAATTATTTCCATATTCGATACAGACGAAGACGTTACTTCAACAGGTGCCGTACATCACGCGTTATCAAGGATTGGTTTGTAAAGGAACACGTCAGTGATATCAACTGGCCTCCTCAGTTTCCCTACAAACCCCCATCGAACACCCGCCGGCGGTTCTAAAGAATGTTATCCGGAAACACCTGCGTTCGTCAACACCTGAAGTACATAAATGGATAAGCGGATAAACTCGGGAGTGCCACACGTAAGCACCTCATAAACAGTAGCTTCAAAGAGTTAAAGAACTCATAAAAGCCAGAGGAAGACTCGTAAAGCAAAAAAAATATTAAGTACCCACTGAATTTTAAGTAAAATGACTATTGTGAATTTTTTTTATTACATTTCCTCGTCTTCTGGGGAACAAATATGATGTGGTGTCTAATACTTCTGACCATGACATACATACACATTTTTTTTCAGACTTGAGAAAAGTAAATAAAAATCTTTACCCAAATTATTTGATTTGATTATAAATAAATTGATTTAATCTAATTAAAATATGTTCCTTTCCCAATTCCATATTTATTTATAATTTATTGAATTTCACAAATCACAAAATTTTTAGAAAATAAAAAGGTGTATTTACTTTTGTCATCTCTCTTTGTGTGTGAGCAAGCTAAATATAGAGCTATTTATATATTCTCCACTTTCCTGTAAAATTTCCTTGGCTACTTTTCCAGGGTCAAGGTATTTTCTTCAACCTTTTTCCGTACCTGCCTCTGGCAGGGAGGGAGCGGAGGGTGGGGAGAGAGCCTTCTACTTTTCTATCCAGTTTTCTACTACTGCTAGGATAGTTGAAAGAAAAATAAACTTGTTTAATAACAGGAACCTCCCAGAGGCCACCGAAAGGTCTTTGAGGCTTCCTCTTGTCCTTGTAACTCTCTCTCTCTCTCTCTCTCTCTCTCTCTCTCTCTCTCTCTCTCAATGACTGAACCGCAGAAACTGAAGGCTGAATGTGCGAGGTGTGAAGTACCACCAGTGGGTGACGAACTTCAAAGAAGCCTGCTTCGCGAAGATCAACCACTCCAGCATGTGCCGCTTTTGCGAACTCATGCGGTTTTACGAGAAGCTAGAAGAGGGTCCGGCGGCTCGAGTCGTCCAGACCGGCTGTTGGAGGTGCGGCGGTCACTGACGAGGCTGCGCCGCCGCCTAACCCGGGGCTCATTCAGGATAGGATAGCTGCCGTGGAAAGGCGGTCCAGCGATGGAATGGACAGATCTCGGGACCGCGGAGAAAGGGTAGAGGTGCAACCGGGGGCCAGGGACCTAAATCAGTGTCAGGAATCGCCAGCGACCCACGTGGAATGCTTGGAACCGCGGAGTAAGGTGGAGGGCGCAAAGAAGGGGCTGATAGAGAAGGGTGTGAAGGGGTCTAGTCTATGAAGAAAAAGGGTGGGAAGGGGCCTACTGATGGCCCAAAGAAACCGAAGGATGTAGCTACCGGTCGGGGTGGGTCGGGTGGTGTAACTGCGTGTATGGGTGGCGACGGGTTTCGAAAGGTATCGGGCAAGAAGGACCTCTAACCGCTTTAGTCTCCTGTGCTCGAAGGAGGAAGACACCGTTTTGATTGGGGACTCGCAGATCAGAGGCCATGAGAAGTACTTTGCTTCTGCAAACCGGGATGGGAGGAAGGTAAGGTGCTTACCTGGGCGAGGAACGGCGCACTTAAGGAAGGAGGTAGAGAAGGTGCGCGTGGCTAGTCGGAGGACTGCGATCGTTGTCCACGCTGGTGGCAACGACCTGTTCCTCAAAGGCGGTAGGGTAGGTCTTTCAGAGGGGATCATCACCGAGATCATGTCTCTTGCGGATGATCTAAAACTGAAGACAGGCAGAGGAATGTTAATGGGTATTTTATCGCGAATGAATGCCAGTGACCACGCACTCAGTAAGGTCATTGGCATCAACGAGAGGGTGCAAGACTTGTGCGTCCCGCTGGGCGTGAGGTTTATTGACCCCTTCGACGCATTTTCAGGTAGGTGGGACCTTTACCAGAGTGATGGTGTCCACCTCAATAACAAGTAAAGGTGTGCTAGGCGCGCTGCTCGACCGGCACCTATACAGAATGGTGAGGTCGAGTCGGGGAGAGATGATGATGAGCCGGTGGCGGACGTACCTTCAACTGAAGGGTGCGTCCCGGTACAGGTGGGTGACCCTCCTCCTACGTTGGAGGGGCTCAGGCTCCTGCGGAAGTTGCCCCCTCGTTAGTGAGGGGCTCTTCAACTCCCGACAGCCCTGGCTGTTCGGGAAACGGGTCGTGCTAGGGGGCGGTCAGAATAGGGAAGGCTCCCTCCGTGCAATGCTCTTTAATGCTAGGTCGATTAGGAACAAGTTTTGCGAGCTACGGGCGCTCTTAGCATCAGAATACCAGGATGTCGTTGCTATCACCGAGTCCTGGATTCATACTGATCGTAGGAACTACGTTGGGGAGTTCGAAATTCCCGGGTATAGAATGTTTCGTAAAGACCGCACCCGTGGGGATGGGGCTAGGGTACTAATATACGTCAGGACACGTTGAGTCCGGTTGACTGCCAGTTCCGGTCGGAACGGGAGCTGCTTGGCGTCGATCTGAACATGGGAGGGACGAACTATAGGTTAATCTTGGTGTACAGACCTCCGCGTCTCCTCCTCGAGGAGGATACAGCTCTGTACACCGAACTCAGTAGCCTGCTAGGGGATAGGGTGTGTGTAGTTTTAGATTTCAACTGTCGCGGCATAAAGTGGGAAGACAGGACTGCTGATGCTGAAGGGAGGAGGCTAGTTGACTTTGCCGATGAGAACTTCCTCACTCAGTGGGTCAATGAGCTTACACGAGGCGAAAGCGTTCTAGACTTAGTATTCACGACCGAAGACAACCTCGTCACTGGCCTCACCGTTGACGAATCGTTGGGCGGGAGTGATCACGGTCTGATTAGGTTCCTTGTGCGCGTCCCTCGGGTGAAGTGTAGTAACTCGAGAGGGAGTAAGCGCGATCTCCGGCGAGCGGATTTTGTTAGCCTCCGGGATAGCGTAGGTGAGATGGGGTTAGAGGTCGGCGGCGATGTTGAGGGAGTGTGGAGTGCATTCCGGGACGAGTTTATGGTGCTGCAGTCTGCTGCCATACCCTCAAAACTGGTCACCCCTGCTTCAACGCAGCCTAAGTGGTTCAGTCATGACATCGCTTCTGCTATCCGAAATAAGAAAGTAGCGTATAGGAGGGCGAAGGCCAATCGTTTCCATGAGAACACTGAAGCGTATGTCCGCCTGTGCAGGGAAGTGAAGGCGAAGGTTAGGCTAGCGAAACGTAACGAAGAACTACGGGTGGCAAGCCTCTACAAGGGGAACCTTAAGGAGTTCTTCAGTTATGTTAATAGTAGAAAGCCCATTAGAAGCATGATACGTCCGTTAAAAGACCGAAGCGGCGTTCTGCGGACCTCCGACGCGGACATCGCTAATGTGCTAAATGAGTACTTTGCGGGAGTGTTCACCAGGGAGGACACCCACGTCATCCCCGAGCCAGGCGTCAGGCATGAAGGTGCTGGCCTGGATAGTGTTCGATGTACCGCGACAGTCGTTGCCGATGGAATAAACAAACTGAGCGCGTTTAATGCTCCTGGGCCAGACCAGTTTCTCCCCAGAGTGTTGCGGGAGGTGTGCGACCAGGTGGCTCCCCACCTGGCTACAGTCTTCAACAAATCGTTGACGGGCCAGGTGCCTGGAGGGAAGCCAATGTGACCCCTATCTTTAAGAAAGGGGTTCACGAAAGTCCAGGGAACTATCGTCCCATTAGTCTCGCTTCAGTTGTAGGTAAATTATTCGAGGGGATAATAGCGGATAGGATCGTTGACCATTTGGATTCCTACAAGCTGCTTGGGGACTCCCAACATGGGTTTAGACGGCATAGGTCGTGTCTCACCAACTTACTCGATTTTTTCCACGTCATGTTGAGTGAGTACGATAAGAGTAGGGCGATTGATATACTTTATCTCGACTTTCAGAAAGCCTTTGATAAGGTACCTCACCGCCGGCTAATGGCGAAAGTGCGCGCGCTGGGTATCGGTGGGGAAATAGGTAGGTGGATTGAAAACTGGCCGAGGAATAGGCAGTAGAGGGTTGTAATTAAAGGGGTTAGTTCGGGTTGGGCCTCGGTCACTAGTGGGGTTCCTCAGGGTTCCGTTTTGGGGCCACTGTTGTTTATCATTTACATAAATGATATAGACGGTGGCATCGTCAGTCGGATCGCCAAATTCGCTGATGACACCAAGCTTAGGGCCAATGTTGGGACGCCCGAAGCGATCGAGCAACTGCGTGCGGACCTAGGTAGGATAGGAGAGTGGTTCGAAAAATGGCAAATGCCGTTTAACTTTGGTAAAGGCAAAGTAATGCACATTGGCTACGCCAATCCCAAGTCGGACTACTCGATGTTGGGGAACAATATCGAGGCGACTGATTTGGAAAAGGACTTGGGTGT
>JAJOZX010000326.1:1335000-1345000 GCA_023014485.1 Bathynomus jamesi | reverse complement strand
GGGGCCTGCCCCCGTACCCCCGAGACCTAAATTATACAAATGATAATGTAATAACATTCATGTTAGGTTAGCGTAACAATTACCAAAAATACCATCTTAAACACAGACTGAAGATTTATAACTTAGCCAACCTTTATAATGTAATTAATTACGTCACGCGTCAAACAATTAAACCTAGTTACTTTTTATTTCCTATTGATACTTTTGGATTACTACATTTTTAGACCCAGAAAAATGTGAGCTTTCAAATGGTATATGTTTTGAGTGTACGTTTAATATTGAAAAGATAAAAACATCCAATGCTTTCTCTTCATCTAGGGCACATGACGAATCAAGTTCTCAAAGTCAGAAACCACACGAACAGCACGTCATAATTCTATCACAAACACGACCAAACTGAATCCAATTAGAAAAAAAATAGAACAGAATCCAACCAACTAATTAAGTCGCAGAGTAGCGAAAAAATAGCCCAAATCAGGAAAAATATGAAAAAAAGTACATTATAGCCAAAACAGGAAATATTCACTATAAAAATGTAACTTGTAATTTTTTCTATAATCTTTCATTTGCTATTGATACTTTTGGATTACTACATTTTTAGACTCAGAAAAATGTGAGCTTTCAAATGGTATATGGTTTATGAGTGTATGTTTAATATTGAAAAATGGAGCGCTCCTAGAGATTATCCAAAAAGAATAAGAATAATTTTGAAGTGATTTTACGAGTCATTTTAAACCTCAAACAAAGGTGGAAAAGGTAAAGCATCCATATACAGGGCGTCCCAAAAAAATGTGTACACACTTTAACAGCTGATAGCTCAATTGATGTTTCTTTCTTTCCAAGTTAAACCCATTAGAATTAATAATGGCAGTCAGACTAAGCTTTGAACAAAGGAAATTCATTCTAAAATGCTACTGGAAGTGTGAAAACGTAGTTGAAGTGCAAAGACAGTTTAGGAGGGAGTTTCAAACAGATCCACCAACGCGACTTACCATCACTCGAATTAGAGATAAGTTTGAAGCCGATGGAACTGTTCAGAATGTCCACAAGAAGCGTTCCGGAAGACCACGGACATCGACAAGCCCCACAAAGCAAGAAAGAGTACTGGAAACGTATCACCAAAGTCCAAGAAAATCTGTGCGGCAAGCGAGTCGTGAGGTAGGAATTTCAGAATCGTCTGTCCAACGCATTTTGAAGCGCTGTCAATGGAAAAGTTACATTCCAAGATTAGTCCATGCTATTAATGAAGATGATGATGATGATCCGGACCGAAGAGTGGAGTATTGCGAGTGGTACTTGGCACGATGTGGATGTGGATGTGGATGTGGATGTGGATGTGGATTGGACGAAGGGGTTTCGTAGAATACCCTCCGCGTTCACCAGACCTCACACCACTAGACTTTTTTTTATGGGGATACTTAAAAGACAAAGTCTACGCTATAAAACCTGCAACAGTCGCTGAATTGAGAGCAGCCATTGAACGAGAATGCACACAAATACCAAACGAAATGTTTCGTGATGTTTGCGATTCCATTGCTTCGCGTTATCAGCAGTGCCTGGACCAGAACGGACGTCAGTTTGAAAACGGGCGTTGACAAAACAATTAAATAATGTCTGTAGATTCTATTACATTTTGAAAATGAAATGTATTTTAATAAACACTGCCTTTATAAGTATTTAAAGTGTGTATACATTTTTTTGGGACGCCCTGTATGTTGACCGTCATTTGTGGAAAAACCTAAAACATCAATTGATGTTCACCGGCGTTCTCTAAGATAACATCAATAGATGTCGATCGGCGTTTTAGGGTTAAGGAAGTTCAGATGTCTGACGAAATTCCCGAGTAAACACGAACAAAAGCAGATTCGTCAGTTTGTCGTAACACCACAAATTCTTGGCAGAAATCTATGCTGAAGATTTTCTAAGTACCAGTGTCAGGTTACGAGAGAGGCCTTTTGCGTTAAGGAACACGCATAACCAAGGGCTGAAACAGCGGTCAGCCTCAAGAAAACACTCCCACGATATTGTAAGCAGATGTCATGAAAATTAACCTAAAGGAACGATAATTAAAAATCAACAAAAACCATCACCGAGGAATTTTTGAGCAACCAAACCGGAGGAAAGACGACTATAAATAACTGAACCAACCCAATCTAAGTTCCTCAAGATCTAGCAGTTGAAATTTAACGTGTCTTTGAGCAATTCTGCTGCAGAATATATCTCGTCCTCATACGTCCTTCGCATACTTTAACTCAATGATTGTAGATTTTCTCGGCCACATCTGCCTCAGCCAAGATATTGTCCTAAAAGTTCAACGCGTGTGTAAACATTCAGTTTTCTTTGTCCGCGCATATAACTCTCATTGTTTGTGATTTATAAAGCTCGGAATCATTAGTGTACAATTTAATGTACCTAATTTCTAATCTGTTTATCTGAACAAGCCATTTATAACTGACTTATAACCACTATCTTTGCATTGTATGTACCATACTGTATTAATCATTACAATATTAAGTTTGTTAATTAAAGGAAAAAGCCGTGCAGTGTATCCTTTTTCCTTGTTGACTGATAAATCAACTGGTGACCCCAAATATTAACTATTTAATCGCCTCGACAACCGATTAATTACCACAGTCCACCTCCATATTGGTAGCCTACATAATTAGGCTTTGCAAACGTGCCTCAACTAAGTAGCCTATACATTTTGGTGCCTATAACGTGTCCTAACTTCGTGAATATCGAGTTTTGGGACAACTTAATTTCTGGAGTGAAAGTTGGTTCAATGGGAAATAACCAACTTAAAACGACCACCTTTTATATTTTTTACAATAAATGTATAAAAAATGCAGCTTGTGAAGAGCGATTTGGGATGGCTGCAGTTGTCATGTAACGTAAAACACCGGAAACTATTTGAAAAGGCGAATACACCTCTCAACCCTTTCCCCCACTAACATTGTATACATGTTCTTATGAAATAGTATAGGATTTCAGGTGCAAAAATTGTTTCTTTCCTCCGATTGTTCAGCCTTTGGAAGAAAGGAAACATGGTCCCTGATAGAACAATTCATAATATGTAACCCATCATGATCTAAATGCACGTTAGAGAGACAAGAGGCACATTTTTTATACATTCCCCACCTCCGTAGACAGACTTTCGTAAATCGACAAACACCTTCAGACGTCAGTCCGTTACTATTCCGTAAGGACAGACATACAATGGTATTGGTTTGTACAATGTTGGTACGCATACAAACTACCTGTTGGTATTTAAAGTAGATAAACTTATGAACCGAGCAGCACCCTCAAAAACCCCAAAAAAGGTGTGTAATGTACTTACGAACATCAAAAGTAGATTTTGCCTTTCGCAAAGTTGCAAAGGTTTTCTGAACCGGTCGATTGAAAGTGACGGTGTCTTTGGCAGACGAAAGTTCGAACTGAATAGGACCATCCTAGGTTGGGGTAAGGGGGTGGGAGATAAACAGGAAAAATTATTTAAAAAATTACAAACACCTGGACGAGTTCTCTAGTCTACAAATTTAGCAAAAAGTATCTTTTAGGAACTCCCTTTGCTTAGTCGCTTGGAAATTGGACTTAGGCTACATAATTCCGGGTTCGACTCCCACTTCTGACGCGGTTGGGGTTGGCCGGCCACCTACTCTGCGATTAATCAGGCTCAGGTGACTATCATAAGTTCCCCGTTCATTCCCCCGTGTGTAGGGAAATAAGGGGGGTTTTGGATGTTATCTTAAATTTTTTTTTTTTTTTTTTTTTTTTTAATTCGGACACAATCCAACTCTATTTCAGATTTGTGTATTTCATGTCGCAGTTTAGATAACTAACTAGAAGGCCATCAAGGGCTACGTCGTAGCCAATGTCGTAACACCGCTTCCGGTTGATCAGCGAAGTTAAGCGACATTGGGTGTCTGGGTAGTAGTTGGATGGGAAACCGTCCTTCGCGTCCAGATTATGTAGCGACCCGTGGTTCGGATCCCACGTAAAGCTGTAGGTCCCTTCGTCATATGACTTTAGATGTTGCGAAGGAGGTTAAACAACCCCAATCATTATTATTAGAAGGCCATCAAGACTGCTTCACCGATGAACACACTAGTTATAGTTGTAATAACGCTTTCAGACGATGTAATAAACAACAACTCCCTATTTTGGTGACCATGACTTTTGGTAGAAGAACCAGAATCTTGCTCGCGACACATCGTCTTATGTTGAGTACCTCAGAATTTATGGCGCGGACACGAAAAAGCTCCATTTGACCTTTGACCTCTACCTCTATTTACGACCTTGAATTTCGATGCAAGAATCCGATTCTTCCTCATGACACGTCGTGCTGTCATGATCCATGTGCGCGTGAAGTTTCATCAATTTATTTCTTGTTGTTGAAAAGTTTAAACCCAGATATGAAAGCGAAACGAACGGACGTACTTACGGCCAAGTGCAATCCAGTAGTATGTGGTCCCCCCAAAATTTATTTGGTTGAGGACATAATTATCCTACATTTAAAAACAAATAAATTACTTCTAACAAATCTTTTGTAGTGAAGTAAATTGTCAGCGGCAGTGACGCAGTGGGTAACGCAGTTTCCCTATAAGCGAAGTGAAGACATTGAAGTAGTGGAGGGTTCGAATCCCAATGGTGGTGATGACGATAAAGTTGAAGCAATAGACAGCATCAGTTGGCCTGAGCAATGTACCAATTTTTGGTCCTCCTTATTCATTATTTTTGACGAAAATCTTGTCTTAAATTTTCCAAAACATTTGCACAATAACTAGAAATTACAGAACCTTTACTAATACGTTGTAATTAGAATGGTACTTGGTAATTTCAAGCATTTTTCTTAAAAGTTTACGACCCAGGCATAAAAGGGTCAAGATAATTCGCTTCGATCTTCGGTTGGTGAACAAAAATGACGGATACAGGATATAACACTTGTTGTATATTGAACTTGACTGTACATTAACCCATTAGTGCACCAATGGGTTAAATTATAGCAGATAACGTTAAGTAGAATAGAGTTCAATATACAACAACGATTATACACAACCTTTACAATACTTGCCTGAGTGCGTCTGGATGTACCATTTGAACTATTTTCGAAGATAGAACTTCTTGACTGGCTCTTGAGGAAGGAAGGTCGAATTGTGGAACCGTTTATGCTTTTGAAGTCGTTCCATTCTGACAAATTTGAGTTGAGGAATGTCGTCGACGTTGATTTCTTCTTCAGTTCTTCGCTTTTGAACACTTCGTTCCTTTGACTGTCACTCCTCGTTAGCTTCTTCGCCTCGCCTTCCGTCTCTTTCTTATTCTCTTCGTCAGTACCATGAAGGTCATTAAACGAATTCAGACTCTCGGATCGGGCGAGCTTCTTGTCGTAGCTCAACTTACTGGCGCGCGACTGGTACGTGGAGATGGAGAATGTGGGGACCTTTGGCTTGAACTCCCTGCTATCGTGATCGCTGAAAGAGCTCTGACGACTGACTGCCGTCGATGACGTCTTGGAGTCGGAATCTGAAGGAAGGGGAACGCGAGACTCGGGTAAAGGCGGAGGCGCGCTTTCGTAACTCGATTCCGTGCTCGAACGGGTGTTTCTAATCGCTATGAACTCTTCCGCTTTGCTGGCGCTATTGTCAATACTCTCGTAACTGGAAGCGGAACTACTTCGAGTCAAGGGTTTCTTCTTTGAGAAGGGAGAAGGGGACTTCTGACTGGCACCATTTTTCCCAAAAGAGAGAATCACGTTGTAATCCGAGGGCCTTGCACCGTTCCACTCCTTTCCTTTTGGCTTGAAATTTAAGATACGAGGGGGATGATCATCATCAGAGGGTTCAATCGCAGACTTTAATTCAGCAATCACACGCTTCCTCGAGATTTCCTGCTTCGGGCTCTCCGCCGAAGGAGTGATCTGGGTGACAGAAACACTTCGGCGATCCTCCGTCGACTCTTTGTTAGTCAGCGAAGACGATTCCGTGGCGTCATCCCCAAGCAAAAGCTAAAAAAAAAAATAAACCTCAAACTTTTACACTCATGAAATTAAAGCTATACAAAAGTTGAGTACATGCAATAAGACTCAAATACGGTTTATTTTGACAATTTATGAAATCAAAATAGCAAAAACTTTGCAAAAAAATTACTCGATTTTTCAATCAATATTGACGAAAAGAGGGAAAATACGTTTGAAATATTTTTCAGAGAATTAATGATTCAAAAAGTCATACAACAAATGAGGAAAAAAATATCTGACTAATGTTAATCCTTTAACGCGGGAATTGTTTGTAGTGTTAAGTTATGAATGCGTGTATTTGAAAGGTTACCAATATGTAGCGTCGTCCTTTTAGGGTTAAACATTAACAAGAATTTAACATTAAACTATCATATTCCCTTTAACACGGAAGTACTAGGTATAGCGAAAGTCTGGGACCATTATAATTTAAAGATCGCGTTGGATAGTGTATTGTACATTTATGAAGGGACTTAGGGCCTAATCGTTAAATTCATCACGGAAATGGAAGTCATGTCCTGAGTGCGAAAAAATCTCTAAACATACGCTATAATTTACGATACAGTTTTTCTAAACTTCGCGGCGCATTTGTTCATTTCTGTGGAAGAACAGTCATTCCGAGTGAAATAATTTTTGAGATAGATTTTTGAGCGAGAACTTTTTTGAATGATCACCTAATGTAAAGTACAGATCCAATCTGAGAGAACAGTGATATCCTCCGTATGAGGATGGTGACAATACCTCTAGTGATGCGTCATGCGAGAACAAGATCTTCACCCACCTTTCACAAACTGCTTCTACTCCACTCTTTTTTGTAAATTTTTTTTGTCATATCCATATCAAATCCATGATCATTCACGCAGTTATCAATCACACTTTGTTCCAAGGTTTTTCTCTCTACTCGGCATTTTACTATTACTCATTCTCTCCACATAACCAACACTGCTTAACCCTTTGACGACCAGTATACGTTTCTTTGAACTTAAAAGTTTAAGTTTAATTGTTATCTACAATTAGATATTAGTAACTATAGTCACTTAAATGACCCATTTTTGGGTTAATTTTCCGATAACTAAACGATACCTGTATAAACATGTAGATGTATTTGTAGAAACGTTGCATCATTGTACAATTTATATTATTATTTCCGTTGGAACATATGTCCCGTGGTCCTCAAAGGGTTAAATCCAATTAATTTTTCATTTCACACTTTTTACAAACATCATTTTCCATTCGTCCAAACATTTTACACAAATTATGCATCTTAGATTACTCGTCTCAAATGATCTGACGTTTGAGGGGAAATATATACCATGCCAAAAAAGTGTGTCATCCATGCGTCAGCACTGACACCTTGACACCAATACACACTTTTATGCAACTATTTTTCCACACGCATACACTTTCCTTCAGAGGGAGGCTTCACTGTATTCACTACTTGGGATGATGCAGATTTATTATTCTCTCTCCTGTCAATCAAACTTCAAATATTTAAACTCTCTTATCCATTCACCGTAGTATTACGCGTTAACTCTACTTCTCTCACAACCAGAACTTTCCTTCATATATATTTAATCACTCACTCATAACTACGTTTATTTATCTTTTCATATGACTTGAGCTACATCGGGGCCGATGTCGTAACACCATTTGCCGTCGATCAGCGACGTTAAGCGACACTGGGTCTGGATAGTAGTTGGATTGGCGATCGTCCTTTGCGTCCAGATTATATAGCGACCCGTGGTTCAGACTCCACGTAAAGTTGTAGGTCCCCTTCGTCAGATGACCCGAGGAGGGAATTGTAGAGACCAATCAATCAGTCAGGAGGTGGAGTGCTGGAACTCCCGTTTCTCTCGTCACTGTCCTCCTTAGCCGCTCTCTCTTCGTGTCTCATCTACCGTGAGAGCAGTACAGCATGCTCCTGAACACACTTCTCCCTCTATTTCTCACTACACATACATGCATCTTACACACTTAGTAGGGCAGCTAAACAAGTTGAAGTGGACAATCCGGACAAAAGCACCAAACTTTCCCTACTTGTATATTTTGGACCAACAATTAAAAATATCCCCGGAACCACCTTCAGAGACCATTACTTGGCCGCCATAGACAAAATGGAATTTCTGATATAAGTTTCAATAGAGAATTCCCTTGGCATGTTTGGCATCAAACTATGTTTTTTGGCATGATCAGATCAATAAAACAACTTTTAAGCTGATCAGAAGTATGTTTACTGCAGAAATCACACTTCGTACAACATATACAGTGAAAATCGTCAATATTTTAACACAAAAACCATGTTCAAGAAAACCATGTTTAAGAAAAATCAACGAAACTATAACAATTGAAGATTTCACCCACCAAAAAGTAGACCTTTAGCTCTATAACTGAATGTGGGAGAGGAAAATTGGCAAAATATGTGCATTTTAAAAAATGAAATTCTACAAAGGTCAAAATGCTACCCTTTCATATTTGCACAATTTTCATGCATTATTCGTGGTTCTATAGAAAACTTGTATTATTAACATTTGTAGTAAGGGCAGGGCTATTAAATGGGCACCATAAAATGGAAATATCTTGGCATTTAGCATTGCAATGCCTACTGTCCCAACTCACCCCGCTCGACGCTATATGTTAAACTGCACAGTTGCAGCTACACAGTTCTGTACACTTCCACCTGGCCTTCTTGCAAGCACACCTGGTGCCACATCCACTCTTGCTCTTGCAGCCGCATTTGACCAATTCGCTGCAAGCTTTAGATGCTACTGGTCTTGTGGTCCAAACTGGTGTCCATGACTGGGACTCTTCGCTAAAGGTCCATCCCCATCCTTCAGGAGTTGGAAGATTCTGTTCACTTCTCTCACAGGTCGACCATATTCCTCCCTGATATGTGACCCTCCTGGTGTGTTGGAGAAGAGCATCCTGAGTTGGTGGCATCCTGAGTTGGTGGGACAGTCTCCATAGCTTTTCCCTTCTGACAGAACATGACCTTTCTTGCCTCATCTACACGTTCAATGTCACTGGTGTTGTCATAGAGGACAACTGTGTACCGTTCAAGAAGCTTGAAGTGGGGAGTTTCGGCGTCAACATCTGCAAATGGATTTCGTGCCATGAATGTGAATGCTTGTGTTACCTCAGGGTAATGGTGCCATGCTGCCCATGCCGTATTCTTGCCCCTTCCGTAAAAGGATGATGTTGTATCACATCCCGTGAAGCAGTGAAACAGTGGTAGGGATGTGCATCTCTCTTCACCCAAAGAGGCACAGATTGTGTTAATATGATGGTAAGAAGTTTTTCCCAGTGCCAAAACCAACCCAAATATTTACTTCAGATCTTATGGACGTCGTGATGGAATTTTCCTATTAGAATGACAATAACATCCGTGTCTACAATTCTGATCATGCAGTTAACGTGCCCTTCCTTTATTGCATCTTGAAGATGAATGAACAGTCTAGCGTCTGCCTTCTCATGGTCGCATCTTGGCATTGTGCGGTCGGCCCCATTGATGATGACTTCAGGTCCTGATGTAATAATAATAACTTTGTTGTTAGGAACTTCCATTGCAGCAACCTTGTCTGATAGGAAAGCGAACAGTTCTTGCTTGTTTCTAGAGTCTCGAAGGAAGTCATGCAATTTAGGGGTAATTTGGTTTTCCTTCAACCTTTCTTCCGATTCCTTTTCCCCGTTTTTCTCTGGTAGTCTCTTTAAGGTGCTTGCAGTGTAGGTATCCCAGACGATGTCAATTCGCTGGCAAGTTTCTAACTGTTTGATGAGATAAGGACGAATACACGATCTGCATACTCTTCAAAGTTGGTAACACCTGCAGTAGACAGCAAATGGACGATGGCAGCTCCATCAAGAAGTTCACATCAAAAGGATCTGGAGGGTTGTCCTTGTTTCAAATGTAATGATTTTCAGTAGGTCAGACTTTTTTCCCAAACCGCAATTTCCCACCATCAGATAGGGAAGAAGGAAAGGGGTGATTCTCGT
>JAJOZX010000326.1:1225000-1325000 GCA_023014485.1 Bathynomus jamesi | reverse complement strand
CCCGTCCATCTCCCACACAAACCAGAAAAAGATACAGACCACACAAAACAGAGGTCTCAGAAGCATTACTGGCTGCCTCCGAACCACACCCATCCCACATCTACATGCAGATACGAAAATACTCCCCATCGAACACCACATGAACGACTCAATTCTTCTCCAGAGCACTGGCCCCAGACCACCCCTGTCACCATCTCACATTACACAATCCCCACCCCGCAACAAAAAACGTACTCCTGCTGCTCATTATTCACAGCTACTGAACAATATCCCCCCCCCCCCTCCCCTAAACCAGGGCCGGATTAAGACCTTTAGAGGCCCTAAGCACTTAAAAGATTTTGGTGCCCCATGTATATGTAATTCAAAATATAAACAAAAATAAACCATAAAATAATTTTTTTTTTTTTGAAATGAAACAAAACTTACAGTAAGATGGAAAATAATGTTTATTTTTGTATACTTCCACTTCATTTATATTTGAAAAGTTTTCTCCTACTTTTTTTAATTGCAAAGTCTTTGATCAGATCCTCAAAACTAATCTTACGTAACACATCTGCTTCTATACTTAGTAGAGATAAGGCATCCAGCCTGCTTTGTTGCATAGTTGTTCTGTTGGTATTTTTAAATACTTCAACTGAGAAAATGAACGCTCAGCTGAGCAATTTGTGACCATTAATGTTAAAAATATACGAAAGGCAATTTCTACATTTGGGAAGGCACACTCAATATTGTCTTCTACAATTATTTTATAAAGTTCAGCATGACTGAATCTTGTTTTTACATTTACTATAGCACACGAAAATATTTAATCTATATGTATTTTTAATATGGCACTCAAAGATTTGATATAAACAAAATAATAACGCAAAGCGTAAAGTGTGTGATTACAACGAAATATATTTATTCTCTCAAAAGGGTTGTTGTTCACTACAAATTCAAACAATGAAAAAAAATAAATACTATATATGAATATATATATATTTCAGTTTTCAACAGCTTATAGGCTATAAGCCGCGATTATAATAGTATAATAAATCCATGGTAAATCCGACAATGGAAAATTTCTGTGGTGCCCCCCTTCCCTTGATGCCCTAAGCACGGGCTTATTTTGCTTAATGGTTAATCCGGCCCTGCCCTAAACATCAACCCCATTAAACATCTCCACACAGAACTCACCCGGAAATACCTACTCGACCAACCACACAACACTGTCCTTCACGATACTCCCCCTGTAGTCCATCAGAGCGAACAAACCCTCCCAAGAAAAACAAGAGTTACTCTGGCCAGGCTCCGTTCAGGCCACCACCCCTCCCTCCAACAATACAGACACAGACTCCACCTAGCTGACACCTCCACCCTGAGGACACAAAACACCTACTCTTACACTGCCACACACTCTATCAACAAAGACAACTCCAACATTACCTCTCTACGAGACCTATGGACCCGTCGCACGGTGGTCGCGGGATACCTGAGCGCCGCCGGGTTCGCATAAGAGAACCCGGGGGCTACTAAGTATATATATATATATTTTTTTTTTGTATTGGGGCGTTTACCGCCATTTCCCGCTATATAGTAGCGGATATCATGGCGAGGCGGAATACGAGAAAGAGAAACGGAGACGGAGAAAGGCACTAGAAAAGGGAAAACAGCGGACTACAGGTGAGAAGCCACCTAAAGCTCAGATAGGATGCGAGATTGGGAGAGGAAGAGGAAAAGACGGTCAAGCGAGAAGAGAGGGCTCTCAGCGAGCATAAGGCGTAAACGTTCGGGGAGGGGGAAATCAGAAAGGAACGGAAAAGCGCGACGACGTACTGACGACAGGGTGGGCATTCCACAAGGATGTGAGAGACGGTGAGGGGCGACTGGCAGGAGGCGCAACGAGGAGCCTCCTGCCGGAACATAAGATAGCCGTGCGTGAGGCGCGTATGGCCGATGCGAAGCCGCGCAAGGACGACCTCTTTGTGTCTGGAGCGGTGGAAAGAGGACACCCAATATGACAGACGGGGGCGGATGGACCAGAGTTTATTTCCGGTGGCATCGTCCCAGGACTGTTGCCACATGCGATCGTAAAAGGAACGAAAGACCTGCACATAGTCTGAGAAGGGGAGCGGGCGGGGGAGGGGAGGCAGCGAGGCGGCGGACCGGGCTAAGCGGTCCGCCGCCTCATTACCGGAAACACCAACATGGGCGGGAACCCAGAGAAGGTGACCCGGATCCGGTGAATGGTGTGCAGGACATGGTACTCCTGTTGAATAAGGCGTACGGGGGTCCGGGGAATCATAGCGCTCGAGCGCCTGAAGGGCGCTCAGCGAGTCCGAAAAAATGGTACAGGAGGACCGCGAACAACCCGATACCAGACGGAGGGCTTCCAGAAGGCAAAGAGCTCCGCGGAAAAGATGGAGGCCTGAACCGGCAGGGGATACCCCGGGAGGTAGGTGACAATGACGGAGAGAAGACGGCGGCCGCGACACCTGCAGGGGAGCGCGAGCCGTCGGTGTAGACGGGAACGTCGTCCGAATGGACGGGAAGATGGGCCAGAAAGAAGACCGAGGACGGCAGGAAGAGACTCCTTACGCAGGCCACGGAGCGCCTGGCAACGGCAGATAGGGGTGGTCCGCCAGGGGGGCGACAGATCGAAGGAGAACGGCAGAATAGAGGGTGGGGGGATCCCCAGGGACGAGAAAATCTCGGCCAGAGGCAGCGAAATGCCACGTGTCAGGCCGGGGTAGCGCCTGGGAGATCGCGGAGAAGAGTAGGGACTTCGGGAGGCGGCAGATGCGAAGGTAACACTTCGCCATGAGAAGGCCCCGCGAGGGGCAGGGGGGGGTGTCCACAGTCCACCTGAAGACTAGCGACAGGGGACGAGCGGAAGGCACCGACGCCAGGCGAAGGCCACGGTGGAGAAGAGGATCCAGCATACGGAGTGCCGGAGAGGAGGCGGAACTGTAGACCACACAGCCGTAGTCGACACGGGATTGCACCAGGGAGGTGTACAGGCGCAGCAGAGTACGCCTGTCCGCCCCCCAGGTCGTGTGGGACAGATGACCCAAAAGGGAGAGGGTGCGGCGAGATGTTTGCCGCAACCGCCTAAGGTGTGGAACCCAACCGAAAAAATCCGTCGAGGGTCATACCCAGGAATCTAACGGAGGGACGAGGGGAAGAGGAGTGCCGGCAAGGGTAAGAGCGAAGGTATGCGACAGACGGAAAAGCATACTGGAAGACTTAGAGGGTGAGAAAGCATAGCCAACCGAGGACGCCCAGCGAACCACCGCATTGATGGCTAGCTGGAGCCGACGTTCAGCCAAAGACGGGAGGCGGCCAGAGCAATAGATAGCCAGGTCATCGGCATAGAGGGCGCTACGAACGGATGTAGGCAGGACCGTAGCGACTGTGTTCATCACGAGTGAGAAACACAAGACGCTAAGGACACTACCCTGAGGGACACCCTCCTCCAACGGAAAGCGGTCAGAGAGGCAGAACCATGCGGACGCGGAAAGAACGGGCGGACAAGAAGTTATAAATAAAGGAAGGGAGAAAGCCTACGAAACCCAGGAGCGTAAGCAGTCGAAGACCGCGCTCCGCCGGGTAGTATCGTAGGCCTTCTGGAGGTCGAAAAGACAGCGAGTACAAATTGACGCCGGAGAAAGCCTCCTGCACGTCATGGCTAAGGAGAAGGAGGGGGTCGGTGGTAGACCGGAAGCGCCGGAAACCAGCCTGGGTAGCAGGGTACTGGTCACTCGCCTCCATGTAAAGGACAGCCGCGAGGCGACCATCGCCTCCATCACCTTGCAGGCACAGCATGTTAGGGAAATGGGGCGATAGTTCGACGGGAGTGAGGGGTCTTTATCGGGCTTCGGGATGGGGACGACGATGGACTCACGCCATCGGTCCGGAAATGAACCCTCCAACCAAATCCGGTTATAGAGGTCCAGTAGAAAGCTGAGAGCAGAGGGGTGGAGATGCCGTAAAAGGTCATAGGGGATATTATCGGGGCCGGGGGCGGAGGAGCGTCGGGGGCGGAGGGCCTCCCGAAGCTCTGTCATGTGGAAGAGGTGATTATAGGGGTCATTCCTATGAGGTGGAAATTCCGGTGGGTCGCGGCGGGAGTGGGGGGAATCGGAACTGGAGATGGCTGCAAAGTGCGCCGCGAGTGCGTTCGCGACGGCCTCCGGATCGGACACGAACTCGTCGTCCCCGACCCGAAGCACCGGGGGTCGAGGGGGGACACGGGTCCCCTCAAAGCTACGCACCTTGCGCCAAACAGTCAAGGGGGCAGTCGAGGAGGAGATCCCGGACACGTAACTCCGCCAGGAGGTACGCCGGGCCAGTTTCAGGACCCGACGGGCCACTGCCTTCAGGCGCTGAAATTCTATCTTGTGCTCCAGCTGGCGGGTCCGGTAGAAGCGGCGGCCGGCCGGCACGGCGCCGCTCCTGAACGGCATGGGAGCACTCTGGGGTCCACCATGGGCGCTTCGCGGTCTGGGGAGCCAGAGGTACGGGGATGCAACTGGCGGCAGCCGAGAGGATCTTACTCTCGAGGAAGGCGAGGGCCTCATTGACGGAGGGAAAGGCAGGAATTGATGGCGAGATCGCCGTGCCCCTCGCGTATGAGGCCCAGTCTGCTCGGGCGAACAGCCAGCGCGGGCGGACAGAGGTGGGGGGAGGAGACGGGTCGGGGTAAGACACACTGGGAAATGGTCACTGCCGGAAGAATCCGGCAGGACCTCCCAGGTGAACTCCGTCACGATTTCGAGGGAAACCAGGGAAAGGTCGATACAGGTGAAACTGTCATGGGCCGAGTGAAGGCAGGTTGGGGAGCCATCGTTCAGAAAGGTGAACTCGAGCTCGTCCATAAGGGAGAGAAGGGTCCCGGAGAGAAAGGTGGAGCAAACGTCCCCCCAGGCCGGGTCTCGACTGTTGAAGTCCCCGAGAATCAGAAAAGGGCGGGGAAGCTGGAGAATTAGGTCACGGAGAGAATCGGGTGGAGGGCGTACGTTAGGGGAGAGGTAAAGAGAGCAGACCGTGAGCTGGCGCCCCAAGAAAAGGCGCACGGCCACAGCTTGCAGGACTGTACGGAGCGGGAGGGGGCGGAAAGGGACGGAGCGGTGCACGAAGACCGCGGCGCCCCCCTCCCGCCCCATCGAGAGGCGGGGAAGGGAGCCCGCAGTAACCGGACACTCGAGGGAGGGAACGGGATCCCAGAATCGTCTCCTGAAGCAGAAACACGCCGGACACCTGGAGAGGAGAGACTCTCGAGGCCTACCAGGAGCCCGCGGATGTTCCACTGCAGGAGCGAGGTATAGGGAGGGGTAGGAAGGTCAGCGTAAAGGATGATTATGGGGTGGTGGGCCGATCGGGCGGCCCGAGATTAAAAAGGGAATCGGAAAGCCCCGGAGTTCAGTGAGGGACGCCGAACGAGGGCGAAGGCGAGGGTCCCCCCGACGAGGGGGCGATGTGGAACCAGACGCCGGCAAGTCCTCCAGAGGAGGAGTCTCCCGGACGTCCGGGGGAGAGCGATGCAGAGAAGGGGATGTGAGAGGTATCCAGAATGCCCCTCCCTTCACCGGAGGTGCGGGGAGGCAGGACTACGAGGGGGAGTGGAAAATAATACCTCACCCAGAGGCATTGGCAGGTCGAGGAGAGAGATGGGGCGGGTCAAACGCGGGGGCGTGCACGTCCCCCCACGCCGACCAGGCGGGCGAGTTCCCCCTCCAGTGGGTCCATCGACCGGGCCGGAGAGGGGTGTATCTCAGCCTCCACCACGAGGGCCGACGGGGACCCCAGGGGGGAGCGTGCATAACGGTTGCGCAGTGGGACGGTGAGGACACCGGGGCGGTAGGGCGAAGGGGGCGTTTGTGTTTAGGAGAGGAAGGTGATGCGAGGCTTATGGCGTCGAACCTTTCGGGGTCACCACTGGCGCGGCGCTTGCGGCCCCTATCCCTCCGTCGTGCGGCCCGCGTGGGTGACGGCGGGTCACGATCCGGAATGGGGGTGGCCGAAGGCGCCGGTGGAGAGGGCGTAGAAGGGGCAGGGGGGGTTGCCGACGAAGCATCGGCGTTCGCGGAGGGAGCACGTGGGGACGCGCTGGTAGTACGGGGAGCCGCGGTAGGGAGTCCGCTGGGCGGCAGAGGATGGACTGGGAGTAGCGGACACGGTGGGTGGAGGCGCGTTGGGAACCGCCGGTGAGGACGGGGTCCGGGAACGGAGAGCCTCGGCGTACGAGGCACCACGCCGGGCCTCGCAACCGCTCCCGCGCCTCCCGAGCGCTGAGAAACTCTGATGAACAGAGGGCCCGAACCTCCCTTTCAAAGAGGAAGGACGGGCAAGAGCGGGATGAAGCAGGGTGTGGTCCATGGCAGTTGGTGCAGGAAGGCGGAGCAGTACAGGGCAAGGGGTGGGAGGGCCGCCGCAGCGGACACACACACGGGCCGGCTGACGGCAGGAGCTGCTCACGTGGCCAAACCTATTACACTGAAAACAGCGCGTAGGATCTGGCACGTATGGTCGTACTGAGAATTCGCACGCTCGTCTCTCACCAAAGCCCCAGAATACCGAAACGGGGGGCACCAGTGAGTCGAAAGTGAGGAGCAGGCGAGGAGAAGGGGCAGTTGGGGACCGCGATCTGTCGGGAAAGCGGTACACCCTCACAACACCCTGGGAGGCGAGGTCAATCTGGAGGTCTTCCACCGGGATGGGTAGAAGACGAGCAGCGTAAATTGTGCCCTGGCACTGATTGAGGCGGGGGTGGGGAGTCACCGTGATCCCGCAGCCCAGGACATCGGGGATAGCGAGCAGAGAGGAGGTTTCGGCAGAGGAACGCGACCTTATCAAAATGGAGCCATCCCTCTGAGGCCGAAGGTCAAAACGCGCCGTCCCCGTCTTCCCATGGATCGCTCGAAAGAGACGTTCGTGGTTAGTGGGGAGGGGCTTGGAGGAGGAGGGGCGGAGGACGAGGAACTTGTCCATCGTCCTAAGGCCGAGTGAAGCCGTCTGGCCAAACACCACCGGAACTTCGAGGGGGCGAGAAGACGAGAAAGGCGGACGGCGACGTCGGGTCCCACGTCCCCCAGGGGCCGAGGGGGCCGGGGGCGATGAGGCCCGACCGGAGTGGGAGGCGACCGGGGCCGCGGGCCTCCCACCTGATGGCGAAAAAGCAGGTGGGTCCCTATCGGGACGTGGAATATGGGGGGATCCAGGGGTCGGGGGTCCACTGCAGGTCCATCCGCTACTGGCGGGGTCGGGCAGCGGCGCCACGAGCCTGGGGAAGAGGGAGAGGAGGCGTCGGCAAGAAGAGCAGACGGGGTGGGCGAGGGCTGCCGACTGCCCTTACCAGACCCACGGTCCAAAGAGGTAGTCAGAGGGAGGTCAGATGCACAAGCCGGGTCGTCAACGAAGTCCATTAGAGTTGTAAGTGTTTCCATAGAAAATTTTATTGTAGTTTCGCGCCCGGGGACGCGGGGACCGATTACCCGGGGCCCAAGGGGACCAAGCGCACGCCGGCGGGGGTTGGGTGCCTCGTCCCATGCAGGTACCCAGTTTCAAAAGGGGCCCTTGCAGCGTCGAGAGTTCTCCCCCGCCGGCAGCAAAGACCAAGGCCCCCCAGGGTCCCAGGCCTGGGCACCCTACCAGCCAACTTAGTCCGGCCCCGGCCATGGGGGCGAGACCCCGACCAGCCCCGGCAGCCACGGGGCGCGCGAAGTGAACAGAGAAAGCAGAAAAAACAGAGGGGGCAAGGAAGAGGTAAAGAGGGGAAGACAGGAAAGAGGGGGCTGTAGGATAGCAGGGTATGCTAAAAGTCCACTTCGCAACCGGGCGGGGACCCGACAGGGCCCCCAGCCGCGGCTGACCCCCCGCCACATGTAGGCAGGAGCCCGCGGGCGATCCACCCCAGAAAGACCGCCCGCGGGGAGGGGGATATATATATATATATAATAATATATATATATATATATATATATATATAATATATAATATATATATTTGTTTGTGATACATCTTAATAAACACGTCCTGCAACTGAAAGATGATCCGCGAGATACCGAGACTCGTAATGTGCATCTAAATACATGGTAAACTTTTCTCTATTAAAGTATCTACTTTTACATATTTGTTAATTTTTTGTTATTAATTTGGAGTGTTAAATATACACAGTTTTAAATTTTAATCACACTGAAAGAACTGGATAAGTTACGTTAGATTTTGGGTTGTGGTGTCGGGGATATTGGAATGATGGTGAAAGTGGGTCCCAAACATTAAAAGGATGAAAGTCGCTGCTGAAGACCGTAATTTCAATGCATAACGCATCAAATCTGGCTAATTTAGCTTTGTACACCTCGCGTACTTCTATCAAGTTGGTCCGATTTATCTATCATGCCCCGATATATACTTCTATAAACGCGGTATCGAAACTACAATTGCGTTTGCTTTCCGCTCATCTACACCCACCAAACTTTCTTAAATCTATAGTATATATATTGCACTCTTTTCTTCCTGAAGTAATTTCCTCTTTTTACCCACTGCTAATTATACCTTAAATCTTTTTCGTTCTTTTAACAAGAGTCTTAATTTCCCGTTACATTCTATACGCGAGTCTCTCTTATAGTATCATTGGATTGTTTATAATAAAGCGGCGTACATCTCTTTCTGATCTTGCTACTCCTTGCGTGCCACTTCATTCCTTCTCATTCAACATTTACCTTTAGCTTCACCCGAGTCAAACAAAGTGAAACCGTACAGCTTCACAAATCTTTGTCCCTCGCATCCTCATTTACGGTTTCAACATTCCAAAGTGTCGTGTGTGCCCACAAACACGACCGAGTGTAGAATTGGTTCTGGTGTCGCTAGAGTCCGAAGCGACTCAATTGACATTCGTGGAAGAAGATTTTTACGGATATGATACCTCTATCCAATCTCCAATCCTGTATACATAAAGGAAGTGATTTAAACCCAACCCTGGGTCCCCCGTATATCTTCGCTCGCCCGACAAAGATGGGAGACCTATTTTAAACCCCCGCGTCCCGAAACAAAGTAGGGTCTATGTTACGAGTTAGTAACAAATAATTACGACACTATTACCTGAACTTTGGATGTGTAAATCTGTTCTTATCCGGAGCTGAAGTTGCAGGATCCGTCGTGCTTCCTCCTCGTTGATCATCTCAACGTACATAACGGAAGGATTAGATATTTCTTTGACACTAGTGTTATAAGCTTCGTTTAATGAACATCTATCGACGACATCATCCTCGATAGGATGTTCCTGAGGAGTTTCCTTCAGTATCTCTTCCTTACTTCGAGTGATATATGGACCATTTCTTAGTTCTCTGCCTTCATTTTTAATAATTTTAACACCAGTGACTTCTTTTTCTGAGATTTCGTTGACTCTTTCAAAGTTCTTTTGAGACTCTGAAGAACTCGAAGAGTCTTTTAACGAAGAGTTCCTCAAAAACTCTTCAGGGATTTTCTTTCTCTTTTGCCTTTTTGGTCTCTGAATGTCTTTGGGGTTAATCATCTCGAAGCTCGTGTTGCTTGTCTCGGAGGATAAGCTCACAGTTCGAGTTTGGACTTCGTTTTCTGCTGCAGGAAGCGCAAGTTAGTAAAATGTTAAACTTTTAATAGCAATAAACCTAACAAATTCCGCCAATTTGTCGACGTTCTAGGCACGCCAAAACGTCTCTAGTAAATATTTTTAATCTGTTCAATATGTGAGTGGCATTTTTTCCTATCATTCGTTAGTTAAGAATGAATAAAAGAGCTTTATTTTTAATTACTGTGTTATCATCCGTCTTTACTTATTAGAGATTACCTTTTGATTAATAAATGCACCACAGTGAATATTTTTATAAAAACAATTATTCTAAACGTGTATTTGCGAAAGTGACTCAAATAAAATAGCAAAGCTAATTAGCATGGCTAAACAAAAAAAAATAAACACACTTAGGTTGTTCAATAAAGCAGAGAAGTACAATATTTTCAAATACTGTATGACCTTTGAATATTCATAATATAAAAATCCAATTTCCCGACATGCAAGCAAATTTTCTAGATCGCAACTAAAGAGAAGAATGGGTATGAAGGCCTACATCGTAAAAATAAAACCCATCTGGTCGTTAGTTTAATATAACTTTAGAAAGGCACCTCAACAAAAACCGTAAAGTTACAGAAACTAAGTTTTTTAATCTAAGTCTAGGACAAACAAACAAATCTCCCATCACAAGGGTTATTTCATGCAAACCTGCATCAGAACACAAAGAAGAGCTTGAACTGCTTCGCGGGCGAGAAGACCTAAGCGGAGGTCCACCTTCTAATGGAATAGTAGTAGTTCCTATCGCGGCTTCTGGACTTCGAGGTTTGTGGTCAAGGTAGTTGAGGACATCCGTGGTCTTCCAGCTTTTCAACCCAAGCAAACTACTACCTAAGCTTTCTGAGAGAGGAGCTTTACGTTGGGGGTTAATGCCTTTGGAGGAGGGGATATCCTGAGGAAGGTCAGAGGGGATGTCTTTGTGAAAGGGTGAAATGTAATCTTCAGAAGCAGATAAAAAGTGATCGCTCTCGACATTTGCATCTGGAACTACCTCAGGATCTCTGCTCCTAACGGAAGATGCACTTTTTACAGAAATTTTTATCTTATGGTCTTCGTTTATTTTTAGACTTGAAGTAACGTCACTAGAAACTAAATCTGTATTATCTTGGATTTTGTTTGGAGAACTTTGAATGAGGGAATATGTAGAATTGCCTTTTCTTTTACGTGGAGTTGGAATAGGTCTTAGGGCAATGGATTTTACTTCTTGGGAGTTAGACTTAAAAATACTTTCAACCACAATATGGCTTTCATCAGTAATCCGCGACAATTCGTTTGGAGGCTGTGATTTCACGTCGGATCTCTCGAAAGTAATGTTGGGAATTTCTGCGGCCTTTTCCTTGGGTTGAAATATACTTACATCTAAATCGAATTCGTTATCGTGGCTATTAAATGAATTTTCTCTATGAAGTACATTCTGAACTGATGATGAATTCAGAGTAGCCATTTTATTAAAACTATCACTTTTTAATTCACGATCAATCACTGTATTTGGATCGTTCCCGCTTGACTCGAAATGGGGCTTAGAAGAATCTTCACTTTGAAAACGAGTACGTGAATGAGAAAGAGTACCAAACTTAGGAATGATACCAAGAAGCTTCTTTTTGGCACTTTTGGGAAGGGTATTCACTTTAGAATCGCTCGTTTTGCTATTTGAATTCCTACTCGAATCTTTTTGGCGGTGGACAGTGTGAAGAGTGCGACGTTCCCCTGGAGAATTTAACCTGTCAGGAGAAGCAGATTTTAGGTATGATTCCGGGCCAAATGTGTGTCCAGGCGTCTTCGAATCAAAAGCGTTATAAAACTGAGTCGTGCTTTTTGAGCTTTTAAGTCCAATTTCGGGTTGAGTTGGTGCGATGGTTGGCTGCGGTTGAGGATGTGTTAAAAAGGGTTTCAATGGAAGAGGTTTCTCTGTGGGTCGCGAATGAGGTTTAGGTTGCGCTGAGTTAAGAGGTTGTGGAGTTGATTGCGGAATGGAGGAAACTGCTGTGGAGTTAGTGCTTTCTGTAGAGGGGATTAATGCGTGAAAGCGGATTAATAAACCATGCACAACAATAAAGCCATCATGCAGAGAGAAATTGAGCAATACACTCTTTACTAAACATATTAATAAAATGAATGTATTAACATAGGTATTAGTTTGAAATATGACTGCTTTCAAATAGAAAATGGGATATATAATGCTCAATTTCAAGCTTTTAAAAGAAAAAAAAAGAAGCGTTTATTTATTTCAAGATGACTACCATCAGCATGCAAAGCAAATAATTAAGTTTGTTTAAAGAGAAAACAGTTCTTGAAGCAGCTGAAAAATTAGTCTCGCATTGTCACTCTTGGCATTAATATGAACTATCCCAGTTTCCGACACAGTGCAAGTTTATCACAAATTCACACGCAATCTACAGATCTTTAAAAATGGAAACTGTGCGCAGTTATTAATCGAAATTTTGATGCAGGTCACACCAAATGGATTAACATGGCATTTTATTTTTACAAACATTTTTAAGAGATACCACTTTGTATATACATTTTGTAATGATCAAATTTCTCCATTCATTCGTGCTTTCACAAGACCATTTAACACTATTGTATTCAAATTAGATGCAAGGCATGTCCAAATCACACAAAAGCCTGTTTTAGATTGTAGCTAAATGCATATATATACACAACTCTTGGAACTTACAATAGCTCAACTGAAATCTTACCGCTAAGTAGATTTAGATACGAAATATATAAAACAGTAAAATATAATCAAATTTTATAATTCTAAAATGATTAAACAAGTGGAATTATTATTATTATCTGCTGAAGCTAAAGTAGCTATTACGCCTACAAGAAAACTAAAGAAATTTTTTTTTTTAAATATTGTAAACTAAAAGCAAATTCATATCTCTCCAATATCTCCAGTATGAATCTTCTGTTCCTGAAAAAGAAGAATTTCTCCAAGATTTGCAAGAAATTCATTCCATTCAGTTTCGTAACTCCCTTCCTCAATATATCCTGCAGGAGGGGGAAAAACAAACTTACCCGAGGTAACAGGGGCTGGAGGAGAGGAAGATACGCTTCCTTCTACAGTAGATTTTGAGGGTTCTACAGAGGATTCTACGGGTTCTTCTACATTACGTTGGAGGATAGGAGCTTCGTTGAGTTTATTTGTATTACTATCTACGCGATCAGAGTTTTTAGTAGACTTATTTTGGATTGAGTCTGTTTCTGAGTCTGTTTTAGTCTGTACAGTTTCAGTGTCTCGTTTTTCATCTAACTTATGAATGGAATGTGAAGAAGCACGTTTGTTATTTGAGGTTTCTTCGTGTTCCTCAGTCGTCGTTGTTGTTTCTGAGTAAGATTTTTCCTTCTTTTTGTCGTCTTCCGGAAGTGATTCATTTTCAGTTCCGTTTTGTTCAACTTCCTTTTTGGACTTTCCACATTCTTGGACATCTTCACAAACGTCCAAAGAACTAGTCCTATTAACTGCTGTAGTAGTAGTACTACTACTACTATTCTCTTCAGACGATGCCTTGGAAGGAAAGTCAGCTTCTCCCTCGCAGGAATCAGACTCTGCCCTTGAAGCTTCCGAGGGTCTGGTCCCTCGTATATTTTCCGCTTCTTCCGGGCTTTCGGGTATGGCGGTAGGGGCCCCCCCATTCTTCGAGGGGGGTTTAGGGGGAGAGGGAGCCTTCCGCTTTCCCTTGGAGGAAGAAACCGATGATAACGAATGAGAAGAGACGGTCGTTAGATTTGATGAAGGAGGGAGTGACGATCTCGTAACTTCTAAACTGCTTACTTCAGAACTTGAAGGACTGAAAAGGAAATGTACGTAAACACTGGTTCATTTGGTATTAGTTTCAACGGTGTAATAATTTATTAGTAATTAATTTCGCAAGCTATTAATGCACCAACAAATATTAAGAGGAACACAATGTAAATACCAAACAAGCGTGTATACATTAACACGCATGAATGATCCACTTGTTTGTGATGGTATGCAGCAAGATAATATACCCCATTCATTCTTTTATAATTAGAAATGACGTCGGATTCATTTCATATATGTAAATCTCAAAATTGCTTAGTCTTTTCCAAAGTTATTACAAAAATTATTCACGCATTTATCGCCTTTATTCACACTTATTACCCAAGATACGTAACAACAATAACAACAATACCTCGTACGAGAAGACCTGATATCTGACTCATGGTAACCGGAGGAATCCGAGCTGTGCCTTGACAGACTGCGTTTAGTCTCCTTGAGGCTCCTTGCCTATCAATTGACAAATGAAACGGCGTAAAATAAAGCTTCAAGATAAACCAACAGTAAAGTATTACGGCAAAAGCTTTAGGAGGAGGTACGCTCAAAGGAACGTAGAGAGCTTTACTGAAAAGATTCTACTACCTTCCCATTCGCCCTTCCCTTGGGCGGGTCTGGTCCGCGCGTTTCTCCCTCTGTGGAGGGACTGGGGCCTGTCTCTTCCTGCTCTTACTCAGGCTCACCATCGAGACGGGTCGAGAGAGACGCGACCGCGAAGACGAGCAATTGACACTGGACATAGAGTTATGGTGACTGGTGGAAGTGGTGGCTTTTGTGGAGGTAGAGGTGGTAGTGGTGGTAGTAGTAGTGGTACAATTGACGTTGGTCAGAGTGCCCGATGAAGATGCTGGAGAAAGTGCTTGGGGCGTAGGACGGCCCTCCGTCGACTCATCTGATCTGGCTGGGGAGACGCTTCGTTCACCGGCGCTACCCGACGATACGCTACTATCACCGGTGGACTATTGGAAAAAAGTAAAAATTAAGACAAATCTATCCAAATAGGTTCCCATTAAGGACTTACAGCCTATTAATTGCCTACTTCTGACATTTTACTATCCATTCTGATAGCCAATTTTGTCCAATGTATTTGTAGCTTCTTCATTACCTTACAAAACCGCGACAATCTTCAGATGTACTGTACATCGAGCTCATCGCGACACGAACGTGCGGCTATCGTCATAATTTCATACTATTTTTATTGAAAATTATTAAATATCATAAAACAAAGATTAAATTTTGAGTTTTAGAATAATTGGGTTATTTAGATTACATTAAAATGTCGCCATCCACAATTAAAACTCAAAAAGTCGCGGTTTAAAGATAAAACGTGTATTTCATTTACTACATCTTGGCCCTTTGATATTGTCTAATTAAATTTATGTTTGTAATAATTCTACAAAATGTAAGTACTGTATTCACAATAGTAATACAGTAATCCCTCCGGAAGAGGCTCATCCCTTTCCGAACACTCGGGAGGATTCCGAATTAGGTAGAATTTTGCAAATATTTCGCAATATTTGGAAATATTCCGAATTAGATATTCCATTTTGAAAAAATCGCAGTGTTGACGCAATTCGTAATGATTCAGCTAATAAAATGTATTGATTGATTGATTTAATTTCTATTATATGATAACTACACTGAATAAAAATTAATGAAGTTTAGATAGGGATGCACCGGAACCGGAACTGAACGGAACTTTAAAAAGTAACCGGCCGGTTACTCTTTTATAGATCTATATAGACCTAGTTATATCATGTAGGTGTACATTTATTAGTGTAGCTGTGGGATAATTTTTAGTGAATACGGTATATTATAAGAAGCTGACAGCCCTGAGTGTTACTTAGTACAGTAATAATAAATCAAATGAGTTTTTTTTTCAGATATCGTTTAAAGTAAGTTAGATAGAATAACCTTTATTAATAAATAAATGCAGTAGTCTTTTTACAATGACAAATAATTGTGAAGCTCGACTATTTATTTTATTTTTTATTTTTTTAATTTGGCCCTTAAGCTTTAGGCTTTACTGGGCTCTTATTAAAAATAAGCAGCTAGCCTTTATAAATTAATAATAATAAAATAAATAAATAAGTAAATAAGTATTATTAATAGTTAAAGCCTGTATTTCAATATTAAACAATATTAATGGACAATATTAAACATTATTAGTGGACATTAATCCAAGATTTTTGTTAGTATCCCATTATTAATCGGGATTTTAACTTGGTTTTAAACAAATTTACATTCGCAATATTTTTTATATCGGCATGCAAGTCATTCCATAGTTTCAATCCAATGAAAATGGGTAGTTTTTGAGATGAAGACAATCTAAATTGAGGTATAACAATCTTTGATCTATTTCTGGTCTGATACGGGTGGATTTCTTGAGTTACAAAATATCTATTTACCCATTGCAAATTAATGATTTTGCTCTTACACTTGTAAATAAAAATAAAATGTGCCAGTTTGGTTATATCATTGAGCTTTAGTAGGTTTAGCTCTTTAAATAATGCACTAGAGTGATCAAGGAAATCAGCATCAGATAATAACCTTATTGCTCGTTTTTGGATGACAAAGATACCATTTAATGCGTTGTTAGCGGAGTTTCCCCAAACAAGGGTGCAGTATGTTATATAAGGAAGAACAAGAGTATGATAAAGAGTCAATAAAACTTGTTTAGGGACTACATTTCTAAGTTTAAACATTATAGCAACGCTCCTTGAAATCTTTTTCGCGATATAATTTACATGATCACTCCATTGCAAATTCTTATCTAGCATTACACCAAGAAATTTTGTTACAGTACACTCCTTTATGGTGATTTCATTAACATTGAGTTCATCAAGATATACATTTCTTTTATTAGTAAACATCATGAAATTTGTTTTACTGGTATTTAGGAAGAGTTTATTGGTGGTCAACCATTTCATTACACTGATGAATTCTGAATGAAATATATTCTTCTTAGCTGTATTAACATCTTTGCAAGAAAAGGAGAGAGAGTTGTATCATCTGCAAACATTATGAAGTTCAGTATATCAGATGAACGTGGAAGGTCATTTATATATAATAAAAATAACAGTGGACCCAGCACTGAGCCCTGTGATACACCATGTTTGACAAGCGCTTTAGTGGAGCAAACCTTATTTACTGATACAAAATTATATCTATCGGCCAATAACTTTTAAACCAATCACTGATTGCCCCTCTAAAGCCGTAACAATACAATTTATTAAGTAGAATATTATGGTCTATTACATCAAACGCCTTACTCAAATCCATAAATATTGACATCATTATTTCTTTGTTCTCCTTAGCTATATTTACATTTTCCATAAGATTTAAAATAGCCATTTCCGTTGTTCTATTATTACGGATGCCATATTGATTTGGAGATAATAAATTGTAAGATTCTAAATATCGCTGCATTCTACTTTTTACAATTTTTTCGAAAACTTTGCTGAACACAGATAATGAACACCGGCCTGTAATTTGTTGCTAGGGTTGGATCACCCCCTTTAAAAAGGGGTGTTATACAACCAGTTTTTAGCATTGATGGGAATATTCCTTTGGAAATACTTTGATTGATAATTTTAGCCAAAGTTACAGATATCTTATCTTTAACAAGTTTCAATATAGGTACAGGAATGTTATGAATGTTATTTTTTGTATTTTTTAATTTACCAATAATATTCTGGACCTCAGTAGAGGTAGCAGGAACAAAAGAAAATGAAGTCCTTTTTAAATAATACAGGGTGGGGCACGGGAACCAAGTGTTTTTGGAATAATCAGGAAAATGATATTTATTTTTTAAAGAAAATATATTGGTAGAACAACATTCGTAAGAACATAGCATTTCATGTCATAATAATCATGTACCGAAAATTATATCTGGCATATGATGTCCTTGGCCGTCGACGCATTGTTGAAGGCGTTTACGAAAATTGGCCTCCACTCTTCCCAGCAGGTCTCTGTTGATTTGGATGATTTGTTGACGGATCGCTTCCTTCAATGCATCTAATGTACGGGGCTTGTCCTCGTAGACACGTGACTTGAGGTACCCCCATAGAAAGAAGTCACATGTGGACAAGTCAGGGGACCGAGGGGGCCATGCAATGTCACCAAATCTCGAAATGAGATGGTTGGGAAACAGGGGGCGAAGAACAGCCATTGACGCTCTGGCGGTGTGTGGCGTGGCCCCATCTTGCTGAAACCACAAATGTCGACGAGCAATACGCCTTCTTCGTAACTCAGGGATGAAAAAGGTGTTCACCATCTCAATGTAACGCCCAGATGTTATGGTAACGGTAACCCCATTTTGTTCGAAGAAATAGGGACCGATGACGCCAAACTTTCCCACCGCGCACCAAACTGTAACCTTAGGGCTATGCAGCGGTTTTTCATGGAGTTGTCGCGGATTTTCAGCAGCCCAATACCGACAGTTTTGATTGTTGACGGCCCCATTAAGGTGGAAATGGGCTTCATCACTCATTACCACCATCATGTTTTCATTCTGCTCATAAAGTGCAAGCATTTCCTGTGCAAATTTCAGTCGTTGGGGGCAATCGTTACATTCAATTCCTGCACCATCGCTACTTGTATGGGTGAAAATGTATATTCTCATGCAAAATCCGTCTAACAGTACGATTGCTGATTCCGAGTGCAGCTGAATGTCCGAGCAGAGCGGCCTGGGCTTTGCAAACATCGCTGTCTGACCTTTCAACGTTCTCTGGAGTACGCACAGTGCGTTGCGGCCCCTTCGGTTTTGTTTTCATTATTGAGCCTCCTGTTCGAAGATTGTTAACCCAACGTAAGATTGTGTCACGAGCGGGAACAGAGTCATTTCGATGAATGTTGAATCTGCGGCGAAACGCACGCTGAACTGCTGTCACTGACTCGCCACTCCTAACAAAATGATCATACGCGAACATGCGGTGTTCTAACGTCCACTGCTCCATGATGGCACCTGAAAGATAAAGGTGAGTGTTAGTTAAAGTTAAATGCTATGAACCCAGGAATGGAATGCTACCTACCGCAGCCCCTCCCATTCCTAATGGCCGATTACTAGCTATTCAAAAAACACTTGATTCCCGTGCCCCACCCTATACATATAGAGGTCAATTTTTTTTATCATATCATCATCATTAGCCATTGACTAATACAGAAGCATTATGTCCTTTATTTGGAATTTCTTTTCTGTAGATCAAGCTGAAGTAGTTGCAGAAAGCAAATTATGTAAAAAGGGCATAAGGAGAGGTGAAAAGGTTGTCTTCCTAAAAACTTTAGTACCACGCCATTACATAAGCGTATGAAAGCAAAACATACGCTTCAATATAGAGAGAATGAAGAGGCAAATTCAAAAAAATCCAAAGCGACAGAAAGTGAAGATGCTCAACCACCTCAAAAACAAAGGAAACTGGATGCGATGGAACGCCAAATGTCTCTGGAAGAGCTTTAATAAAAAAAGATTTGGGATATTAATGACCAACGAGCCATTGACATTCATCACAAAATTATAAACATGATTGTTGGGGACAATCAGCCTTTTACCATTGTAGATCATGGCATCATTCATGGCCCACCTTCAGCCAACATATATGGTACCAAGAAGATATTTTACTGACGTAATGGCTTCCTCAAACTTATGAAGATGTAAAAGGTCGAATTTTGAAGGAAATGGATACAGCCAATGCGCCATGTATATCTTTCACATCAGATATCTGGACCAGTCAACCCTCAACTGAATCATTTGTGTCAGTAATCAAAGATTTTCAAAAGAGGAATGCAGTACTCTTTGCCAACATTTTCGTGGGACACATTCAGGAGAAAATATTGAGCACATGATTTATATGATGACGGTGGGAAATTAATACTGAAAGACATGTTTTAAGTTCGTGATGGAGCTGCTAATATAGTCAAAGGTTAAGTTTTCATTTTACTATTGTTTAAAACAAATTCAAAAGAAAAATCATTTCTGTTGTTGACCAATTACTATCAATATTATTAACCATAGTTATATATAAACAAAATATCTTTCATAGCTAATGTTATTAAAATGAGAATAATTTAGGTATTTGAAGTCATTTATTTTTCTGAAATGTAAATGTAGGCCTAATTATAAAATTTAATAAATTACAATTTTAAAATAAATTTACTATTTGAATTTTTATGATTAGGGCCTATATTAAAATATTAATGTTACGTAACCTAATTAAATATTCTAAAATATCGAAAATTCTCAATAGAATATATAGATTAGATAACTAGCTAAATTCTTCCTTCATCTACTAGATCTTGTGGTGAAAGATCTAATTTTCAGTCGGCGTTCAATCATTGACATTTGTGGAAAGTCCGTCGCATCAGTACACACTTCAATCACTAAAGTTTGGGTCACAATGTGCTAAAAAATCTACAGTCTGATAAAGGCATTAAACCACCACCATTTCCAGTCCATGTTATCACCCGTTGGAACAGCACATATTTAATGGTTGAACGTTTATTTACTTTGAAACGACCAATTCAAATTTACACAGCCAATCATGATCTTCCTATCCTAATTGTGAATGAATGGAACCTTCTTAAGAAAATGCTACGTGTGCCGCAACCATTCTACGAGATTACAAAATCTGTGAGCTCCGAGGTTCGCTCTCTAGGTGATGTTATTTCTCGTGTAATTGCTCTGGATCGTTTTCTGTCCAAGCAAAGTCGCGATGCTGGAATTAAAACTACAAAAATAGAACTGCGTACTGCCCTGCACAAGCGTCTTCTTTCTAGCTCAAGTGGTCTCAATGTGTTGAACGAGAAACTTTATATAATAAGTACAGTTCTGGATCCACGATACAAACTCACGTATATGAAATAAAGCTTTTCTTTTAGAAGAAATTTAGAATTTTTTTACCAACAGAAAATGTAAATGAACATCAAAGTTTATCTAGTGAAGACAGTGAAGGTGATATGACTGAGTTTGAAGCAGCTAGTACGTCTGGAATACAAAAATTCAAAGAACAAAATGAAAAAAAATACTAGTAGCTACAGAATTTGTAAAGTCCTAAAGGAAGAAATTCAGAGATTTCTTCAGCTGTTATGATGATGAAGAAGTGGAGGTTTCAGAGATATCCTTGGCTATTGATAAGTTTCAGAATAAAAGACGAAGTGGACTAAACATAAATCTAATAAATGAAATAGAAAACTATATGAACAATAGAGAAATGAACCCATTACAGTTCTGGAAAGATAAAACATTGATATACTCAAACATTTCTACATTAGCGCGTCGATATCTTTCTTGTCTTGCTTCATCGACTTTTTCCGAAGCTGGAAATATATTTAAAGAGGAGAACACGGCTACTCCCACGGACTGGTAAAAAACTATTATTTCTTCATCACAACCTCCCTCGATTTAACATTGAATAGTTTTTGTATTGTTAACATTTAATTTCATGTTGAAGTTAACAATCAATAAAGTCAAGATGTATTCTTTTTGGTTTATGTGGAAACTATAGTCTGTTTCAATATATATATATACTGTATATATATATATGAAATATTAAGGTCTGAAAAATGGATTAATTGTAATAAATTCAAAGAAATGTCTTTTATTATAGGCCTGAACATATTTCAAATTCATAAGTTCCAGTTCCGGCCGGAAACGGAGCTGCAAAAAATTGAGTTCCGGCGCATCCCTAGTTACAGATTACAGAATTACCATTCGGAAAGGTTACGAATTGAGCAGAATTAGTCGGTTACTTTTCAAAATATTTCTTCCAATTCGGAATATTACGAATTATTTGAGATTTTAATACTAGATTTCGGAACCACCAAAATGTTTATAATTAGGAGGAATTCCAAATTGCCGGGAGATTGGTGTATGAAATTCTATTATGCAAATCTTAAAAACCTAAAATAAGATGTCTACAAAAGTTAGATTAATATGAAAGTGCAGTAAAATAATTTGGAACGTTTCTACTGTACAGTCTACTAAACTGAATTGAAGTTAACTCGTATTAACCCTTTACCGCCCATGGATCTCGCGAGACTAAATGAAATCGTCGGGCGTTAGTCGAAACGAAATGAGTAAAGTACGGTGGGCGCGAAAAAGTTAAATGAAAATATTTCAAAGATAACTTGGACAAAGAAAAGAAGACCGTACGTCTTTCCACCGAAAGAAAATTGGGTACTTTTGCATTATCCTCCCAACACTAATTTTTTTTTATAATGGAAGGAAAATAAAGTACGTTAGCAATATGAATAAATATTCTTAACCTAACCTAACTTGAAGCCGGCTAACGCCTGCGGCGGGCTGTTTTTAACCAAACCTAACCTAACCTAACCCCAACACTAATTTTTTTTATAATGGAAGGAAAATAAAGTACCATAACCAAACCAACATTATATAAAAAAAATTAGTGTTGGGAGGATAATGCAAAAGAACCAAAAATTGTTCGGAGAAAGCTCAAAGGATTATCTATTATTAATTTTTTTAATCATTACCTTCGCAATTATCTACAATTGCCTACGAACAATTTGAGCGGAGCTTCCCTCCTTTAGAAGCTAGAAGCTGGCACTCGTCCGAAATTTCTAAAACAAGCAGGGAAGCGTCCCGCGAACAAGTTCTAAGACAGTTTTGAAAAAAAATAGTTTGAACAATGGTTATTCACGAGAACGAGACTAATTTGTTCGTGTGTGTGTATATATATCAATACGCGATGTAATTTTTTTAGGAAGAGAATCAGCATGTAGTTATTTAAAGATCTTTATTATCTATATCCAAAGTACGAAAAACCGGTGATAATTTTAAGTAACCATGTTACCTCTAAGGGCGCTTTTAGCCTTTTCCTCCGAGATACATTATTATTATTTAAATACGAATCATAATAATGATTGTCGATATATAACCCATGTTGTAATTTGAACCTCTCAAGCCTACGCAACTATTTCAACAACACGCGAGGAGTCAACTATCGTTAATATTTAAACGATCATCCATTTAATATTTGCGAATTTCGTACAAAACTAAACCTAAAATGGCAAATTTGAATGTTTGTACGGACTACTTCGGTAAAGTTTATTCAATTAATAAAAATGAAAAGGAGATAAGATAATGGTAACTGATAAGGAAAATAATTAAAGGATGAATGGTTCTAACCCTAATCAACAGTAACGTTTATTTCCCACTTGGCGCCATTCCAAATTCCATTCCGAAAGTGGGAATGGGAATTGGGATTCCACATTTCGGAAAGGATAATTAAAAAAAAAATTGTGAAGCAAGCCCAATACCAAAGGGTATTTTCTATAAAAAAAAATAGTGGGAAAATCCTACAGTAGGAATGGAATTAATCGATACGAGAATTGGCTCCTTCGACATACCTCATTCTTGGAATAGGAATGGTCGAGAATGGGAAGATACCCGAATAACGAGTGGTGCTATAACTGAATGATACTTTGCGTTTCATTCAAATATTCTTAAAAGACCAATAAGAAAAACCCTCTTAATTCGCATTACGATGATAATCTAATAATAAACTCAAATGTTTCCAACATTAGAAAATTGCGAAGAATCGAGACCGATGGACAAAACTACAAATGGAAAATGTATGAAGTCATTAAGGAAAAATATTAAGTTTCATCGTACTACAGGAAACGAGTACTCCAGAATGAAATGTATTTTAAATAACTTAGATAAAACAACTACACTATGCTCTAGGAGAAAAAAATGTTCATCTCATTTCCACTTAAGCTATTACAAATGTTTTAAACATTGATCGATTTAATCCCTTATTATATACATACGGTGTATATATATAAACATACAAACAGTATTGGCCCCGCTCCTTTTCATTATCATGCTAACAGACAATGAAGTAAACAGCAATATCATAGTAACATCCCTTGCAGACGATACAAAGATCAGGGAGGGAAAAAAAAAAAAAAAAAAAAAAAAAAAAAAAAATCAGCGATGCAAGAGGTGCAGGCCTTGCAGAGGGGACACAAACAGAATATACAAATAGTCAGAGGAGAACACAACATTTAACACCGAGAAATTCCAGCTCTTAAGATACGGTAGAAATGAATTTAGCATATTATGCCCCGGACAGACAGGAAATTCAGAGAAGCACGAAAGCGATAGATTTGGGGGTTATAATGACCGATGATGCGAAATTCGAGGCACAAAATCAGAGAGCGATAAATAAAGCAAAACGAGTGGCGGGAGTGGTACTAAGAACCTTTAAAAGAAGGGACAAGAAAGTAATGATTCCCCTGTTGAAAACGCTGATCATACCAAAACTTGAATACTGCTCAGTCTTGACGTCCCCACATACAAAAAGGAATAAAGTAATAAACGAAGATATTCAGAGACATTTCACAGCCAAGATTGATGGCTGCAAAGAACTAAATCTGTATTCCTGAGACAGACACACAGAGACACCATAATATATACGTGGAAAATGATCGAAAAACTGGTACCAAACCTCAAACTAAACCCAATTACCATCCAAGCAACGCTGGAAAATAGGAAAGGCAGAATGTGTAATGTTCCTAAATTAAAGGCCCGACAAGGGTCCTCATCAACACTTATGGAAAACAGCTTGGTTGTCAGGGGGCCAAGATTTTTCAAGCAGCTTCCGAAGGACCTCAGAAACGTGACAGGGGTCAAAGTTGAATCAAAAGAAGACTATGCCTGGCTCAGGATGGTACCAGATGAGCCCGATGTACCTGCTTGTGCGGTGGAAAGCGCGAGAGAGCAACTCTCTTCTCCACCAAGCCAGGCCTAGACGCGGGGCCACCAGCTTTACCTTCGTGTGAAGAGACCAACGCACGGAACTGGTACGAGGTTACTATATATCAGGTACATTTTTCACAACCCGAGTTCAGTAGGACTAGAAACTATCTACAAAATGATAAAATAAATTACATTTAATGAGTAATAAGTTCAACAATAAATTATATTGATAATGACCATAGATAAAAGGGTTCGCACTACCTGAGCTCTATCATCTCCTTCAATGGCACCTGAGAATTTTTATCGATACCGATAACATTTCACTGAACACTCCCTAATGTAGGCTACGTAAAATGTGATATCAAGCCAGCAGTCACGTCCTTGTACAAAACAATACAGGCTTCGGTCGCAATGCTAATAATAATGTTAAATTGTTAATAATAAATAATACAAAGCGTCTGAATATAATAAGGCAAGAATTGAAATTCCTCATGGCTTACACGGCAAATAGCAAGGTACACAGGGCTGAATTACGCGTTGGTAAAGACTGTGGCTGTTTTTTTTCCCTATTAAATAATTAGGTCAGTTCCTTCTAAAGAGGTCATTTCGAAAGCATCTACATTGCAACATTACCTACTGAATACTATGTCTCTAGCTCGTGATGATTTAACAGGAAATGTTGAGAAAATCAATCATATGGTGAACACTTGACGATTTAAAGTCCTTTCTTATGCAAGGAATAGATTGAAATTTGTTAATTTAATAAATAATACTTAGTTTCATTGCCATTGTGTATGAATACTTCACACTGTTAAGTATCAGATTCACGACAATGAATTTTTTAACTTCAAAATCCTGGCCCCTAAAGCCGATAATGGCTTTCGAAATATCACTCGACATTCGGAACAGGAAGGTATAGCGAATCTCATCAGTTTTCCGAGCTATTTTAAGTCTGCTTTAGGGGCAGGGTTTTGAACTTAAAAAAAATCAGTCGTAAATCTCAAATTTTACCCTTTACTCATTTTTTATTAACCATTGGACTGTGGTTCACGTAAATAGACGTTAATGTAGGGGACTGCGGTCCACGTCAATAGACATTATTAATTTTTTCATATTTTTGCGCATATGTTCATATCGGAGCTGACGAAAGCCGCAGTGCAAGGGTTAAAATACAACATAGGTCAACATCAGCGAGTTAGAAGTCAAAATAAAATCCATCAAGATTTGCCTTAAAGCAAAGAACTTCAATTTCTCTCTTACTATGGGCGTGCTACGTTCTAAATCTAATAGATTTAATACGTAATAAAATGAATTTTAATCTAAACTTCATTTTAATTCAGATCACGTTCCATACAAGCACCAGTTCTAGCTACAACTCGTTCATATTAATGCATTACCTCCAATACATGATGATCCGTACTGCGATTACTGTACATTGTACCTACATCAATAGGTTCCTGTTCCTAAGGTTACAAAGTATGTGCGCGCGTGTATTTTGTATATATATACTAATCTACTGTTTTTACTTAGTAAAAATATGAATATCAAGCAATTTATTCAGTTTAAAAGAATGAAAGTTTAATAACTCACTACACAGCGGCAAAACGGTTTCTTGCTCTCTACAGAATATCCTTCCTGAATGCAGGCATGCAATGAAAGACTTCATTAGACCTATTCTTTCAAATTGTACATTATTAAAAGGGCTCTAAAACCTTTGTTAAATTTAAGGCGACACTTCTTTTTTCTGAGAGATATTAAGGTGGCACGTTTTCTTTAAGATATTAAGGTGGCACCGCATCCCACACATTTTCCCATTTAAGGACCAATTAAACTGGCTAAATGATGTTTAGGCTTTTATGTCGGTACATTCTTAAGGTCTCAATCGAGAGAAAAATAGATAAACAGGTGATAATAATACTAAGGGACACGCATACATACACCCAACGCAGTATATCTACGTAAACAAAATTGCATTACACGTTAAATACTTACAGATTTTGCCTTTCTGGAAAAAAGGCCTAGGAAGCCCCTCCTCTTCTTGTCCTCTGGGTGGGTAATGGAGGACATGGTAATGAGGTCAGTCACTGACAGAGGAGGAGGACGGAAATCACTCGAAACGACGCACACTTCTTGTAGTTGGTAGTCGGACAAAGAACACGAACCTCGAAGACGTTCGTCCACATTTACTGAATAAAACGCAAAATTATTTATTCTCATTGTACGCTAAAGGTTTAAAAGTACGCTAAGTTTAGAGAACTTTCGGCACAAATAAGAACTCAAAATAACGTTCATTTATTGGGAAAATCTTATACGAATAACCTTTCATCCTCGAACATGGGTTAGATAACCGTTTTTTTTAACATCACCGTAGCTTACGTTAAAACCTCGATCCCCCACTGTTAAAAAAGTTCGCTTTAACAGTAGGAGGATATGAAGCTAATTGAAGCACTCTTACTTATTATTAGAAAATATAGCTCGCCCGAATTGAAGATTTTTACGCGCCTTTAAAGCAAAATATGTTGAAATTAATAATTGAATTGGACTTAAAACCCTTTAATAATGATGGTAGTACCCACGACAATTATGTAATAAGACAATAGAACGCTCATTTACAACAAAGCACCGGAACACGATACATAAATACATACGTAAAACGGTACATTTAGCTTAATAAATAATTCGAGGCTCTTCCAGTATTATAGGTGCGGCTTAAAAACTATAAAATTAAGGAGGACCGAAACTTACGTGCTCATACTATGGAAATTAGTCTATTTAAACGCCACATATTACGGTATAGCCTAAATACAACACGCCTTAAAATATATAGAAACAACCCACCACTGTACACTTAATGCAGTTAAAAATAAATAAATTAGAGTTTCTCCGCATTCAATAAGTTCGTTCGTAGAAATTTACATAAACTGCCTCAAACAGATAAAATAAAAGGAACACAATGGCACAGTTTCTCTATCGAACTGCCGCAACACGACCATAATTCATCGCGTATCGAGTAAGACAAATGATTTGAACACTTCAAATCTCAGAAACAAATGGGCGAGTAACCTAGAACGCAGAACATGATATTAGCGTGCCTGCTCTATAGTGCATCCGCTTCAAGCACTCCATCAGCGGGTATCCGCTCTTTGGGCCTAACGCCTGCAGGTGGTTCTCCGACCTTAATCATTGGCACTAACGAGGAGAGGAAGCATCAGTCATATAAATAAACTCGAGCGAGAGAGGAATCAGCTTAACCAACTCAAGTCGTCCTCCAAACCGTAAAAAAAGATTCATTACATACTTTGCATTCGGCTTTCATTGTTTTTATTTTTATTATAAGAGCAAATGCAACAAAGCATATATACGTACAGACGGTACCATTTTCGTGCTTACGACACACGACGACTTGAAATAAATTTTAAAATAATTTAGGAGGTTGATATAAACAAGTTGGTAAATTACCTAAATCCGAATACGGACTAGTTTGATTACAGGAACGGTTTTTGAGTAAAACAGATTTCATTTTACGTACAAATTAATACGAATTGATGGAAATAAAACCAAACGATTTGTTAATCAAAACCTATGGGAAAATTATTGAATGCCCGGTTAGGTTAATTGAATGCCCCGTTAGGTCAACTGCACGCCCTTGACGAATTGGTTAGTTTTAATGAAAATATCACCACTTAATTAACCTAACAAAAATATGACGAATAACTGCTTCGAGTAAATCTTAAGGAAACGTGATCACCCGCAAAATCCTACCAAAATGCAATGAATGAACAGCAACGAGATATTATATTTCATAATAACTTGCTTATAACGTATTTGCACAGAAAAACAGTACGAAGTGGTCCGGAACCGGCGCGCAGATTCTGCAACTTACAGGCTACGGAACCCGCGTGCAGGTTCCGGAGCCCATATACACGTAATCGCTACAGAACCTGCTAAACTCCAGCAAGGATTTCAAACTATGGACTGTCGGAATCGTGCAGAAAGATTTTTCGCTTATGAAATAGATTCCTACTATTGTCTATAATATATCGTAATCACAACAATTCTGACAAACATGCCCAACTGGGCATGAAAACAGCGAAGTTGGCAACTCTGCTTAATGGGGAATCTTCTCGCCAAGCGAGTGAATGATTTTATTTTTACTTTGGATTAGACTTCCATGAAGTGGCTCCTTGGCCAGCATGCCGGCGGTGTAGCCTACAGACTACATGGCCGGCACGCCGGCCAAGGAGCTAAAGATAGGGTCGCCGACTACATGACCGGCATAATATATATTGTATATTCGGTAGCTATAACTAGCATTTTTTATAAAAGTTGCTTAAAGTTAATCGAAACGTACGGGGAAATTATTGACTGCCGGGTTAGGTCAACTGTACGCCCTTGACGACTGGGTAGGTTAATTGGTGATATTTTCGGTAAATCTCTGGGAGCGCTCCATTTTTCAATATTAAACACTCATAAAACATATACCATTTTGAAAGCTCATTTTTCTGAGTAAAAATGCAGTAATCCAAAAGTATCAATAGCAAATAAAAAGTAACGGTTTAAATATAAAACCCTATACCGATCAATTTGTGATGCGTGATCTTTACGGGGGCTCCGCCCCCTGTACCCCCGAGACCTAAATTATACAAATGATAATGTAATAACATTCATGTTAGTTTTGGTTAGCGTAACAATTACCAAAAATACCATCTTACAACAGACTGAAGATTTATAACTTAGCCAACCTTTATAATGTAATTAATTACGTCACGCGTCAAACAATTAAACCTAGTTACTTTTTATTTGCTATTGATACTTTTGGATTACTACATTTTTAGACTCAGAAAACTGAGCTTTCAAATGGTATATGTTTTATGAGTATGTTTAATATTGAAAAATGGAGCGCTCCTAGAGATTATCCATATTTTCGTTTAAACTAACGAAAATATGACGGCTTAACCTAACCAATCAAGGGCGTACAGTTGACCTAACCGAGCATTCAATTAACGTAACAGCGTAGTGTATTATGCATGGCACTTATATTTCTGTCATGTCTGTAACCATCATCGTATTATTTACGATTGATAATATAGCCTCGTACTATAGAGTCTGTAGCTATTACATTTATATGGGCTCTGGAATCTGCGCGCAGGTTCCGTAGCCCGTAAGCTGCAGAACTCGCGCCCAGGTTCAAGAGCCACCTCGAAAACAGTACTCTTAAAAAAGGCGTTATATTCTTACGTAGATTACGGCAAAATTGTTATTTTTTTGAAATTCAGGCAATGACATATTAAGATTTACCAAAACTAGTAAAAATTTAATAAAATTTAAATTGCGAGCGGAGCAAGTTCTCGAAAATTCTATAATTCATTTCACGCGAACTGGCCAATTCCTCCCTCCCCTAATCAACACATACTAAATTTGTTACAAGAAGCTTCATATTAATTACCGAACAACTTCTTTATCTTCTTATCTTATATCCTCTTCTTTTGCAAACATCTAAAAAATACTTTAGTAGAAATCAACAATTTCACTTAATAAGATAAATGCGCAAACTATAACCATGCACCTTAACCGAACTTCGTAACCACACTGGTGACTCAACCATATTTCACAAACTAGTTGGTTTTTATTTTACCATCATTCAACCATGGAAGGGTCATTGAGAAAACTTTCGAGAAGGTAATTCCTACTACTATTTAAGAACGAGATAGGTGGAATTCTACATACTCCATCATTAAACTTGGTTCCTTATTTCAGTATGTTCGTGGCATGTCACTCATTTGCCTTTTGGAAAACGTGTAAATGATAAAGAAATATGGTTTTTCCTTAGAATTGAAGGGACAAGAAAAGAACCAAAATAAATTTTTAGCTCGTCATTTTAAATTATGTTTGAAACAAATCTGTTGAAAAAAAAATCCAATAAATTTTTCTCAAAATTCATTATTATTATTATTAATTTGGTTTTGGTTGGATTTTGGACAAATGTTCAAGGTCGACATGTGTCTGACCTATTTGCAGTATACGGCCTTATTTTGGGGGGTATTTTTTTTGGTACCCATTTATTTACCAACCAATTGAAGAATGAACAGCTGGGTCATATATAGGGGACCATTCTGAGTTGTATTATATATATATATCTATATTTTTTTTTTTAATGTTTCGTTCCTAGGGAATCTCACCTTAATGATAAGGAGAACTAAAGCTGTTAATGGGGTTTGGCGGTGAATGAGTTAATTAACATGCTTCAATAATTGAATGCAGACGTTTCGGAGCATTTGGTAGGATGGCGTCCTCCAGTATTTCAACTGGCGACATGCTCGTTAATTTTGTTTGTTCGCCACCTTCATATTCAGACCTTAATCTCCACACTTCTACGATCATGCAACTCATTCTTGGAGAGGATAAGTTCCCCGCCTACTTCAAATTGGGTTCCTTCGTCTCCCCAGCAACGAAGAAGGCTGTGACTATCTGGTGAAAATCACTTTTGGTCACTCCTATTTTCAGTCAGCAGTGGCTGGTGGAAAATCTTCACTATTCTATACTTTACTTCTGGTACTACTACTATTTCTATCCGAAAATTTTACAAGCACATAAATATCAACAGGGATGGAGTTTTACTTCTCTGTTTTCAGTTATCTTGGCTCCTCCTTCCTTTCTTGGCCTAAACTAAAGTGAATCTTCGGGTCTTTGTAGCCCGTTTCTTCTGTAGCTTCTTCGATGGACATTATATCTGGCAAAGCCTAGTCTCGCTTCTCTGTCAGGGTTGGGTGAATGTTGGTTTTATTACAGCAGTTCAAATTTAACTAAAAGTTGAACGGCGTTTGCATTAGACCGAGGGAGTAATTCTAAGGGTTCTAAACGACCTATTTATGTATTAGTCTTCCACTTCACGAAGATGCTGAAATGGAGTTTTCGCTTTTGTATCTAATCAACGAACGTTCAATAAAATATACGGTTACAGATACCTAATCTTCAAATTACCTCAGTAAAAAGGAGAATTCTTTTCTCCGAAGAAAACATGACTCATCTTATTCCTTCAACTGATCGTGATGGACTAGGATCCATTTTCATTGTTACTTCGTTGGTTGATTGATTGCCATTTTGGTTATAAGGTAATTGAACCCCACGTTCGATGGCTGAGTCATTGGAACGTTTTTGCATAATATATATATAGGTAGCTTTCAGGACTTATTAGTAACGAAATAAAATTCTAAAAGGTTTTACTTCTTGTAAATTTCGTTTCGAGAAGATGAACTATTCTGTTTTCAATAAATTGTCCATAACAATATGATGAAAATGTCACCTGTGAAGAAATAGTATACTATACTGTATAATGACACCTTTTCTCTTTCATTATCACTGCTCGTAAATCACTCAACATGGTGACATTTTCTTCAATGTTTTTCTATTACGATCAAACAAGGTTTAACTGATTAATCGGCTAATAATTGCCAATCCGCCCTACGCTGATTAATCGGTGCTGATTATTACCATTCTTGAAGGCTGATTTTCAACACACTTTTATGAATTCGATTTCACTATATCAGTTAAAATAGAGGACGTCCAAGAAAATAAAAATTCGCGGGTTTTCAGGTTAGGTTAAACTTTAGAGCAAAGCTCACGAAAAAGTGTTACAAAATAATTAGTTAAAATTATTATTATTTCGCAATATACAGAGTGTCTCATAAGTAGCTTTACTCGTGAACCTTTTTCTACTAGAATAGGCTGAGGGGTAAAGGGGATAAAGGGACTTACGGATACCCTGTAGATGGAATTTGTTTTGAAACCGCGAGTAAACACAATCCAAAAGCGTTCTTGCCTGGCATACGAGAAAGTATAGTTTCCAGGTAAGAACCCTGCTGGACTGTTGTTAGTTACTTGAAGTTTCAAAGTATTGTCTAAGACCCGGCTTGGATTGCGGTTTTCTCGTACAGTTGGAATGCGTTTAAATTTTCAAAGTAATTGACGAGGAATGTGTTAAAAAAATACCACAAAGTACGTAACGTATATAAAAATATGTAAGTTAATACATATTATTATAAAATATTCAATAAATGCACCGTACAGCAAGGCGTTAAGTTGGTGTTTCAAATGTTTACCCGTATCACAGCTTCACACGACTGACAAATAACTATAAAAAGATAATACATTTTTTAGTGTGTTAATGGTAAACTAGATTTGGATCACCTGAAGATCAGGGCCCCCAGCCTTCGTTAGTTAGCCTTATAAGGCTAACTAACGAAAATATCACGACCTAACCTAACCAATCGTTAGGTCAACTGTACGCCCTTGACAATTGGTTAGGTTAGGTGGTGATATTTTCGTTAGTTAGCCTTATAAAGCTAACTAAAGAAGGCTGGGGGCCCTGATCTTCAGGTGATCCAAATTAAATTGAATGTCCGGTTAGGTCAACTGTACGCCCTTGACGATTGGTTATGTTAAGTCGTGATATTTTCGTTAGTTTTAACGAAGATATCATTTGGTAATTGAGGCTGGGGGCCCTGAGCTTCGGGTGATCTTCGTATCACGTAATAGACCTCGTTTGCGATAAATTCAACTTCCAAATTCCCACTCTGCTCAGGCCTTAAATCTTTCATGACGACCGGTACAAATTGGTAGCATTTAAAATACAGCATTCATAACTTAAACCTACCAAAAATTCCGGCTTTAACTTAAAGGGTTAAACCTAAACCATAACTTAAATATAACTTTCAATGTTTGAGCCAAGAAGTACGGGCCTATTACCAATTACTCGACCGTTACACTGAAACATTTAAGGTCATTGATAAACCTTAAATTACCTATTAAAGATATAATAAATTGTCTCACAGTAATGGTACAACGGATAAGAAGACAATTCCTATTCGTGTTTTATCGAGAGACACTTCGACGGTGGTGATAATATTGGAGTTAAAGTTACGTTACATTACATTACATTTCATTTAAAAACATGAAGCCGCTCGGGCTTATCGAGAGTGGAAAGGAAACGCCAAGAATGTTAAGAAGAAGAAGAAGGATTGAGTTGTGTGTTGTTGAAGGTAAGGGGATAGTCGTGTGCAAGATTGTGACGAGTAGAGGGATGGAGGAACTGAATTTCTGAGGCACTGAAATCAGAGATGGCAGAAAGATCGGAGGTCGGGTGTACCACAGCTGTCCTAAGCGAAGCATGGAGCGACTGTTAAGGGACGCTTTGCAAAGCGGGTGGAGAAGTGAAGCGTGGAAAGGACAGGAAAAGCGACTTAACAGAGCCTTAATAAATAAAAGGAAAGGAGTGTGTGTATATATATATATATATATATATATATATATAGATGAGCACCGTTACTCAAAATTAGCGAGAGTTACCGTTACTCATTACTCTCTTAAAATGACCCCGGCGATACCGATACATCGTTACTTTGAAAATATCTTAAGACGATACCGATACTCGTTACAGTAACGTCGTTACTTTCGTTACTCGTTACATTGGTAAATTCATATATCGTAATTAGAATATTAAAGCAAGTATAAAAAGTATGTAAAAACAAACGCAACTGTTTTTAGATAAATGGAGGTTTATTTCTGACAGACAAAATGATAACAGGACATTTTTGACAAAAAATATTATTTGAATAACAGAAAATTAAACATAGAAGTAAACAGAAACATTTCAATAGCAGCTGATGTAAAATAATAAAAAACATTTCCAAAAATATATTCTAGCTGAGAGGTATAGAATTAAATTTTACGTGTAGCTAGGAGCCTAAGGGTTTCCTTTTAGCATTACTAATTTTTCGAACGTGTTGTCGGAAAGATTTCCTCTCTTAGGGGCATAAATATGTCCTGCATAGCTGAAGAGACGCTCAACAGGAGCCGAAGAAGGAAGTGGAGTATTGTACTTGAGGAAGATGTAATAAGCTGTGATTTTACCCAACTATGTGCCGAAACATCTTCGAGGAAATCAGATGTGTCGTCATCCTTCGAAGAAGCTGACGAAAGGTATTCCACGTTTAACAACTTTAAACAAAGGAGATACACACCGCACGAGTGCTACACTATAACTGAGCTCTACCGGCAACAAGACGGATGCAACGTGACAAGGACTGAACAAGTTCTAACAAGTATGAACTGTGTGATACGCCGCCGAAGGATGTATTTGTACTTTTCACACATAAAAAACAGTATGTAACGAGTAACGGAAATTCTCGTTACTTTTGTTAAAATTATTACGGGCGTTACCGTTACTTCGTTACATTAGAAATCTTGCTAAGGCGATACCGATACTCGTTACAAAAGTAACGCCCGTTACTTAAGCCGTTACATGTACCGCGGTACTGCCCATCTCTGTATATATATATATATGTATATATATATGGTACTTACGTATTAACGGGGGGCCACCACATATTGATGATTGGTTAGGTTAAGTTGTAATATTTTCGTTAGTTGAAAATTTCTAATACATCATATTTTATATTTTAAAAAATATGATGTATTAGAAATTTTCAACTAACGAAAATATTACAACTTAACCAATCATCAATATGAGGTGCCCCCGTTAATACGTAAGTACCATATCCCTTGAAATTAATACGTTTTGAAAACAATGCCCAATGAATTCCATTAGTAGGACCTCTCTATCAACGATACCCAAAAAACTGTATATACCCAGAACGTTGGCGGGGTTCTTTGGTGTCGCTTTTCTTAAACTTTGCCCGCGCATAATCTAAGTGTATCGTAACCTAACCTAACCTAACCTAATCCAAACCACTTCATATTTATCGACAAAATGTTCCATCAATGAAGCGCTCAGTACCAGTATTAGACTACGAATCTTCATCCTCAAAGAGCATGGGGAGAAATAAATAAATAAATATAATGTCCCTCGGTGATGTAGTGGTTAGCGTCGCTGACTACGAATCCATCGGCCCCGGGCTCGAGACCCGGTGACTGCAGCCGGCGCGCAACAAAACTCAGCTGTTCATCCTTCCACACAAAAAAAAGTGTGGTTGGTAGATAAATGGGTACCCTGGGTGGCCTAGTGGTTAAGACGCTGGGCTGCTGGTGGGGCGTGGTTCGGATTCCACGTTAAACTGTAGGTCTAATATGGAGTGAAAAGCTTGACCTTCGTCAGAATGAACAATTCTGGCGGAAGCTAACCAAAGGTTATATATATACAATAAAGGGTGTTCAAAAAGAAACGCAACCGACTGGATAATACATATATATCATTGTAACGTAACCCTTTTCTTTCTGTTTCATTGATCATTATTAAATACAAGAATTGTATATTCAATAAAGGATAAATTTGTACAAATTCATCGGTGATGGTTTCATAACTTCTCTTTCTAATGTAAGTTTCAACGTTGCATATCCTTTCTTGAACTGTGAATACCATTCTTGTACTTAATAATGATCAATGAAACAAAAAGAAAAGGGTTCGTTACAATAATATATGCATTATCCAATGGGTTGCGTTTCTTTTCGGACACCCTGAGACCCGCTGACGGCAGGTGGCGCGCAGCGAAACCCAGCTGTTCATCCTTCTACGCAATAAAAAGACATTGGTTGGTAGATAAATGGGTACCCTGGGTTAAAAACGCTGGGCTGCTGGTGGGGTGTGGTTCGGATTCCACGTTAAACTGTAGGTCTAAGGTGGAGTGTCAAGCTTGACCTTCGTCAGAATGAACAATTCGGAAGTAAAACCAAGGTTAACCAAGATATATATATATATATATATATATATATATATATAATATATATATATATATAGTTATCTGAACAACCCTTCAAATTTAAAGGCTTATTTGCAAGAGTGAAATACAAATAGGATGATTGTTAACTCTTTTTCTTCAAATAACTTTTCAGACTTTAACCTTCTTCCTAAATTCTATAAAGGTAATGTGACAGAGGGGACCTACATCTTAACGTGGGATCAGAAACACTATCCCAACGAGGAAGACCAAGAAAAGCGCGTAAACTCCAGAAACCTGAAGTCCCGGTTGAAATTGGAACCAGGGACCGTTAGATTAACAGTCCGGCGCTCTACCACAATAGGCTACCCTGTGGGGTCCTATATTTTAAGTGTCGCCCGTTCCCTATTTATAAAACCAACACGCGGAAACTATACGCCATGTTGCGAATGAAACCATTGGTTATACGCAAAGCTGGGCACAAACCGTTAATCCGTTAATCGTTAATTAACGAAGTTAACTTTTTCGTTAACGATTTAACTTTTAAGTTAACTTTGAAAATCATTATCGGACTAATTAACTTCCGTTACATTTAGCTTCCGTTAACTCAAGTCCGTTAACCCAAAAAATTCATAAATAAACGTTTAAAAGTTTCTATTATTTTCAGTGCTGAGCAGGTGCGCAATTAATCCGCCACTGTTAATAGTGATGAACGAATTTCCATTTCCGCAGTGCAAAATCAGGCGATATATTTGTTTCCGTCGCCACAATTTGTGTCTTACCAAATATGGTAGTTATTTATGGCATTGGTTTGAGCAAAACATGGTCGACTGTAAAATCAGGCGGAAAGATTTGCCATTTGAGTTGAATGTTTCAACTTTTTTCAAGAAATATCACGAGCATTTTAAGGCACTTTCAATAATATATATGTAACAATTACAACAAATAACTACATTCGTTTCATTTGCAGTCTGTCTCTTGCGCAACATGTTTGTGCTAGTGAATATTTAAAAATAATCGTTGTCAAGTAAGTCATGTATATTTATAATATGTCTGTGAGTACCTTATTAGTAGTCTCCTTGATACATTTCAAGAACCATAAAACTGATCAGGTAAGATTTCAATTCTCATGTCACTTTGATGACATAAATTAAGTCAATTGATGTCTTACAATGGGAGCGTTTTCACCTCATCTGGTTGGACAAGTATGACACCACCAAGGTCGCCAGGGTGAGGAAAAGCATGGAGGGTACAGTCGAGGAGGCCATGAAGCAGCAGTCCAACGAAGTGGGCAGCAACAGTGGAGGCAGCAACAACGAGGAGGAGGAGGAGGATGACTTCTTCAGTGCTGTCATCCAGACAAAAGAGAGCAGCAGAAGCCACAGGTCACTCTAGGGCAAGGCCCAGAACTTGGTCAAGACCTGGCTGGAGACCAACTCCAAGGACTTGCTGACAGATGCTGCCTTCTTGGGTGAGCAAGTGTTGGTGGACTTGTTCATCAAGTTCAACACAGCCATCCCCTCCAGTGCTGCAGTGGAGCGTTTGTTCTCTATGGGCAAGGACATCCTGAGGGCCAAGAGATCATCCCTGTCTGATGAAAACTTTGATATGCTAATTTTCATGAAGGGCAACATGCATCTCATGGACAAAATGGAGAACGAGAAGAGGAGGGAAAATTAAATTATATATATATTGTGTTTTTCATTTTTTTTATAATAAAAGTTAACGTCAACGGTTTATCGGTAACTTCCGTTACATGTTTAACGAATTAACGGATTAACGGTTAACGAAGTTAACTTTTTGGTTAACGGATTAGCTGTTAACGAAGTTAACTTTTTGGTTAACGGTGCCCACCACTGGTTATACGCCAACCATTACGTGGCCATGGTTGCGTAATGATACTCATCCATTGACAAAAAATGACAAACAATCCAAAAAAAGTCTAAAATTTCATTTATTTTTGTGAAGTTGAGCAATTGAAGTTAAATTGAAATTAAGATGAATTTCGCGTGTTCCATTTTTAAGGGTTGTTTAAAGTAATCATAAAAATTGGAGTTTTTATCCGGGCAAAGAAATTCATCCTATTGTTTCCCTATTCCGAATTAAATTGTAGGTGCCATTTTCAATTTTGTCGTTTCTCCACAAATACGTTCGTCATCGGTCTCCATATATCGCGACAAAAGTAAAAAAAAAAGAAAAAAAAAATCATTTGTTCGTTAATAAATAAATATTAGACAAGCTTTAATTACAGTAAATACATTGAGCAATTTGCATTTATAGATAGACAGGACAGACAGACAAAAAATGACGAGTAACTAAAGTGTATAACAATTTTTATTTGCGCAATAACGACATAAATTGTTTAATGTAACTTCTAATAAATACAAACTGAATAATACGTGCATCTCTCTCTCTCTCTCTCTCTCTCTCTCTCTCTCTCTCTCTCTCTCTCTCTCTCTCCTCTCTCTCTCTCTCTCTCTCTCAAACAAACAAACAAAATGACGAGAGGGGAAGTAAGTTGGTTTGCAAAAACGCCACCCACTCACCCTCTAGCAATATTTTAAATGACAAAATGGGATTTGAAATTCATTTTTTCAATCAAGAAAATAATTTAGAGGTATTCAATTGCGTATTTAGACTGAAACTGTTTGTAATACTGAATAAAAATTATTTCACATTTGTCCAACATGTTATACGCATCAAACTAAACAAACATTAAATCTTCCGACATTAGTTGTTTAACTTACGGGTTGTTGTTGTTGTTCTCAGACGACAGTATTTGTTACTTCGTATAACATTGGCAATTCAGCATTCAAACACCCGTCCGATATATATAAATCACCTCATACGATGATAGCTATACATTATTTAATGTAATGTACTTTTTAATTATTCAACCATGTATATTATAGGCCTACTAATAAACAGACCACAAAATTATACGTATCATTTTTTTTTCATTGATTTAAACACAAATGTCAGTAACTTCGCGGAGATCAGTGTTTTTTTACAAAAGTCGAAATTTGTTACGAAAGATCGTGATTGGCCGAAATTGATCACGCGCGAAATAACTAGCAATTCTAAAGCGACCACCTAACCTAGTGTAATCCGGTCTCCGTGAAACAATTATATATATATATATATATATATATATACTGCTTTCAAACCGATATACCGAACCAGTCCTTCATTGGAACGAAATACAATCCTTCTTTGAAAGAATTTTTCTTTTTTTTTCTTTTATTTAAAAAGAAAAAACAAAAACAAAACCCATAATTAATCTTTAGAGGCAATTTAACTTTGTTATTAACGCTGTAACTGTCTGTTAAGGGTCACTTCTAAAACTATAAGGAATTCTTCATTCCACCCAAAAAGAAGAGATTATATTTCACGTATCTAATATCCATGAAAGGAACCTTTCATTTTTCAAAAAAATAAATGTTTACACCTCTTCAGGCAAAATGATGCTTACGAATCATCTCAACAATTTAATTCAAACTTCAGCTCGCTAAATAATAAATAAATAAATATATACATATATACACACACACACGCACAATGGTATCTAACTTTAAGACAAGGCATATGCCACACTGCTTTTGACACCTACACTTAACTCAATACTGGCTATTTTAACCATTCAGTTATTATTAATTAATATTGGATAATGTTTATAAATTGCTTCTTTATCAGATAAGGTTAAAAATTGCGAGGAAATGTTTAATTGTACGTTTCAAGATATGAGAAGATAATCAATTAAAAATACAGCAGATGTCGTAACCATGAAGTTTGCATACAGGCAGTGGCGGTCCTAGCTTACATGACGCCCTGGGCGAACCTCACCTTCAGCGCCCCCCCCCCTGTTCGCCAACACACACACATTCGAATCCCCCCAAAATAAAGGACAGACATAACTCTTTCACAAAATAACTTTTATTGGACTAATTGTTGGAACTTCAGAACCAAAACAAAGACTCAAATTTCTGAATTTACAAATCCTTCATCACGTAAATAGAATAACTCACTTAAGAGAATGTAATTATGATACTATGAACAGGAAAAATACAAATTAAATTGCACAACTGCCATAAATAAACTAGAGAATCAAATTTCTAAATTGTACAAATGCTCTATCACATAAATAGAATAAGACACTTAAGAGAGGGTAATTATTATGCTACACTTTGAACAAGAAACAAAATAAATTGCACCACAGCACAACTGCCATCTAAAGCCTGACTCTTCTTACCTTCCTTGATGCAAAGTCATTGATCTTTTATTATTTATTTTATTTTATTTTTTTTTTTTATTTATTTCTTTATTTATTTATTCTTATTTTATTTTTATTTTTTTTGCAGGCGCTCATGCCGCCCCTCCACAAATGCCGCCCTGTGCGGCTGCCCATATTGCCCATATGAGGAACCGCCACTGCATACAGGAATCGTTTATAAAATAAATGTAGAAATGTTAGTTTAAGATTTCTTGTTGTACATCTGTAAAGCGAGGTGTTTTGGTTTATAAACATTCATGAACGAATAAATCCGGAGTATTTCAGATTGTTTAACGCTGGTTCCAGCTTAATTCGGTTTCTGAGTGTGTAATCAGATAAGAGGACCGATTGTTTGACAGTCGCGGATAGATTTATGGCAGAAGTTCAAAGGGCAATTAAGCGTAAGAGTCCGCGTTCATTTCGAACCTTGTAAGGTGTCCGGTTTGTTTCTTCTTGGTTTCATCTGAGGAAAGCCCTCGAGCGAAAATTTGAAATTTTTGTTTTAAATTTTAAATTGTAATTTAAAATTTCGTTAAGATAGGCGGGGCGTAGATTTTAACAAAGTTGAGATTAGAACCAATAGAAAGTCAGTAATTTAGCACGAATGACGTCATGTAATGAAATTGGTTTTGATAGGTCCTTTAGACCCCAAAGGGAGGAGTTTTTGGTAATTCTGAGGGAACTTTGAGAGTCAAAATCAGTTGTAGACGCGCCTCCGAAAGTTAACAGTGGCTCAATTTATTCGTCAAAGTAGTGGTGTAAGAAAAAAAAATTTAAAACTGAAATTAAAAGGTGTCAGAAACTGTAAAAGAAATAAATGTTGTGCAGTACCTAAGAAAAAGAAAGGTACCCACGACATAAATGGTGTCGTAGAAGTGGGATCCTATTGCAAGGTATTAATAGCAAGAGTGTAACTTTTTGTTAAAATAAATTTGCGTAACAATAAAGCACTATCGTTAAAATAATCGGGAACAGTGAAAAGTGTCGCTAACAGTGAGTACAGTTTTAAAGGTTTTGAAATAAAAAATAAAAATAGACAAGCTTCGCGATGTCGGTAAAGAGCGTGGAAATAAAGAATGAAAAAGCACAAGTGACATGAGTGATACCGAACCAACGAACTTAAACGAAATAAGTACAGAAAGTTTGGAAAATTTAAAAAGGATAAATTTGGCCAACGTTCGGTTACTAAGGAATGCAAGGAATTAGAAAAATAAATCGAAGAAGGTCGAAACTGGAAGACCTTGTAATGATACTCCGCGGGGTATTGGGACAACCGAAGGTCGGGGGTTTGTCCCGAAGAATCTCTCTAGTTCCTCCCGTTACAGAAGAATTTCGACGCAGGAAAGGATTGGGTGGAGACCAGAGAACCCAGAAGACATCCCAAAGAATCCTTGCAGAAGTGCACACACCACAAGAGACGAGAAACACCGCACCGACGAAGACCGGCAGAAGAATATAAAAACCGTCGTACAGGTATTAAAGAGTACTAGCTTACCTTTGCAACGTGAACAGGCAGTAAGGGGTCCTGAGCAAACGACTTTTGGACACACATTGGAAGGAAGTTCGCCGAAGTTTGTGGGCGAACGGGCACAAGAGAACCCAGGAACCAGCCCAAACGCCGTCAGAAGGAAAAAGGTGAGACACTCAACATAATTGCCCCAAGATTATTAAGTACAGGTAATGCCTTGGTTCAGGCTAATCCCAAAAGGAGACATATTAAAGTGGGCATACCTAAGGACGCGTTGAAGACCGTTATGCCGGAGTATGCTTGTAACTGCATCAAAGGAACAGCCCGTCGGGAATATTGGATGGAATCAATCAAGTTTTCGGTAAACAACACAAGCTTAGGACTAAGAGATGAAGAGGTCTAAGAGAAGAAACGCCACATGACAGAAGCCGAAGACTGCAGAAACTGCAAAATCCTCCCACATCCTGGGACTACAACTCACAACATCCAGAAGAAAGAACAGCCACGAAGGAGGACAACATCAAGGATGTGGAGGTGAACGACGGAGACAAGTCCAGCAAGAGAGGAGAGCCCAGAAGGAAGAACTGTGACACTGGTCACAGGAGGAATAACACAACTCAAGAATGTGACTACAACCCCATGAGAAACCAGAAGAGAAAACAAACCAAGTCAAATGAAGACAGCGACTCCAAAGAGGAAACAATGGAAGAAAGTGGCCGGAGCCAGTGCAAGATTTGTCAGCAAATGCGAAATTGGGAAGAGGTGTGCCCTCGAGCAAACCTTCAGCAGGACTGGAAGGAGAAGCCTCCCGAATAGCTTCAGAGGAAGTAGCGGCGAGTCCGTCGGCTAGGACTGATCACCCTACCAGTACTCGTCGCTCAACAAGCTTCCACCGCGTTGGACGATGGTGGAGCTTCCGTCACATTGACATAAGCTATGCACAAGGACATCGGGAGCCTTCTTTGGACAGTTGCCAACTTCTCAGTACACAGTTGCACCGGCCCCGCCCATTCATGTAAGGGGAGTAGAAGTAAGTTTGACTATGGGAAGGGGGGTTGAAGAATTCTTTTGTGTCTGTATAATTCAGAGGCTCAGCAAGACTTGACTATAGGCGTGTTGTTTCGAAGGATATGAAGACGAAACAAAGGTACGAAGCCCAGGTAGACCACCGGAAGAGGACAGTCACTCTGAATGAAACAGTAACCATCCAAGGAAAGGGAGTAGACGGTAAAAATAGGGCAAGGGTGACTCTGGTAGAGGCAATCCCGCACGAAGCTCTAAAGGTGGCCGCCGTCATTCTGACGCGAGAAGTCAGAATGAAACCCGGGGACGTAGTTCCCTTGGACGTCTATTCTCCGCTGCACGGGATGTGCAGTGAAGCTCGGGGAAACTTAAAAATGTTACCGAGCAGGATCCCACAGAGGAAGATAAGGTTACTGATGATCAATCAGGATGACGAAGAGTACCTTGGCGAAAAAGGAGACGTCGTGGGCATAGTGACGGAGGCAGAACTAATAGGGAGGGTAGTCGGCCGGTCGACGCTCACCCCACATTGGAACGAATGTCACGGTGAAAGGAAGTCAAGCATCGAAGAAGGACTTCGAAGAACGAGTGACACGCCTCAAGTCCTATGCCCTTGGTTGGAAATCCTTCTCTGACAAAGGAAGGAAAACCGTCGAAGAGTGGCTAAGGGATTAGTCAGATGTCTTCTCAATGGGTGGCGAGCCATTGGGTTATAATAACCTGATGCCAATGAAGTTGGAAACCCAGGATCATCCTCCCATCTCTAGGCGACCCTACAGGGTACCTATTACACACGAGGAGGAGGTGAAGCGACAAATAGCAGAAATGCTGGATCAAGGAGTGATACAGCATAGCCGTTCCCCCTGGTCGTTTCCAGTGGTAATCGTGAAAATGGGGATATGAGTTCCCCTGGACGTCTATTCTCCGCTGCATGGGATATGCGGTGAGGCTCGAGGATACTTGGAAAAGTTGTCGAGCAGAATCCCCAAAGGGAAGTTAAATGAAAAGGGAATAGACGAAGGAGAAAATTTGGGGTATGGTTTCCCCTGGACGTCTACTCTACGCTACAATGAATGTGCAGTGAGGCTCAAGAAAAGAAGCGTAGGGCCCTGAGGCTTTGTGTAGACTATAGACCTTGGGACGTCAATGGCAGCAAGGACAAATATTAAGTACCCATCATTGATGAAACCTTGGCCAAGTTGCACGGGACTCATTACTTCTCGAGCAGGGATTTACGCTCGGGATATTGGCAGTTGGCCATTCACGACGATAGCATCTCGAAAACTGCCTTCTCCACGGGAAGCGGTCATTTCGAGCTCAGGGTGGTCACGTTTGGGTTGTCCAATAGTCCACCAGTGTTCCAAAGAGTAATGAATTTTTGCCGAAGCAACTGGACAAGGAAGTACAGATTTACTTAGATGACCTCATTGTCCTTGGAAGGTCTTTAGAAGGACATGACGAGAGGGTACAACGAGCCTTGGATAGCCTACGCACCGCCAACTTAAAGGTAAAGTTGGAAAAATGACAGTTAGTACAGTCCCAGGTGGGGTATTTAGGCCATGTGGTCACCAGGAACGGGGTGAAGCCACAGCAATCTAAAGAAGAGGCCATCGAAACTCCCAGAGGCCAACTAACAAAAAGAAATTGAAGCAATGTTATATTTGGGCAGAGAGTCATCGTCCGTTCTGACCATAAGCCGTTGAAGTGGCTTCTGAGGGAAGGACATCGAGAGCCCAATGGAAGACTAGAGCGTTCGGTTATGACATTGCCAGACTACGACGTTCTCATCGAGTACGTGAAAGGCAAACTCAACAGAGTGGCCGATTGGTTGTCACGCCCGCCTGGAGTGACTAAGGAGTTTGTGAACGCAGTATACGAAAAAGCGATCATTGATCGCAAGGTAATCGGCAAACAACAAAAGAAGGACGTTGAAATAGCGGCGATTCGAGCAGCCATCGAAGAAGGGAAGGCTTTCAGCTGGCCCGTAACCAAGCCCATCCAGCCGTCGAGAGTCAAACTAGTGAGGAACCTGCTGGTTTACATCGATGCGAACGGAAGAGAGGTCATCGTAGTTCCTAAAAAGTTGAGAGAGCAGCTCATTTGGAAAGCCCACACTGACGTCGGGAGCATTCATCCGGGAGCTATAGGGACTACAGAAATCCTACGGGACCTTTATTTTGGCCAGGTGTGGTTCAAACCATCCTGGCAGCATTAAAGGACAAGACGGCCGGGAGGTGGCGGACAAGTTCCATCGTTTGATACTGTGCAAACTGGGCGCCCCTTCAGCAGTAGTATCCGACCAAGGCAAGGAGTTCTGGAACTCTACCTTGCAGGAGCTCTTCAGGGTTTGGGAAGTCCAACACCAACGGACGGCCGCATACCATCCCCAAAGCAACGGGAAGGTCGAACGTCTGAATAAAGAGTTATGCATCAAACTCCGCATACTTTGTGAAGAAACTGGACGAGACCGTGGAATTGTCCCGGAACATCCGAGTGCATCGAGCCACGGGGTATTCTCCATTCTTCTTAATGTACGGGCGAGCCCCCAACGTACCTTCAAAGCTATTTCGCATGCCAGGGGAGGCGTGCGTGAGCCCGTACAACCCAGAGGAATACGCCGAAGGCCGAAGGAGGAGTCTGAGCGAAATCTACCGCCGAGTGGAAGAGTTCATGCGGAGATACGAGAAGGCTAACGGAATCAAGGAATTGAAGCCGTTCGAAGAGAAGACGCCCCATGACTTGATTTACATTGATTACCCACGACCGGGTAGAGGCAAGTTGGAGCCCCGGTACGAGGGTCCATACATCATCATCGAACAGAAGACTCCAGTCACTTATCTCTTGCGGCACATGATCACTGGACATCAGATAGTGATCCATCGAGACCGCATCCGCCGCAGCATCGATGCCCCATGGGACGTCGAGCGACAAGGCGGGGCGGACGGCGCAGGGGATGAGATGGGGGAAGGGCCACCGGAGAAACATCAACACAGGGAAGTGAACCGGAAGGCGCCTCCTGCCCCCTGGCAGGACCGAGTGGCGGAACGAGGACCGCCGGGCACTTCCGAACTACTTCCTCACGGAGAGCTTCGCCCAGGACAGGGAGACATCGACTAGGGGAGGTGAACCGGAGTGCGCTTTTTGCCCGCTGGCAGGACCGAGTGGCGGAAGGGGATCCGCCGGGCGCCTCCGAGCTACTTCCTCCCCGAGAGCTTCGCACAGGGAACGGAGGAACATCGACCCGTGGAGGTGAACCGGAGTGCACCTCCTGCCCCCGGGCAGGACCGAGTGGCGGGCAGGAGCCGCCAGGTGCTTCCGAACTACCTCCTCGCGGGGACCTTATGGGAATAAGGTCCCCCGGACAAAGCAGACAGGCTGCTTTCACAGGACCACCGTTAGAGCGTCCGTATGCTCTTAGGCCCCGACCTCGAGTACACTACGAAGAACCCGAGGATTTAGGAGTAAATTTGTGTTTAAAATTGTGGTTAAAGTGATAATACCCGACCCTAGTTAAGAAAGTTTGCATCGGAGTGCAAAATTAAAGGAGGGGAGGGATGTCGTAACCATGAAGTTTGCATACAGGAATCGTTTATAAAATAAATGTAGAAATGTTAGTTTAAGATTTCTTGTTGTACATCTGTAAAGCGAGGTGTTTTGGTTTATAAACATTCATGAACGAATAAATCCGGAGTATTTCAGATTGTTTAACGCTGGTTCCAGCTTAATTCGGTTTCTGAGTGTGTAATCAGATAAGAGGACCGATTGTTTGACAGTCGCGGATAGATTTATGGCAGAAGTTCAAAGGGCAATTAAGCGTAAGAGTCCGCGTTCATTTCGAACCTTGTAAGGTGTCGGGTTTGTTTCTTCTTGGTTTCATCTGAGGAAAGCCCTCGAGCGAAAATTTGAAATTTTTGTTTTAAATTTTAAATTGTAATTTAAAATTTCGTTAAGATAGGCGGGCGTAGATTTTAACAAAGTTGAGATTAGAACCAATAGAAAGTCAGTAATTTAGCACGAATGACGTCATGTAATGAAATTGGTTTTGATAGGTCCTTTAGACCCCAAAGGGAGGAGTTTTTGGTAATTCTGAGGGAACTTTGAGAGTCAAAATCAGTTGTAGACGCGCCTCCGAAAGTTAACAGTGGCTCAATTTATTCGTCAAAGTAGTGGTGTAAGAAAAAAAAATTTAAAACTGAAATTATAAATTGTCACTAAATTGAAATTAAGAAATTGTTGTGCATGTTATTAGTCCACCGGGAAACTTGGGCATAAGAATTGTTTTGTTAGCGACTATACAAGAGAATTTAGTCAGAATACCCATTGGGCATGACTCGTCAATAATTTTGGGGATGAATCGAAAATTTTGCGGGACTCGGTTTGGGTGTTCTGGACGGAAAATAAATCTGCGGGAATCGCGCAGAACTATTGGGAATAAAATCTAAATTTTGTAAGTAGAATACTTATTCAAATATTCTGGTCGATTTGACCACTTCATTTCTCGTTAGCATAAGTTTTATTATTACTAAAATTTATAAAAGCCCCTCTATATAAATTTCTTAAAATCCAGATAACTGTGAACTTTGTCTTTGAATTTAAAATTGGATTTTATTGTAAGTAAAATTGATAATCATCCATCAGCCTATTACTTTGAATTTAGGTATTAATTTTATGGAAATTTATAAAGTTACTTCAGAATAAATTTCTAAAGTCATGTACTGTCTCGAGTGACATTAAATAAACTTTATAAGAGGGAGTGTGTCGTTTCTCTGCAACCTTGCAATGGGCCTCTCTTGTTAGCTGAGGTAAATTGACATTTAAAGTAGGCTTCTGGGAAACCGAAGGAACTTACGTAAATCAATTTAAAGAGCCATCCGTCTGGATAGGTCGAGTCATCCTGAATGGAAAACACACGCGCGTAAGAAATAATTTGAGAAGTAAATTAACATACTTAAAAGGTGTCAGAAACTGTAAAAGAAATAAATGTTGTGCAGTACCTAAGAAAAAGAAAGGTACCCACGACACAATATATGTATGAAATGAAAATGAAAATGTTTATTGGCAGACTATAGTCCATATGACAAATATTATTAATACAATGACAGTTCATATACTAAGGATAGAAATATATACAATTGATTAGAAATAATACTGTAATGTCGAAGTTAAGTGGAGCTACAGACAGACGTTTTCGTACCAAGAAGTCCATAGCTTAGAGGAGGCAGGACTCATGGATAGTTTGGATGATTGGGTTGGTTGATTTTTTTATTCTTTGCATTAGACTGTGTTGAGCACGTCTTGTTACCCCCGGGAAGCTCGGGACATTGCGGGTAGCAAACATTTGCGAAGCTGAGCATCTCGGGGGGTAATTTATGTAAGAGTCTAAAAGACCCGTTGTACAGCAAATTTAGGGTTCTGCCAGAACCTTTTTTATAATTCACCCAGAGTTGCTGACTGTATATATTACTGCAGAAAGTACGAAAGAGTGTGTCTTTAGCTTCACTTGTACATAAACGAAAGTTCCTTATGGTCATATTCGCTTTAGCACACAGGCTTCGAGATTGTTTTCTTATATCCGAGTCATCACTCAAGGAGTTGGTAATAGTTTGACCCAAATACTTAAACTCTTATACTTCCTCAATTATTTCACCATTCATTTTAAACCTTATATCAGCTGGCTGATTACAGCTTTTAGGATGAAATTGCATAACCTTAGTTTTTGTAACATTAAAAAGAATATCATGTTTCTGCGAATACACTTCGCAGACGTTTAGTAGCCGATCCAGACCTTTAACAGAGGGACTTATTAACACCATATCATTGGCATAAACTAAGTTATTTATCCTCATGTTATCTATACAACATCCCACTGTTGCCTCATTAAGTGAAGCAATTAATCCGTCAATATACACATTAAACAGCATAGGGGAGAGCAAGGAGCCTTGTCTCACCCCGCAAGAGGAGCCAAAACACTCGGATAGTACATTGCCCGACCTAACAGTGAAAGATTGGTGGGAATACCAAAATTTCAATAAATTTAATATGTACATGGGAACCTTCCTGTCTTCTAGTTTTGCAAATAAAATATTGTGGTTCACCCTATCATATGCCTTACTTATATCGAGGAAACAGCTATAAATGGTTGAATTACTGTCAATGTATTTAGATATTGTTTCTTTAAGTACATAGATACACACAGGGCCGGATCTAGAAGTTGCGAGGCCCTAGGCAGATCTAGAAATTGCGAGGCCCTATGCCTATATATATGAAAATATGGACTTAATTATCGGTACTATACCAGCAATATTAGAATCCCGCATAGACAGAACTATGCCAGCACTTAAAAATTAAACCAAACCAAAATAATTACGCATGGAAATTGTATAAGAAATATAAATAAACCATACAAATAAGTATAAATTATAATATGAATCAAGATTTGTATCGAAAATATAAGACAATGATTTCTAAGATTTATATAATATAATAGTGAGCGATCGACTTATCAGGCTAAATATTAATGCTTTAATATTTGGTTCAGATGTTCCTTGAATATTACAGCAATGCTTTTCTACTTTTCTTCGAGCTAAACTCTTCAATTAATTGAGAATAATCTAATGAATTTGTTATATCGTTTTCTATTGATAACATAGGCCTAGCTAATGATTGCAATCTCGCTTGAGACATGGTGGAACGCAAATATGTTTTAATAAGTTTGAGACGCGAGAAGCTTCTTTCAGCCGAAGCAACAGTAACTGGGATGGTTAATAGTATTCGAAGTGCAACATAAACATTAGGATAAATCTCACTTAGTTGTTTTTGCACTATATAAACAAGGGCATTTCCGAGATCTGTTTTCTCAGGTATAAACCTGCAAAGTACTTTAAGTTCTTCATAGAGTTCTAAATCATTAATATCACTTGAACAGAACGCGCAAAACGGCTTGAGCGAGGCCCCCTTTGGCGTGAGGCCATAGGCGATCGCCTAGTTCGCCTATAGCTAAATCCGGGCCTGGATACACAGATCAGTTGAGTGGGACCTTTTAAAGCCAAACTGATTAGGAGATGTCCATAGGAAATCATTTAATCGGAGTAACAAGAGTTTTTCTAGTAGTTTCGAGAAGCAGGAAGCGACAGCAATAAGCCTGTAATTATTGCTGGATAGAATGTCTCCGTACTTATTTTTGACCAGGGGCAAGATATAAACCCTCATGAACTCTGCAGGGATATAGCTATGAGCAAGCATGGCTGATAGGAGCAATGATATATGCAGACATACTTCGTCATTTGCATATTTTAAGTGCTCATTAACCTCTTTACTTCAGAAAATGATATCAAAATATTTTCTCTTGTCCCTCCCACAATCGTTTCGCTGCAATCTATCTTAAGATTATCCCTATTCACACTGTTAAGAATGTTAGAGTAGTGGTTTTTCCACAGCTTTGCAATTTCATCCTCCCCCGACACCCCATCGATTGTCGGAGGGAGGACATTTTTGACACCCGTTTGATTCTTAACAAATTTCCAAAATTTGTTAGTATCGTTATTTATGCGAGCTTCACAGGCTTTTGATGCTCGAATAGACTCTTCTTCCTGTTTACATCGCCTTATGGCCGCCTTATACTGACCCCGACTTCTGCACATATTCATGTATACTGGTCCTAATCTGGGTCTACCATGAAAGCACCACAAATCATAGGCGTCTTTCGATTCCCTCTTCAGGGGGGCAATAAAATCATTCCATCCAGGAATAACCTTAGTCTGATAGTTGTAAGATTTAATCAGGGGGCTTCCTGCTTCTCTTAACAGGGATATTATGTTATTATAATTTTACAGTGAGAATCATTTAAGCAAGGATTGTTACAGGCAAGGTGCAAAATTTCTAAATTATTAAAGAGGTGGCATGTTCTGTCTTTGTATTCTATTCTCTGCTGCATATTAACATTGGACCAATCGACGCGATTATTCTTACCTATTGAGTTCTTGTTAAGTCGTGTTGCGCATAAATTGGTAACGTTAATAAATTGGTGTGTGTATATATATATATAAATAAAGCAAACACAGAAGCCGTACAAAGGACTTTTGCGTCTAAGATAGAGGAAACGAAAGGTGAAGACTACAGGTCTCGACTACAATCCCCAAAACCTTCTTCCCTGGAAAGAAGACGCGAGCGGTACGCAATAATATACATATGGAAATTACTCGAAGATTTTGTCCCTAATCTTAGAAACGAAAGAGAAACACACTGGAATGAGAGAAGAGGCACATTTTGTACTGTCCCAGCTGCGGTGGGATGGGGGGGGGGGGGGGGGGGCATGAAAACGAGGATGGAAAATACCCTCGGAATACGAGGCCCAAACCTTTTTAATATTCTACCCAAAGAACTGAGGAACCTACGGCACACCAACCTGAATAATCTCTAGAACCAGCTGGACAGGTTCCCGCGCAAAGTCCCCGACCAGCTGTGCGTGGTTGGCTACGAGGGCAAGAGATCGAAAAGCAATTTCCTCCTTCACCAAATCCCGCAAATGAGGCGGGATATTGCAGTAAATACGTTACATTGTGTGTGTATATAGTTAAATACTTTCCAGGGACGAGTCAGTGACGAGAATGTAGCTATAAAATTGGTCGTCACGAGCAATGGTTTTTTTTTTCCGTACAATCGAGTAAAACATGTAGTTGAACGATAGCACTTTTTGAACCGACGGTATACTTGGTGAATAAGAGAGTTGTTTTCATTCGAAAGCGGACGGAGGTGTCCTTATACTATTCCCACTCGAGTTAAGCCTTTCAATCACTAAGTACACAATCTTGTAACTGAAAAATCAACCATATTCATTCTTATTCGAACCGAACGTAAAGGCCATGTTTATTTTTACCCTGTATCATAAATCGTGAGCAAAAGGGTTAAGATTTAATTAAAACAAAGCTAAGTAGAGAAGACCTATAACCATAGGCGGATTTAAGCGTAGGCGGAGTAGGCACCTGCCTGGGACGGCAAATTCTGTCATTTTTCAACCTAAATAGAGCGAACAAAACAAAAATAGAAAATAAACAACTTACAAGCACTAACAAGTGAAATAGATTCACAAAATAAGTTTTAACCCTCTAACGCCGACTGGGTCGAATATGTACCGTTTCAAATACACGCATTTAGACTTAACCCTACAAAAACGTTCGGCGTTAAAGGGTTAAAATAAAAAAAGAACAGCAACCTCTAATAGCAAACTGGCGATATCAAATGGAACGACTATAAGCCACTGTGGTGACAATTTCCCCGCCTAGGGGCGGCAAAATGCTAAGTACTTCTCTGCCTATAACTAACTGTTGCGTAAAGCGTTCTTGCTTCCATTCAAAGGCTCTCCTTACGTAAAATGGAGAAATTCATTCCTAAGTCTCGGATAATGATCGGAAAGAATTTACGCTATTTCGGGTATTTATAAAGAAAGCAGTTTCAAGATAAGATAAAATATTACTAAAAATTCCGATCCAAAGTGTTTGAGGAACTGAAGACGTGTGAAGTGGCGTAATATCCCCATCGCAGTGCAGTTCCGGTTGACGACAAACATCGACCGGAAGCTGCTTTCTTCGTTTGACGCAGCTAAATGAGAGGGAGACAAACTTCGTCCGGGTTTAGCCCTATTTCGAGTTTAGTTTTCGTGACGTTGTCTTTAATGGATTTTCTCGTTCACTGAATTTGCCTTCAGTAGCTAATTATTTTAAGCATACCCCTATTTTTTTTTTATGTATATACACTTCGAATTTAGGGCATAATGATATTTCATTTATGAAGACTCTCAATCTAATACCCTAACCTAACCTAACTTAGTCTAACCGTCCAAAAACCTCGTTGTTTCAAAATAGGAAATGTTGTTATCCCATAAATAAGATGAACGAGTTATTTTCAGTTTGTATATTACGTCATCCCTCACCCATCCACCCCCTCCAAATACTCCATTATCGACATCAGAAAGTAAACAAGAGCGCAAGATGGAACGAAGAAGAGTGTACCGTACCTGGATGTCTGATCTCGTGCGTGTCGCTGTCCAAATTCTTGTCCTCGCAGATCATAGCGAAGATGTCCGAGATGAGAGCTTTCGGAGGTACGCGATACACCGCCAACTGATTATGAGGGAGGTTCACCTGCGAGTTGGGGCCCAGAAATGGGGGTGGGGGAGGGGGAAGGAAGAAGGGAAAAGAAAAATGAAGAGGAGAAAAAAAAGGGTGCCACGGAAAAAGAGAAAGAAAAATAAAAAAAATACCAAAATTAATATAACAAATTTAAACATTTATTAAAAAATAAATAAATAAAAATTTTATTTCACGATAAAAAAAAAAAAAAATTTGGACTCAAATCTTTGAAATCACTTTAGGGGTAAAATTTATTTATTTAGTTTTAGTTTTAACTAAAAACAAAATTTAAAACTAAAATGAGTAAAATGAGATATCTTCCATTCCAAAACTGAATTCATAACTATTGGCTTTTTCTCTCTGCGGGTTTACAACACTTCTCAAAAGTGTCAAATTTTCAGCATCACATAAATTCTTTGACGTTAAAACATAAATTACTTTTATTAAAATCATAATTTTTAAGAAAAATTATTAATATTATGAGATTTAAGAATTAAGTCGATGCAAATATGCCAGTAAAATAGACCCCTCCCCATCTCAACAAATTCATTCGCAAAATACATTTTCCGGGCTAGGCTAAATTGGCTGCAAAGGGAGGGGCTTCATAGCATTAACCCACTCGCCATTATTTATCCATACCAACCGCAACTTTTACCTTTAAGTGATAATATATCGCAAACATTAAATTCATTCGAGCGAATGTCTATTTACGATTAAAATTCTAGAAATAATAAGCGATATAGTGAAATTTCAGCCATGCATGGCGATAATAGCTGCCTAGCCATACTAGTAATTTCTGACTTCCCTTAATAAACATTACACAATCACTTCATATATTTACAGTAAAAATTAAAAACTATTTTCTTGGTAAACCTACATATTTTTATTTACAATTACAATAGCTATTGCAATCCATTCTTTAAAATAAATACTCGTCATGCCTTATATAATACAAAAAAAATATTGTATAAATTTACGAACGTAATACTGTTTTTGCGCGTGACTTACGACTTTTTCGAGTTTCTGACGTCATATCGAGTAATAATAACGATAATAATATTTGGGGAATTAATTATTAACCCTTTTCGTAACAGTAATACGTTACGGAGACCTAAGGTTTTACGTGGTATTCGAACTATCTACGGGTCGGTACATCATCTGGACGCGTAAAGGACGCAACGTCTCTAACATCGCGGATCCAACTGAAAGCGGTAGCGCGACGTGACCACACGACATAACCTTTACATAGCGTATAACTCTTTAAAAATAAAAATTAAAAAAAAATTGTTCATTACATTAAATATCAAAGAACAAAAGTGTTCATTATTCGTTAAAAAAAGGGTAATTATTACTTAATCCGACGAGAATAACAACGCAAGAAAAAAAATAACTGGTATGACTTACTACTAAGTATTTAATGACTGACTGGTACTTCTGGTATTGTTGCCGCGAATGACACGACCCTTTAACTTCGTAACGCATCAATGCGTAAATAATTTTTTAACTTTTCACGTTAACGAAATTTAAAATAAAAAGTTACGAGCAAATTAGAACAACCAACTAAATTAAATCGTAATTCAGTACGTAACACCATTTCCCTATAAGTAATGCGAAGATACCAAGATCGGGGGTTGAAATCCCGATAGTGTTGGTAAGAATAATAGGGGTATCGGAGCAATAGGCTGCAGTAGGCTAGCCTAAGCGCTGCGCCAGCCTCCGTTAATGTTAAACATTAAGAGACAATGAAACTCTTAATGATTACATTAAATATCACTTTCAAATTTGGTAAACCTTTAACTGCGTTTTCTGCCACTTCTTCCTCGGAGGATCTCGTATAATATTATGTACAAATAATACAATTTAGCCTCATTGTATCTCATCAACAAGATGTCAAAACTTCGTCTTCAAATTCTGAGAAAACCTTTGGATATCGTAATTGGTCAAAATTAGAAGAATTTCCTAAGATCAAAACTTTCAATTAATTCTCTCTTTCTCTCTCTCACACACACACACACACACTTTCTTATGAACTCGAAATGCAAAGTTTGAACAACTCGACGGTGTGCTGCTTTTGAATAAAAAAAAACTAATTCCTACTTTTATCCGACACTATTCTCGTATCTTTGTCACGTAATGGTTGGCAAAATAACCATTACCGGTCAACGGTTGAGAGGTTACCCGCTTGTCATTAACATCCAAGTGGTGTATGACCCCCCAAAATAATAAAACTGGAATAAATCTTTTTCGCGTAACGAAGCTCTTCGCTATATTTAAGAGGCCTATTGAAAAAGCTAAAAATCCCGGAACTCCTAATGCCCACACACACACACACGCGCGCAACATACCCATAAATAAAATGTGTGGGGGTAAAAAAAACAAATGACTCTTCTTCAGAGGCTAAAGACCCTAAAATACCACCTTATTTCTAGCGGTGAACAACAACAAGAACGCGAACAGCGCCAACAAAGTCCTTGAAGTGAGGAAATTTCAAAGACGCTTATGATTTTGGAGTTCCGCTCGAATTAAACAAATTATAAGAAATAAGAAAGAAAACAAAACACGCAACGTTTCGAATCTATCATTACACCATCTTTTTAAAAGTCAGCAAGTTTCTCTTTTAAATATTGCCAAAGAAAAGTTAATTATTTCACCCGTAGCTCTAACGTGTTCTCAATATTCTGAGTAAAAAAGCATGCTCATTTTAGATACCAATAGTTTCCCATATAAATACATGCAATAAGCACAAAACACACACATACACACACACACACACACACATATAGGGTGCGTCTAAATTATGTTAACACTTCTATGGAAGAATACTTTCCATACAGGTGTTATATATTAACACTTCTATGGAAAGTATTCTTCCATAGAAGCGTTAACATAATTTAGACACACCCTGTATATATTTTAACAGCGTGAATAATAAGATTTGAAGCCTATATTTTAGGAACAAGTGTGTACTTAAATCCTTTATTTTAGTTGTATTAATGTATGACATGCAAATAGGCAAAGGTGGGCAGGACCGAGTTCCAAAAGGACAGAACTCCAGGAACTCGGTCCTTTTTAAGGACCGTGAAAAGGACCGTGAGCGGGAAAGTCGGTCCTTTTCTCAGTGAGGACCGAAATGAGGAGCGACGGTCCATTTTTAAGCAATTCCGGACGGTCTTTTTTAGTGATTTTAGTGTGTTTAGTGATTATTTGAAGTTCTAAAGAAGATGGATCGTTTCCTCCAGAAGACTCAGAAAGAGACTGAGACTGAACTGAAACTTTCTTCAACACCTGGAGGAGACGAAGAATCTACTGATGTTAGTGCTTCAACTTCAAGTCAAGCAACTGGAGCTCCTAGCGGAAGAACTGAACCCGGCAATCCCGGCAATTTTTCATTTTAATCAAATTTTTCACTTATATTATATATAAGGACCGAGGACCGAGTCGTTCCTAGGTCCTTTCTTCAGAAAGGACCGGGACCGTCGGTCCAGTTTGAGGCAAGAACCGGGACCGGGACCGTCGGTCCTTTTTGAGGCCCGGGTGCCCACCTTTGCAAATAGGTCTAATCCGAATTCACAAAAACATCTAATGAGAAAGAAGAATAAGTTTTCAATGACATGATATACAATATTAATAATTATTAATAATTAATTAAATAATTAATCCTGTATACGTTTTTAGTCCGCAAAGCTGCGGGGTCAGTCTATAAAAAAAAGTCGTTTAAGGATAAAAGAAAACGTAATTCAGCGGCTTTTCAAATAAGGATAACTTATAAAAATATATAATTTGTCAACAATATCCAAAAAAAAATATATAAGTATAAAATCCATTTCAAATAAATATAAAAATAATTGATAGAAATAAAGAATAATAAAAACCATAAAATTACAAGTAATAATAATAATAAATAATAATAAATAATGAGTTACGCTATTAAAAATTTCGTCGTGCACTAAATTGAAACTTCCATTATTGATGTTGTAAATTCGAATTAGGCTAATAATATACAGAAGGGTTATCAACATTAATGAAAGCGATTACTCACAGTCATTAATTATTAGTGAAATAAGTGAATAATTACCACTAATTGTTGTCTGAAGACCCACTCCTTAGGCTGATGATGATTTAGTAATGGCGGGAAAAATAAACGGATTAAAAATAATAAAAAATAATAAAAAATAATAAAAAATAATATTAATAATTTTAATAATAAGAAAAAGACAGTTAAAAAAATAAGAAATTTAACGAGAAACCCTTTGATTTGTTAACTCAAATTGTTTTTCCTGACAATGTTTAATTAACATTATTTTTCGTAAAATGTTAATAAATAATAAAGAAATTAAAGTTATTTTAAAACTTGAATTTATGTATAGGAAAAAATAGGATAAATAGCCATAACATTACAGTATCCTCATTGTGTTAACATTAATACAAGAGTATTTTAATTAACAGAACAAATCAGGCTTATACGAAATATATATACACAGGGCCTATCAGAGGGAGGGCTAGGAGGGCCATTTGCCCTGGGCCTCAAGCTTAATGGGGGCAGCAAATTTAGAAACTTTCAGGTTTGAATATAATGTTTTGCAGTGAAAGTAATAATTGGGTTCAGTTATAGGCCTCAAAAGCTGGAAGTGGCCCGGGCCTCTCTGGACCTCTGAGAGGGTCTGTGTATATATATATACCTGTAATATATCAGCTACCAGAATTTATATTAGGTGAAGTTTCTAAGTTTTAATAATACACTATTCAAAGTACTTTGAATCTGATCCCAAAGATTCTATCGGGACTTTTTTTATAAACATTCTAAAGTTTCGTCAACTTTGCTAAATATTCTTACTGGGGTTTCAAACTATTTGGGGGGGGGGGGGGGGGAATCTTGATTCAAAATAATTTGAAAAGAAAATATATAAAAAAATGTAAATAAAACAGAGTAAAAAAATGTTAATGAAAGAAACTTGAAGACGGTCCGCCTAAAAATAAAAAATCTACTCGAAGTCCACGAAGGAGTTTCGATATGTTTATACAAGGTATTTTCAAGGTCTTTAATATCTTCGAGAAGCGCGTGAACAATAAATCACTATTACCACCGGGAACTGGAAGCGTTGAAATGTTATAGTTCCGAATCTTTCAACAAATTCTAGTTGTTTTTTTTATTCAAAGTACGATGAAGGACACTGAATTTTTCAACGTCGGATGCCAATGAAAAACAAAAGGATATACATTGAAAGAATTAACCAAAAATGCCTTAAGTAGCTCTCGATCAACGTACTTCAAACACTCGATTCAAAACTGCAATGTTCAATTTGAATGGTTAACGCTTCGAACCCAAGTCTGCTTCTCCTTAAAATAATTATCTCCAATAATAACATTGGCACCATTTTACCTTAAAACATTTCGACTGAAGCTATTTTATTTTTAAATTAAATACAAATACGATAAAAGAGCCCTAATCATCACTACGTATCATGTCATTTATTCTTTTAATAATTTCAACAACCGCCAAAGAACTTAGCGGGATAAGCAATTATCCCCGTACGATATAAGTGCCTATATAGATACTGCTTTAAAAAATATTCAAAGTAATCAAAGATAATATCGAATTATCCCAATGTATCTCCATTCTCAGCGTAAGCCCTCATCCCTCATATATAATAATAATAATAATAATAATAATAATAATAATCCTTCAGTTATGGAATAAGATTCTTCTTAATAAATTAAATTTTTAAAGAAAGTTTCTCACAATTTACCAATTATTAATTCTTGGTGACTTCTCAAATTGTTATTTTCGTCGAACTTCTTTCCACAACTGTAAAAATCCACGATTTGAATTTCATATGGAATTATTCCACGTAAGTAAGTAAATGAGAGAGAGAAGTTGGCCTTACCTTTAATCGGATGTTCCTTTCGATGGCCTGCTGCTGGAGAGCACTCTTACGCATTTTGGCCATCTCATTCAGGGTATTTTTGGCCACAATTTTTATAGCATTTGTATCCAGGGTACCTGAAGTCAATTTCTTTTTTTTAAAAAGACTCAAAATTTGTATTTTTATTATTTTTTTAAAATATATATATATAAACGCCGTCAATTAATTATCACTTACTTCAATATGTAAAGTACCTTAAACAGACATAACCTAAGGTAGCGTATAACCTAACCGGACCTGATTAACCAATACACCAATATATATATGATTCTATTTTATATAATTCGTGTTACGAAGCATTTGATACACAAATTTGTACGACACATCATATTATTTTGAATGAACTTCGGTGGTTTTCTTTCCCGCTTAATGTGACATCCTTAGAGTACGTTAAGAAGAGCTGTCGAGTCTTTTCACTGACTGATGGGGGCTTCGAAACATTTCTTCTCGCACTCGTTTCGTGTTCTCCTAGTACGCACACGGTTCTCTTTCGACCAAAACTGTTCACATTGTCTTTTATACTTCCAGTATCTACAAAGTCACGCTGCGCAACATTCAGTGTGTGGAAATAAAACCACAATAAACGCCCGTCCAGCCGTACAATACGACATCTTTTACCGTAAATTCCACGAGAACATTTCGTGCAAATAATGAGCGGTAGGAATTTATCTAAAATACTTTGTAATAAATGATTTAAAACAAAGTAGAGCGTCCTTTTAAATAACGGATATATAAGCTTACACAAAAATGCTAATATACATTACACCGATTAGGTCTCTCACACACACACACACACACACACACAGCTCTATGGAGGTGAATAACTCTACTTTATCTTACATTTAAATTACTTCAGATATCCCTCAAATTAAGCTCCGTTTTCGACAACACCTAATGGTAAACTCAAAGAGTATAAAAATAAGTGAACTGTTTCGACCCCATACGCAGAAACATTTCGCAACTCAAAATTACACTACTAGATAATATCTTTAATTATACATCCACAATGACTCATTAATTAGAACGTAGATGAAATAATTTCTGAACTGCATTTTACTAAGTTTACCCTCTATTAGCTAATTTAGCTTTTTGTTTGTTTGTTTTTCAAAGTTTAGTTTGGTTTCAGTTAACTTCAATGTTTAACCTATTTAACTCCTATAAACAGTCTTCCATTAAAATTATAACGAGTCAGCAACATTACATAAACTGACCAATTTATTCGTCCAAAATTAACTGATAATAATTTTGCATTTTCTAAGAAAAAAATGGCGCATCCTGAAAAACAGTTCAAATTTATAAACCAACACATTAACAAAAATAAACAAATTTGTTAACATTTTCTATTCAGTTAATACAGTGGTTGCCAAACTTTTTGAGTCATTACCCAAATTTCACATGGGTACCTTCATAATGACCCCCACCCTACCCGTACCCCAAGTAAAGCTAGTCCCAGTGTTGCCATATCGTTTATTTATGCACTTTCTGTACTTTAGAAGTACTCGCGGGGTACCAAATTACCCCACTGAAAAAGACAAATTACCCCAGTGGGGTAATTTACCCAGTTTGGGAAACGCTGAATTAATACCAAATGACGACAACGTTTCGTAACATCACTTAACAGCTTCGTCGAGTAAAGAGTTACCGTCTTTCGCAAACTCTCGACTGTATTTCCCGGAATGGGGTGACTAAAAATCCAGATGAGTAAAAAAGTACAGACTTTTGGGCATCTCGAGACCCTATGAAATAATTGTACGTTATATTAAAGGGATCTTTTCCGTTTGACTGCCGCCATTGAAACACCCGAAAATATCACGACTTAACCTAACCAATTATCAAGGGCGTACAGTTGATCTATTAGTAAATACTATTCCAGAACAAACAATGTTATAATTAATAATAGATCAACTGTACGCCCTTGATAATTGGTTAGGTTAAGTCGTGATATTTTCGGGTATGTTTCAATGGCGGCAGTCAAACGGAAAAGATCCTATTAAAGCGTCTTACATAATCTACATGACATACATAAATGCCTTTATTTCATGAGAAAAGATATAAAAACACTAGAAAGAATTCAGAGAAGAGCGACCAAGTTTATACCTAATCTTCGTAATAAAGGCTACGAACAAAGATTAACAGGACTTCACTCGTTTTCACTAGAAAAGAGAATTGAGAGAGGCCAAAATGTACTCTAGTTTTTAAACTATTAAATAGACTTGATAATGTAAATTTGACCACCTTTTCAAGTCAAATAATGAGAGCGTAACCACGAATAATGGATTAAAACTTGAAGGTAGAAGAAGGTTTAATAGCGCAAATAGAGTTCTGTTTCATAATTGGATTTGGGGTTAAGGAGGGAGAGAGCAAATGATGTTTTGATGAAACAATGTTTCTTCTATTTGATAAATTAAAATAATCCTTAAGAACATGCCCGAATAGTGTAGATCAGATGATGTACCAGTTTAGTGTTTTGTCTTCTACAAACTTTCGTGCGTGTTTTGGTACACGCGGTAATTAATGCGTATGCACGGTGTGAAAAATTATTGTTTCTGAGTAAAAAGGTTTATACCCGCATAACTGTGGGCGTGGTATCGGAGTTTTGCTTGAAATTTTCTATAACTGTCAACCTCCTTATCTTTCCTGTCTTACTTCCTTCTAACCATACAGTGGGTCCTCGGGTCTTTAGTAGCCTGTAACTTGGGTGTCCGTACGTCCCGGCTTTCAGAGTTATTTTAGAGTTATTAATTATATACTATGCGAATGTGGAACTATAAGGCGTGTATTATTATATTTAGTATTTATTTACTCTGTTAAAAAGCGTTTTCAAAATAAGCCTGTAGGCTATATGACATAGATCCGCCCATGTCCCGGTTTTTCCAAGCGCAAATCTGGACACCCTACCCGTAATTTCCGTAATATGACGTGAACCTATATACAGTTACCCATTAAATCATTTAGGATATGACTAGCAACATGATCCAACACCCGTGAGTTTACTTCAGCGTTTTTTGTAAATGTCGTATGTTTAGGCTGACCATACGTACCGTTTTGAACGGGACAGTACCGTTTTGTATGGGTTTTTGTATGGGTTCTGTCACTGAAGAATAATTGTAAGCTCAATATGTTTATGTACTTACTTTTTCATGAATACAGAATATTACATAACCCCCGTCCCTTTTTTGCCATCCCAATGTCCCGTTTTTGTCTCAAGGAAATATGGTCAGCCTACGTATGTTAGAAAGGAGCTTCACGGATGATACGAACTCCCCAATCAATTAAAAATTCTACCGCTTTTTTCAACGGACCCTTAATAACGGGACATCTAACGTACTTTAGAGACTGAAGGGTGAACTGCAGAATTTCGACAAAAATAAGTTAAACGTAAAGATGACTCCTTACCAATAGGTGTGGAAGGTTTGTAGGAAAGGAAAATGTTGTCCGAAATGACTTGTATCACGTGACCTCCTGGGTTGATGCGATGAGCGGTAGTCACCTGAATCAGAAGGTCCATCATAGGAGTGCTGCAACAACAGTTCAGAAGTTCGTTAAATGACGATGATCGGACGTTAATTAAACTCTATATTACCCCCAGAAGAGCTTATAGATGACCTAATTTGATCAAACGTAATCAGAATTAACTTAACCTAATCTATCATACGTAAAGAACTGAAAGTGTAGTTTCAACTCAAAAGCGAGTAGAGGGCGCTTCACTTTTAATACTGTAAACAATTGCCTACTAACCATAAAATTACTAATACGGTATTTCTTTATTTATTTTAGGCCTATATTTGCAAACAAACATTACATCAACTCCATAATCTCGTAAGATATTTTAGCATTGAAAAATGCATCAGTCTATCAATATATTTCTTTGTAAAAATTGAAACAAGATCCTCCCATTAGTGCCTCAAAAATGTTGCAATATTTACTCAATATTAAGCTAATATTTGTGGCATTTGACTTGTTGATTCAACCACGTTACGTCAACATCGGTTCAACATTACTTCAACTACGTTTAGATAAGTATAGATACCGTTGCAGTTAGGCTCTAGGCACTCTCGAAAAGCTGAAATTGATAATAAATCGACTATGTTGAAATCGACATTGAAACCCGCGACTCTTTCAATAGGACAATTCAGTATTAATTAAGCCTCGACTATTACACACGCGTATCTAAACCATTTTAACATTCATCTTCTCAATATTTGTGGGTTTAACCCCTTTTCTCCACAAATTCTTTTCTACGGTTACATTAGGTTAACTTTGGTTTAGGTTAAAGTACAGTCGGTTATGTTAACTTGGTAAAACCTTAATCTTAACCCTTTTAAGGGTATAACTTTTTTGTAGTGCTAAGTTATGAATGCGTGTATCTGAAACGATACCAATTTAACCCAGTCGTCTATAAAGGCTTTTAAAAGGGCTAAACTAAATAAAGTAAATATTAGTGGTGTTGGACTCGAGACCGGTCGCGAGACTTTTTTGCTCTCCTTCTCGGTCTCGCCCATGGTGGTCTCGACTACATCACTGGTAAATATTGACAGTCTAATATTTGTACGCTTCTTGTTCAGATTATTATTATTATTATTATTATTATTATTATTATTATGAATCACTAGTTTTCCTTTTCTTTACAGTTTGAGAGTCGACAGAATATCCCATTTAGGGACATTTGTACGTTACCTGGATATATCCCAGCGTACGTAGTTCAGTCAATAACACCGTTTCCCTATAAGTCAATACTGAGGTCGAGGGTTCGAATCCTGATGATGCTGGTAATAACAATAATACGAGAGTTACAGCAATGGGTCGCATTAGCTGGCCTGAGCCGTCTACTAGTTTTTAGTCCTCATGACTTTTTTTTACACACACATATGTGTGTGTGTGTGTGTGTGTGTGTGTGTGTGTGTCCCAAAACTTCCTCCCTAAACGGTGACAAATGTTAAGCCTTTAGAAATTACCTTCTGTGAACATTCATGACGACCGTCTTGCCATTGGGCAGAGTGACCGTCAAATCCATGGTGCCCTCCAGAAGGTCGGGAGGTGTGTCCTCCGTCACATGACTGGGGGCATAGTGCGGGAAGGGGAGAGGCGGGGGCGCCATTACCCCGTCCCCCCACGACGATCTGCGAGAAGAAAAGCGAAATATATAGTAAATGCAAATGGAACGAATACAAGTGGTGGCACTGGCATTTATGTTTCAGTGCCAAACGAATAATTTGAGATCCCATACAAGATTGAATCTCGGAAACGAATCCAAGTTGGTGGATAAACGCTTGAAACCCGAATTGGTTTAGGTCAGGGGGTTCCCAACCCCGGGGTAAATTACCCCCATTGTGGTAATTTATCTTTTTTGGTAAGGTAACGGAAGGCCGTTTTCGGAGGTATACTAGACTAGAAATTAATTGTTTGCCTTAGATTTAGAAGCAAAAGAGATTTCCCAGCAAAAAGAGGAATTCATTTCTTCGCGAGTGTGTCAAGTTCCGCGGGTCCGCTTCAACGAAAGTGAAAAGGTTGGGAACCACTGGGAAAGGTGACCACAAAGAAAAGTATATAGTAAGATCGGCGATGCGAGCCCAACAAAAGTAGGAATTCCGTTTATCACTCTATGTAGTGATTCGCCCATCCCGTAAGAATTAAATCCTAACAATAAGTGGCACTCAGCGAACGGACCTTTACCCTTTATACAAATGGAATGCATAATCTCGACCTACTCAATTGTATTATACGGTAGTCAGGTCGCCTAACTATAAACAGGCCTCCGTATAAGGATTATGGGTGGAGACTGGAGATCGTACGTTCAAAAGAAAAAACTGTTCGTGTTGTCTACTGTAGAAGGGAAAGTAAAAAAAAAAAAATCGGAGAAAGTGTACTCGGAGAATAAAGGATTTAAAAAGTACACTTGGTGGGCCGAAGGTGCATTAAGAGTAAAGTGTAAAGTTTTCTTTTGTCCCTGAAAGTGTAATTTCTCCGTTTTTTATTTCATTTTCCGAGAATACCTCTCGTCAACGAGAGAATCGCTTCATATACTCTCCAATTACCTTCCACCTACCACTCTTGAGTTTGCGTGTTTGGGGATGTTTAACTTCCTTAGCAACATTTAAGGTCATATAACGGAGGGGACCTATAGCTTTACGCGGGATCAGAACCATTTAAAAGTCGCGACATAATCCGGACGCGGAGGACGGTCTCCCACCCAACTACTATCCAGACCCAATATCGCTTAACTTTGCTAATCAACCGCGAAACCGTATCTTCACTCTAAAGAAGACATAGTGGAATTCTTAGCGTATACCGTACGCCTTAATCAGAGTCCATTCAGAGATTACGAAATAGTTTATATTTATATGCCGTTTCACAGCTCGAATAGTCGGCCCAAAACTGATATATAATTCTGGCACTAATAACTAGTAAGGCACATTTCCGTAAGAAGCTAAAGAAAAAACCTCTTTTTCATATCCTCATTCGTGAGATATTTTGTCTAAAGACGTAAAATATATTTATCATTAAACTTTCAAGGTTCTCACACCTTAACAAAAAAAATGAAAATAAATATTAAATGGCAAACGCATTCAACAGCTAGCTACTGCATAAGACAAAAATGTGACTTATAGGGCCTACCCTGGTATCATTGCTCGCGCATTAATTAGAGCATACTCCAATTTTGGCGCGTCAGAGATCTTACTTTTGGTTGAAAATTTTAAAAGAAGCTTTTCTCACAAATATACAATAAACCTTTATGATAAGATGATAAGAGGCTGACAAAAATACTTTAAAATATATTCTACGTAACATTATCTTTCGTAACACTAATTAAAATGTTGGTCTATCGACGCTTCGAGACGCAAACTAGCGTATGTTGGTACTTCATCAAAACCAGCATTTCCCACGCAAACATCATTATTATTCAGTGACCCCTCCATATTGAAGTGACCCGTTCGCGCCCCTTATTTCAACTAGTAAATAAAATTACAGAAAATATCCACATATTTATTTTTTACTTTACTGACCTCCTCACGTTCACATGGGGGCGATATGTCCCACAGTTTGGGAAACGGTGGGGCCTTAACCCAACGAAATTGATGAAGCAACTTTGACTCGTTTCAACGTTAAAGCTAATGACCCTCATTCACGACTCACCTAATCAACATCGTTCATTTCTTTGAACTTATTAAGCCTCTAATTTAGGTAACTACTCGTATTCAGCCATACATAAAGAAAAAAAATGAAATAGCGCGGTGCTGAACAGGAATTGTTGTAAGAGAAGACAAGAAATGGGGGTCATACGGAAGGAAAATGGTTCCTTATCCTACTTATAATCCCACATACCAAAGCCATTCTTTCATCATAGTTTATAAGCCAAAATAATAATGGATATACCGTTAGCAGACGTGGGCTAATTTGGTAGACTATGCGCGCATACTGGGCCCACTCCTAAACCTGTTTATTGTTTGGGAAAGGTTAAGGGTGTAAAAAATATATGTAAAAATAAATTCAACCACCCAATTACTTAACACACACACACACACACACACGTAATAAATCAACCACCCAATTACTTAACGCAGGTGTACACACACACACACACGTAATAAAATCACGCCCAAAATGACACCGTAACAAAGAGTAACTACAACAAATCAGTTTCACGCTATAAACTCCTTCCACTTACATGGAGCCCAACAAAATATTGGAAGGAATGGTATATCTTCTACGGAGAGTCATTGGCCTTTTCTTTAGTGGTTGTTTCGGCAAAAAGACGGGATTAAAAATGAATCCACGAACTCATGTCTACCCGAGAGACGATCATTTAACAAAAATACTTTATTGTACGTCAATAATTATTCCGCTCTTCTTTATTCTCATCATTGAAAGTGATTTCATCTTTAACTATACCAATAACGGGTTTATTAATAAGTGCGTAAATATCCCGCGTGTAACGGCCCTGGTCTTTGATGTAGGCGTCGGCTAAATCAACTATTTGTATTCATTAAAAAAATATGAAAAATATTTCGAAGTAATGTCACCAATTACACCATTGGATTAAAATGATGAAACCTCTTCAATGGTGATGAGATGATGACTGAACACGAAATAAACGTGGTGGTGACCAAACGCGAAATAAAGGCGATCTCGGAGGATCGTTTCGTACACGCGGAGAGGTCGTGTCTCATCCTTTTAATGGTTTAATTCAGCGTGGTGTCTGAAGGAGAGAGGCGACTCCAACGAAGGACTCACTCGCTTTTTATTATCTTCTTCGAAGTTGAAATTAAATCTAGTTAATGTTCAGCCCCGAAGGCGGGTCCTAATTCCTCGTGGGCCGAGACATCCAATGCCCCATAAAGCATACCCAGCGTACTTTATCACGAAACTCTTTCCAATCTATAACGTATAAATGATGACGAAATCGATGACGATAAAGAACGTGCTTAGGCGAAACGTTAAAAAATAAAAGCACCGCGTCTCTTTTATTATCGTACGTATAGATCATTCGCTAAAAAGCCTCTATACAAATACGTAACATACTTCATATAAATATCCTTCACTATATAATTTCCTTAAAATCAATGACCACTACCCGATGGCATTAAAAACGATAAACAAAAAAAACACAAATCAGCCGTCGAAAATCAACAATTTTTTTACTGGTTTCGTAAAGAACGACATATTGTTTTCGACTTTAATAACTATTATCAGATTGATTTCAGTTCAAGCGCAACAACGGCTGTATACACACACACAATCGTATATTTATACAAGAGCGTTACTCGTAAATTTTGTATTTCTCCTTTCTCCCTTCCCAGATCTTCACTCTAAACTTCGTAGCGATGGACTGAAATGGGAAGACACAGGACAACCTCTCAATTTATCAACACGAAAAAAAGAAAAGAAAAAAATCAATTTAATAATTATAATTATTAACAAGAGAGAATCAGCTGATAGCTCGCTGACCTTCTTCATAGGTCTTGATATATATATATATATATATATATGGGATGAATTTCACACTTAAACACGTAAAATGAATGAATGCTGCAAACCCACAAGGAAAAAGAAAAACGATTCCAAGGCCTTTCGTGTATTCAGAGCTACATCTCGTCAGGGAAATGAAATGAATGATTCCCTGACGAGGTGTAGCTCTGAATACACGAAAGGACTTGGAATCGTTTTTATTTTTCTTTGTGGGTTTGCAGCATATATATATATATATATATATATATATATATATATATATATATATGTGTGTGTGTGTGTGTGTGTTAAACTAAGCATAGAATAAAAATGTTTATGATGCCGAGAAATGATTCACAGCCATCAAATGATGTGTCAACCAAATGGAGGACACGAAAACGAGGTAGGTAAGAAGGCGAACGGAAAGAGAACGAATGACTTAAAAAAAAATAATTGAAACGACAACAGCCAAATGGTTGTACCTATTTATTTATCCAACATATATATATATATATATACACACACGAGCCACGTCTGTTCCCTGACCCCTATCTTGGGTGACAACCAACCAAGATTGCTTTAGATTTTGTATTATTAGTCAGGCAGCAAGAGACCTTTCTTCTCGTAAATTCACGACACACGAAGAGGATTGTAACATAGTTTTGTGGCTTTGTTTGAACTTACAATAAATCGAGTGAGGTGAAATCAATGTAGCCATTTTATTTCCACACAAAACACAACTGTTCACTTCAACTTAACATAAATGATAAATATATTAATTATAGAATTGCGTTCTCTATCATTACCGCATCCTTTCACTTCCATCTCTTATTAACGAGGTTAATCTCGTACACACGTTTTGCTACCTTACGAAACCGCGACATTTTTATATTTTCAATTGTGGATGACGACATTTAACCTAGTCTAAATAACCAAATTAACCTAACTTAAACTTCTATATTCCCCATATTTTTTAATGATACTTAACAATTTTATATACATACAGGCCCATTACAGGGTGTCCCATAAGTCCGGTCTCATAGTAATTTATTTTAAATTACATTTACGAAAGAAATACATTAAAACCAAAACGAGTGTTCAAATTGAGGTCATGTTTTGGGACCTGTTTTTTGTTGCGGGTAATGGCTAATACAAAAGTGAGTTACACTCGTGAGGAAAAGGCCTTGGAGGCCTTTTCCTCACGAGTGTAACTCACTTTTGTATTAGCCATTATGTGCTATTCTACCTGCAACAAAAAAAAAGGTCCCAAAACAAGACATCAATTTGAATATTTCTTTTAGTTCTGATATATTACTTTCGTGTGTGTGTGTGTGTGTGTGTGTGTGTGTGTGTGTGTGTGTAATTCAGACATGGTGCTGAAGCCGAAACCGAAGCCGGCCATTTATAAAGTCAGAAGCCGAAGCCGAAGCCGAAGCCAAATCTTATAGAACCGGAACAGGAAGACGAGTTCCATAGTTAACCTATTCTAAATTAGTATAGGTTAACTATTTTTGGTTATTAGTATTAATAATAATAAAAAACATTAAAATAGTTAAATAAAAAATAAAACCCTTCAAACTATACAAATAACCAAGTCTCGAAGCCGAAGCCGAAGTCTCATGTCTGAATTATATGTTCTACTATATAAAAGCAAGTTGTGTGTGATTCTGTCTGTCACTCTGTCTGTCCATGAACGTTTGGGTCTCTAAAAAAAGCTTAATTAATTAATTAATTTTAATTGATTGATTGTTTGTTTGGTTGGAAAAGAATGCAGCCATGAAAATCTTAATCTTCACAAATCTTGACACAATATGAAGCTCAAGATTTTCATGGCTGTGTTCTTTTCTATAGTTTTATTACGGTGCTGGGGCCTTCGGGCCCAGCAGGTATATGGATAATATTTTTAATCAAAGGATTGATACGACGAAAAATAAAAAAAACGATTTGAATAATTAAAATTTAATACAATCACCCCACCTCAAGCAAGTGCTGGGCATAACAGCTAATATATATATATATATATTAGTGATGTAGGTCACATCCGCATCCTCATCCGCGGAACATCCGCACATTTTCTCGCATCCGCATCTGCATCCGCATCCGCACTTTGGACTGCGGATGTCGTGCGGATGTGGACCGTTGAAATAAAACGTCATTAATAAGCGGAAATTATCAAATTCTACTATAATAATAGAACTAGTTCATTGTGCGCAAAAGTGATGCAAGCGACAAGACGAGAGGCTGTTCTTGTATGAAGTTACTCTCTTGCAACCTACTTAGATCCACGTTACAAAGCTAAGTTATTTTCACCTAGTACATTAGAACGAGTTAAATCATCACTTGGCAAAGCAGTTGAAGAGCTTCAATCTCTTGAATGTCGCTTCGCCACCCACCAAAAGAATAAAAGTTTCAGTGACAGAACCAACACCTTCAACAAGCAAATCTATCACAGAATCTCTCTCTCAGTTTCTTGAGTCAAGCAGCGATGACGAGACCTACGCGATGTCAAAAGATGTAGTAAAAATGATCGAGAGCTATCACCAAGAAAAACGCCTGGCTGCATGTGACAATCCTATTAGTTGGTGGAAAAATACGCAGAATATATATCCATACTTGAGTAAACTTGCAAGAAAACATTTAGCACGTCCTCCAACAAGCGTACCAAGCGAGAGATTATTTAGCAGTGCTGGATTAATATATGATGAAAAGAGAAACAGACTGGCAGCAGAAAAGGCAGAAAAATTAATGTTCCTTAAGCATAACCTTCCTATAATTAAGTTTGAATATTAAACGATGAACATCTTAGTTTACTTTATTTTAATTACTCATTTATAAATATGCCTAATAAAACTTTAAACTTAATATAAATAGTTATCAAGCTAATTAAAGATCTCTTCTATAAGGGTGGAGGTTGGGGAAAGAGGTCGGGTAACACAATTATGGTTTCTAATTGTGGCTGAAACTCAACAAAATATAACGAATTTATTTGCAGACGAATTCACTAATTGATTTCTATATTAGTTAGATGCTTGCTATTATTTTATATGTTCAGGGAAAAGTACAGCAATTATTGTACAATTAATCAATTATACTACATTATAGCTACAGCTCTCTCTATATAACTTATTATATACGTTAAACACAACAAATCTCGAATATATCCTAAAAAATAACGAAAATGTAGACATCCGCATCCGCATCCGCGGATGTTGAAATCAAACATCCTCATCCGCATCCGCATCCGCGGATGTGAAAAAAATGACATCCGCTACATCACTAATATATATATATATATGTATATATATATATGGGATGAATTTCACAATTAAACACGTGAAATGAATGAATGAATGATGCAAACCCACAAGGAAAAAGAAAAATGATTCCAAGGCCTTTCGTGTATTCAGAAGAACACCTCGTCAGGGAATGAAGTGAGAAGGCGAGATAACAAAAATATATACCTATGTTCAGCGGGACAGAAAAATAAAAAGATTAACACATGATTAACAAGAGTTAATTAGAGGCAAAAGGTATTTTAACAGGATATTGTCAATTTTATACATTCCTGCACTGTTATTGAAATTATTTTTAAAATGGATAAATGCATATTCTAGAATATTCCTTTCAATTATATTTGTTTTTAACGAGCGCAAGAGAACTATCTCACTTGATACTATGATTACATCTATACATATGGTTAAACAATGCATTAGAATTATTTGCTGTTCTACACGCATATTTATGCTGTTTTACCCTAATACACACAACCAACCGCATTATCCGGGCTATTCTTTATTAGGCGTGATTTAACATGTGTAATTTAACACTAAGTTCCCTAATGACCCTAATTTCAAACTGGTAAGTTTTGATGTATGCTCGTTATTCACAAAGGTCCCTGTTGATGACCTACTTGATTTTTTTAAAAGATAAGATCTCTGAATATTCTTTCCCTGTTCAACACAACACTCTTATTGAGTTAATTAAGCTTTGCGTCAAAGATTGTAAATTTCAGTTTGAAAATGAGTTTTATGCTATGTCGTTTGGATTGGCGATGGGTAATCCCTTCTCACCGGTATTAGCTAACTTGTATATGGAATTTTTTGAAAGCAGAATTTGCCTACGATTGTTAATTTTAACCTTCTTTGGTACAGGTATATAGATGATATTTTATGCCTTTGACTTAACAATTTGGATGTTGACTTATTTCTTGGTAGGCTCAACAATTTAGTCCCATCTATTAACCTCACGGTGGAAAAAGAAAATGATGGAAGCTTATCTTTTCTGGATCTAAAAATTCGGAGATGCTTTAATCAGTTCAAATTTGAAGTCTATCGGCCTACTAATAATAACTCTTATGTGCATTTTTATTCCGACCATCATCCCGCGATTAAATCTTCCATTTTCCAAGAATAGGTATTATAATAGTGTAACTGTAAAGGAATTGAGCGTAAAAATATCCTTAGCCTACCTTACCATGTTAATTTTCAATATCTCCCGACTTTACTTAAAGCAATTGGCATCAATGTAGTCTTTAAGTATAATAATACTGTTAAATCACTCCTAACAAAGAATAGCTCGGATAATACGGTTGGTTGTAGGGCATGACTCTGATTAATAAGTTAAGCATTGTTCCGCATTTAATCACTAATTAATCAAAAAATATTTTTAGAAAATGATGGGAAATAATTAATTTTCCTCATAATTTCAGCATCATTTTACCTTAAATTTTGTAATGTATCATTTGAATTTGGCACCTTTTTGCGTGTATAAACTGTCTAATCCGCCCATGCCCGATTTCTTGAACCAAAGCAAACTAAATGTTTGCGCAAAATGTTTTCTTCGGTCTTATCTCACGCAACAGAAACAATAAAGCTCTTTCTTACTCTTTTCACAAGTATTTAATATTCAATTTTTAATCATTTTAATCAGTTAATCATTGATTAATTATAAAATTTCATCATTCATCACTTTTTCCTAAAAATTATTAATTAACCATTAGTGATGTAGCGGATGTCATTTTTTTCACATCCGCGGATGCGGATGAGGATGTTTGATTTCAACATCCGCGGATGCGGATGTCTACATTTTCGTTATTTTTTAGGATATATTCGAGATTTGTTGTGTTTAACGTATATAATAAGTTATTATACAGAGAGAGCTGTAGCTATAATGTAGTATAATTGATTAATTGTACAATAATTGCTGTACTTTTCTCTGAACATATAAAATAATATCAAGCATCTAACTAATATAGAAATCAATTAGTGAATTCGTCTGCAAATAAATTCGTTATATTTTGTTGAGTTTCAGCCACAATTAGAAACCATAATTGTGTTACCAGGATGCGGGACGTGAACCCAACTCAAATGCACCCCACCGACCTCTTTCCCCAACCTCCACCCGTATAGAAAGAGATCTTTAATTAGCTTGATAACTATTTATATGTTTAAAGTTTTATTAGGCATATTTATAAATGAGTAATTAAAATAAAGTAAACTAAGATGTTCATCGTTTAATGTTCAAACTTAATTATAGGAAGGTTATGCTTAAGGAACATTAATTTTTCTGCCTTTTCTGCTGCCAGTCTGTTTCTCTTTTCATCATATATTAATCCAGCACTGCTAAATAATCTCTCGCTTGGTACGTTTGTTGGAGGACAGGCTAAATGTTTCCTTGCAAGTTTACTCAAGTATGGATAGATATTCTGCGTATTTTTCCACCAACTAATAGGATTGTCACATGCAGCCAGGCGTTTTTCTTGGTGATAGCTCTCGATCATTTTTACTACATCTTTTGACATCGCGTAGGTCTCGTCATTGCTGCTTGACTCAAGAAACTGAGAGACAGATTCTGTGATAGATTTGCTTGTTGAAGGTGTTGGTTCTGTCACTGAAACTTTTATTCTTTTGGTGGGTGGCGAAGCGACAGATTCAAGAGATTGAAGCTCTTCAACTGCTTTGCCAAGTGATGATTTAACTCGTTCTGATGTACTAGGTGAAAATAACTTAGCTTTGTAACGTGGATCTAAGTAGGTTGCAAGAGAGTAACTTCATACAAGAACAGCCTCTCATCTTGTCGCTTGCATCACTTTTGCGCACAATGAACTAGTTCTATTAATATAGTAGAATTTGATAATTTCCGCTTATTAATGACATTTTATCTCAACGGTCCACATCCGCACGACATCCGCAGTCCAAAGTGCGGATGCGGGTGCGGATGCGAGAAAATGTGCGGATGTTCCGCGGATGCGGATGCGGATGTGACCTACATCACTATTAACCATGCCCTAGTTCAATTTGGTTGTGTATTCAATCGGATGCACACAATGTAACTCAGTATATACTAATATACATACGGTATAGGCCAAATGGGTAAAACGTTAGATGTTAGGGTAAAACAGCATAAATATGCGTGTAGAACAGCAAATAATTCTAGTGCATTGTTTAACCATATGTATAGATGTAATCATAGTATCAAGTGGGATAGTTCTAAAGCGCTCGTTAAAAACACAGATATAATTGAAAGGAATATTCTAGAATGTGCATTTATCCATTTTAAAAATAATTTCAGTGCGGGAATGTATAAAATTGACAATATCCTGTTAAAATACCTTTTGCATCTAATTAACTCTTGTTAATCACGTGCTAATCTTTTTATTTTTCCATCCCGTTGTACATATATATTTTTGTTATCTCGCTTTCTCACTTCATTCCCTGACGAGGTGTACTTCTGAATACACGAAAGATCTTGGAATCATTTTTTCCATGTGGGTTTGCATTATATATATATATATAACAAAAAAAGTGCTTCTCCTTACTAGTGAACAAAGGTAGGCCTTAAAGGCAAATAAAAAAAAGTCTTAGCAAAACATCAAAAAATGGCAATAGCGAGTCTCATTGAACAGTAAATATGAAAGTAAAAACAGCATTCATCAACCACGTATATAAAATTCATTCTTCAAACATACTTAACAAACCTGGATACATTTTTTTTTTTTTGGTGGAAACTCAGAAATATGTATTAAGAGCAAAAGGGATGCTATTTCATTTAAATTTAATGCCCATGTTACAATCATTTTACTTTCGTTTATAATAATTATTACTCTATTCGTTGTTCATAAAAAATAAACACTAATTAAGATCAAATCATTAACTTTTCCAAAACTTTTCCTACACGAAACCCTCCGAGGAAGAAGTGGCTAAACGACAGGAGTAAAAAAAAAAAAAAAAAAAAAAAAAAAAAAAAAAAAAACGCAGTTAAAAGTTGTACTAAATTTAAAAATGGAACAACTTTTGAACTTTTGAAGATATTTTGTCGAAATATCTTCAAAAGTTCAAAATTTACGTCACTTTCAATTTTGGTATAACTTTTAATCGCGTTTTCTGGTGTTTTTTTACTTTTGTCGCTTAGCCACTTCTTCCGAGGATGGTCTCATATATGTGTACAAAACGGGAGTTACGGAAAATATTGGTTCAGTGAGGGACCGAAATTTTTTTTTTAATTTCGAGTCTTTTTTGGATGGAATGAGCCATTGGCCGAATGGTTAAACTGTAGAAAATCATTTACTTTAACCAATTCAACTCAACCAGACTTAATCTAATTTACCTTAACTTGGACGTACCTTTGAGCGAGACTTTTACCCCTCCATAAACAAGAAAGCTATGGCCTCACCCACCCAATTCGACAATTTTCTAACTCGAGAAAATGGTATACCATTTCTACAAAATGTTAATCCTTACTTAATTTACAAATGTAAATATTAACATGGACTTAACTGTCGTCACCTTCAAACATTCACACTGCATTTTTCCTCTTTTTTATGCAAAAAAGAGGCATATTTCGCTATTATGCTTGAAGGGCAGCGCGGTAGGCAAAAGCAAATTGGTAACTCGAGAGCTGAACGCACTAAATAAGGCTTGACAGTATCGTATAACGAACAATTAAATCAATTGAAATTAATAAGAGAAAATAAAACAGTTCAAAATAAGTAACAAAATTCCAAATGCGCATCACAAATGGATTCACACACACACACACACACACACACACACAAATGCTCACAGTCGACAAAGATCGGAGAAGTTATTCTCTCGTATCAAGTACTTCAAACAGGCTCCGAACACGAAACATTTTCGACATCACATTCAATGCAATCGATTCCATCATTGGAGCTTCGAATATTATTAATACACTTTTTCCAGATATTTATTACTTCAATTCATAATATGTTTTCATAATGATCTTATTTATCATCTGAACCATTTCCCTGTAATGGTCGATTTCCTTAATGTTAAATTAACCGACTAGAAACATATAAGAGTAAAATAGCCTCTCTGTGTGTGTGTGTGTGTGTGTGTGTGTGTGTGTGTGTGAATATATACACGTTGCTCATTCTGCTTCCAAATACACATCCAGAGAACCTTGAAAAGAATTAAAAAGAAAAAAATGTTTCCCTCGCAGGAAAATAACACTTGATTGTAACGTCATCAGCTAACAGCGTTTGCATTCACAATAATATATATATATATATATATATATATATATTATGAAGGCGTGTTGTTAATTTTAACCGACACAGTGATGTCTTTCTTAAATATTAAAACATTTTATTACGAAACACTCATGATAACGTTGAGGCGAATGCAAACAAGCTTAAACACGTCTTCAAGCGATCTTTAATCCGCATTAAAACGTGAATTAGGCTGATAAATTATTGTGAAGTGAAAATTGGACGATGGCGGGAGGCGATTAAACGCTATAAACAAATATTAAAGCGCTTAAAAAGAACTATAAAGGGCCATTTAATAAGCGTGCAATGCAGGCGCAAGTTGCGCGAAAATAAATGCACATTTTTAGCTTGTTTTGACAGGTTTTTCAATGCCTTAAAGCAAAACATGATTCGTGAGTTAAGCGAGAAGATAATTATAAAAAGGAGAAAATATCAATATGTATAAAATTATACACAATTAGATTAATATACTGATCATAAATGTAGTTAATAAACAGATGAAGTTCAAACAAGACTATATGGAAATGAAACTATTCTCAAAGAGGGTTTCATATGCTGTACTGTATTTTATATATTTTAAGTACTCATGATATATATATATATTATATTATATATATATATATATATAGAGAGAGAGAGAGAGAGAGAGAGAGAGAGAGAAGGAAAAGAAGTACCTCAAAAGACCTTGCGGCCCATACCGAGGAGGTACCAATGGCAACGGGTGCCAGGGAAAAATTCCTACTCTCTCAAATAGTGTGCAAGATTCGGTCTAACCTTTTCTTGAACTGATCCACAGAAGAACTGTTCACAACTTCTGAAGGTAGCCTGTTCCACGTGTCACAGATCTTATACGTAAAGTAATTCCCACACACACTAGTCCTAAACCGTTTCAAATCCAACTTCCAACCATTGTTGCGAGTTGGGTTATCATTTAAACTAAACATGCTTCTAAAATCGACATCGTTGAACCCGCGTAAGAACTTCAAAGCCTCGATGAGTTGACCGCGCAGCCTCGAGTTTCCAGCGAAAACAAATTCAGGGTGCGTAAGCGTCGATTGTAGCCCATATGCCTAACGGAAGGGATTAACTTTTTGGCCCTCGCCTGTACTCGCTCCAGCCTCTCAATACCTTTCCTGAGGGGGGCGACCAGAACTGCACAGCATACTCCAGGTGCGGCCGAACCAGAGAATTGTACAGAGAGAACACAATCTCCTTGTTCCGAAATCGAAATTGCCTCCTGATATAACCCAACAGCTTCTGGGCTTTCTTTTCCACCTCTACGCACTGTTTGGTAAACTTAAGGTCGCTGCTAATTAGCACACCCGAGTCCTTTTCCAAATCAGAGGACTCGATATTACTCCCCAACATCGAGTAGTCCGACTTGGGATTGGCGTAGCCAATGTGCATGACCTTGCATTTACTCAAGTTAAACGGCATTTGCCATTTTTCGGACCACTCTCCTATCCTACGTAGGTCCACACGCAGTTGCTCGATTGCTTCGGGCGTCCCAACATTGGCCCCAAGCTTGGTGTCATCAGCGAATTTGGCGATCCGACTGACGATGCCACCGTCGATATCATTTATGTAAATGATAAACAACAGTGGCCCCAAAACGGAACCCTGAGGAACCCCGCAGTGACCGAGGCCCAACCCGAGCTAGCCCCTATTCTTCAGCCAGTTTTCAATCCACCTACCTACTTCCCCACCGATACCGAGCGCGCAGACTTTGGCCATTAGCCGGCGGTAAGTACCTTATCAAAGGCTTTCTGAAAGTCGGGATAAAGTATATCAAAGTATATCAGAGAGAGAGAGAGAGAGAGAGAGAGAGAGAGAGAGAGAGTTACAAGGAAAAGAAGCACCTCAAAAGGCCTTGCGGCCCATACCGAGGAGGTACCAATGGCAACGGGTACCAGGGAAAATTTTCTACACCCTCAAATAGTGTGTTAGTTGAACGGCGAAAAAAACGTGACATCACAGATTTTTTTGAAAATTGGCACACTTATAGATCTCTGTGAGAAAAACAGAATGACGCTTGTTTGAACACTCTAGGTCATATGGTTCCGGAGATATGGCCCTTCGAATTTTGTAAAAAAAGGTCAATTTCCAAGGTCATACCATATTTCAACATGAAATATTTCGGCTCCTATTGCACTTACAGAGACCATGTAAACACTATTTTAAAGCTTTTAAGCAGATCTACAACTTTGATTCTATTCATATTTTACCTCAGTAGTAAAAAAAAAGTTGATCTTATTTTTTACCTTTGACCTTGTGTAGGTCATTTGATGTCACAACCGATGTTTTTCTCCTTTTACCCAATTTTGGGTACACATATCTACCTTAACCTAAAACAAGATTTTTAGTGTTGATTAAGTTAGTATAGACGCTACAGCCATTTCAGTGGACCATACCCACCTCCATTTTGACCAAGTACCTTTTTCCACCAAACTTTGGAGCACCGTATCTTTGGAACTGTTTGAGCTAGAGTGTTGAGAAAAATACCATTAGATTTTTCTTACTGAGATATAAATTGTCGGTTAATTTTAAAAAAGTCGGTAATTATCTAACCTAACCTAACCCAGTTATTTGGTCGAATAAGTATCCGACCCTATTATAAAATTTAATTTTTTTTGTATATTTCAGAAATTACATAATATAGGTAATTTAAATTACATAATTAATTAATTTATATGGACATTCAAAAGTGTGAAGAACTTCGAACCTGCTATCCTGTTTAAAAGTAAAGCTATGTACGTATATAAGTACCTTATACTAGGCTCTTGGTACTACCCTATAGAATAAGTTCAGTTTTAAGAGTTAGATGAGTTTTAATAGAATTACTTAACTTTGTGTATTTATTCATTGTGTACAACAGTATGTACCCATGTGAAAATAAGCTTATTTAAACTTTGGAGCAAGGATTTTTTTGGCATCTGTGTTTATTCCAATCTGTAAATCAAACTGCACATTTTTTCTTGTTGTAGACCTCTGAAACAAGATCAGTTGATCCCAAATTTTATTTGTGCCATCTAAGCAAAAATAGCTTTTAACAGGGTTGGGTACAACGAATAATTATAATTGTATTTTTAATTAATTGATCCTAATTTCCATTAATTGTAATTGATTCAAAATAAGATAAAAATAAAAGGTAATTGTAATTGATTTTTGAGCTATAACTAATATCTATAACTAATAGCTATAACTAATATCTAAGCAAAAATAGCTTTTAACAGGGTTGGGTACAACGAATAATTATAATTGTATTTTTAATTAATTGATCCTAATTTCCATTAATTGTAATTGATTCAAAATAAGATAAAAATAAAGGTAATTGTAACTGATTTTTGAGCTATAACTAATATAATTGATCAATTAATGTCAATTGTTAAAAATTATACCCCTAGATCTGGCAGTCATACATCATCCAATGAAAATAAACCTTTGATAGCTTATTTAGTTATACTTAGATATAGATATATATTTTTATAGATATAGGGTGTCCGAGAATTATCTGTACAATTTTTGGCTGTTATTAAAAGTCAACCATGAAGTGTAGAAATTCCAGTGTTGTCCCATTTTACAGAGAATCTCATTCAGTTTTTTCTGATACCAAGTTTTGACAAGTTTTTTAGAAATTCCAGTGTGTCCGAACATTATCTGTACAATTTCATCTTTTAATAAAATTCTTGATAACACACGTAAAATTCTTAAACAAGATTATTTAGAATCTGTATTTTCAAGTTTCTTTTATTAAAGTAACGTTGTTACAAACATTCGATATGTGCACCATTAGTGATTCGCAAAATATCCAATCGATACTCCAAATGTTGCCATGTACGCTGCAGCATATCCACATCAATTCGCTCAATAGCAGCTGTGATTCTTGCTTTTAAATCATCAATGTCTGTCACCCGCGTACAGTTCTAAAAAACTTGTCAAAACGTGGTATCAGAAAAAACTTAATGAGATTCTCTGTAAAATGGGACAACACTGGAATTTCTACACTTCATGGTTGACTTTTAATAACAGCCAAAAATTGTACAGATAATTCTCGGACACCCGGTATATTTATTTTAGATATATATTTAGATATATAGAAAAGACTTATATTTGTGTAATTGTAATTGATTCAGACAAAATTAATTGTAATTGCAATTGATCTTGAAATTATGAAGTACAATACTAACTACCTAATTAATTTGAAGAAAAATAAAAAAAATTGTAATTGTTTCCATTTTGTGTAATTGAACCCAACCCTGGCTTTTAAGCTACATGTTTTTTTTTTCCTTTATAGATAAACATGGATTTCAGCAGTTTGAATATGGGCAGGTTCTGTTGTGACCCATTTAAAAAACACAAAGGAAAAGTGAAAAAGGCATTCGTGCATTGACTAAAAATGTGATTGATCAAAATCCTGAATTGAAACTAACAAATAATCATGAAGCATGCGCAACCTGTCGAAATATACTAGCAAATCGTCCATCCCCAATGCTTGAATGTGAACCACTTGAAAAATCACCATCCACCTCATCAAGTGCCCCATCTCAGCTAGAAACCGTTGGAGATGTAGTTGAAATGCAGTATGAGCTTAAATTCAATGCTTCATTGGCCACACTTGATGAGACCCCAATAAAACCATGTAAACTCTCTGACAGCGCTGGTTACGCAAAGAGAAAGTTGAGGAAAGTAGGAGTTGTGAAAAGAAAGCTTGAACTTGCAACTAAACAACCAATTTCATGGAGTGACTCAGATGATACAGAACTGGAGATTCTTCAACAACTAAAAGAGAAATTTAATCAAGTGACAAGTCGAAGTGAAAAACTGACAATTCTTACTATCCTACCAAAAAGATGGACACAAGTAAAGATCAGAGAAGAATTTAAGTGCTCAGATTACATGGCTAGGCAAGCAAAGAGTTTGGTGAGGGAGAAGGGAGTGCTTTCAACTCCTAATCCGCGTTTGGGGAAACGCCTGAATAGTGGAACTGCTGCCAAAGTAATTGACTTCTATCATTCGCCAGATGTGGGTAGACAAATGCCAGGGTTGAAAGACTATGTTTCTGTAAAAGAAGCTGATGGTAGGCGGAAAAAAAAAAAAAATCGCTAATCTTATGCAACCTAAAAGAAGCATTTGAGCTTTTTAAAACAAACCATCCAACAATTAAAATACGATTTTCAAAATTTGCAGAGCTTCGGCCAAAAGAATGTGTGTTGCCAGGTGCCAATTGGTAAAAATAAAGGAATAGGTTATTTTAATATACATATTAAAAGCAAATTGTCTTAAAAATAGCAGACATTATAGATCTCAGTGAGACAAATCTAATGGTACTTTATCAACACTCTAGCTCAAACAGTTCCAAAGAAACGGCGCTCCAAAGTTTGATGGAAAAAGGTACTTAGTCAAAATGGAGGTAGGTATGGTCCACTGAAATGGCTGTAGCGTCTATACTAACTTAATCAACACTAAAAATCTTGCTCTAGTTTAAGGTAGACATGTGTACCCAAAATTGAGTGCAAGGAGAAAAAAATCGGTTGTGACATCAAATGACCTACACAAGGTCAAAGGTAAAAAATAAGATCAACTTTTTTTTTTACCACTGAGGTAAAATATGAATAGACACAAAGTTGTAGATCTGCTTAAAAGCTTTAAAATAGTGTTTAAATGGTCTCTGTAAGTGCAATAGGAGCTGAGATATTTCATGTTGAAATATGGTATGACCTTGGAAATTGACTTTTACAAAATTCGAAGGGCCATATCTCCGGAACCATATGAGCTAGTGTTGAAACAAGTGCCACTTCTTTTTCTCTTTTTCTCATAAGTGTGCCAATTTAAAAAAAAAAATCGGTGATGGTCACGTTTTTTCGACCCAAAATTCCGTTGAACTGACATGGAATGACCCGTGTGCAAGATTTGGTCTAACCTTTCTTGAAATGATCCACAAAGGAACTGTTCACAACTTCTGAAGGTAACCTGTTCCACGTGTCACAGATCTTATAGGTAAAGTAATTCCCACACACATTAATCCTAAACCATTTCAAATCCAACTTCCAACCACTGTTGTGAGTTGGGTTATCATTTAAACTAAACATGCTTCTAAAATCGACATCGTTGAACCCGCGTAAGAACTTGAAAACCTCGATGAGTTGACCGCGCAGCCTCCGAGTTTCCAGCGAAAACAAGTTCAGGGCGCGTAACCGTCGATTGTAGCCCATATGCCTAACGGAAGAGATTAACTTTGTGGCCCTCGCCTGCACTCGCTCCAGCCTCTCAATATCTTTCCTGAGGGTGGGCGACCAGAACCGCAGCACAGCATACTCCAGGTGCGGCCGAACCAGAGAATTGTACAAAAAGAGCACAATCTCCTTGTTCCGAAATCGAAATTGTCTCCTGATATAACCAAACAGCTTCTGGGCTTTCTTTTCCACCTCTACACACTGTTTGGTAACCTTAAGGTCGCTGCTAATTAGCACACCCGAGTCCTTTTCCAAATCAGTGGCCTCGATATTACTCCCAACATCGAGTAGTCCAACTTGGGATTGGCGTAGCCAATGTGCATCACCTTGCATTTACCCAAGTTAAACGGCATTTGCCATTTTTCGGACCACTCTCCTATCCTACCTAGGTCCGCACGCAGTTGCTCGATCGTTTCGGGCGTCCCAACATTGGCCCCAAGCTTGGTGTCATCAGCAAATTTGGCGATCCGACTGACGATGCCGCCGTTGATATCATTTATGTAAATGATAAACAACAGTGGCCCAAAACGGAACCCTGAGGAACCCCACTAGTGACCGAGGCCCAACCCGAACTAACCCCTTTCATTACAACCCTCTGCGCCTATTCTTCAGCCAGTTTTCAATCCACCTACCTACTTCCCCACCGATACCCAGCGCGCGCACTTTCTCCATTAGCCGGCGGTGAGGTACCTTATCAAAGGCTTTCTGAAAGTCGATAAAGTATATCAATCGCCCTACTCTTATCATACTCACCCAACATGACGTGGAAAAACTCGAGCAAGTTGGTGAGACACGACCTATGCCGTCTAAACCCATGTTGGGAGTCCCCAAGCAGCTTGTAGGAATCCAAGTGGTCAACGATCCTATCCGCTATTATCCCTTCTAATAATTTACCGACAACTGAAGTGAGACTAATGGGACGATAGTTCCCTGGACTTTCGTGATCCCCTTTCTTAAAGATAGGGGTCACGTTGACTTCCCTCCAGTCACCAGGCACCTGGCCCGTCTTCAACGATTTGTTGAAGACTGTAGCCAGGTGGGGAGCCACCTCGTCGCGCACCTCCCGCAACACTCTGGGGAGAAACTGGTCTGACCCAGGAGCCTTAAACGCGCTCAGTTTGTCTATTCTATCGGCAACGACTGGCGCGGTACATCGAACACTATCCAGGCCAGCACCTTCGTGCCTCACGCCTGGCTCGGGGATGACGCGGGTGTCCTCCTCGTGAACACTCCCGCAAAGTACTCATTAAGTACATTAACGATAACTGAAGAACTCCTTAGGGTTCCCCTTGCAGAGGCTTGCCACCCGTAATCCTTCGTTACGTTTCGCTAGCCTAACCTTCGCCTTCACTTCCTACACAGGCGGACATATGCTTCAGTGTTCTCATGGGAACGATTGGCCTTCGCCCTCGTATACGCTACTTTCCTATTTCGGATAGCCGAAACGATGTCACGACTGAACCACTTAGGCTGCGTTGAAGCAGGGGTGACCAGTTTTGAGGGTATGGCAGCAGACTGCAGCACCATAAACTCGTCCCGGAATGCATTCCACACTCTCTCAACATCGCCGCCGACCTCTAACCCCATCTCACCTACGCTATCCCGGAGGCAAACAAAGTCCGGCCGCCGTAGATCGAGCTTACTGCCTCTCGAGTTACTACGCTTCACCCGAGGGACGCACACACGGAATCTAATCAGACCGTGATCACTCCCGCCCAACGATTCGTCAACGGTGAGGCCAGTGACGAGGTTGTCTTCGGTCGTGAATACTAAGTCTAGAACGCTTTCGCCTCGTGTAGGCTCATTGACCCACTGAGTGAGGAAGTTCTCATCGGCAAAGTCAACTAGCCTCCTCCCTTCAGCATCAGCAGTCCTGTCTTCCCACTTTATGCCGCGACAGTTGAAGTCTCCTAAAACTACACACATCCTATCCCCTAGCAGGCTACGGAGTTCGGTGTACAGGGCTGTATCCTCCTCAAGGAGGAGATGCGGAGGTCTGTACACCAAGATTAACCTAGAGAGAGAGAGAGAGAGAGAGAGAGAGAGAGAGAGAGAGAGAGAGTTCACTTCACTTCACACTGATCTTAATAAGTCACTTAACGTTCGGAAATGCTAAAGTTACTCCTAATAGTTCCATTTTCTGTATACTTTCTCCAATTTTATGATAAACTAAAGTATTTAAAGATTCAACATTTAAAACAAAAACACCGTTATTAAAATTTACTTCGATTATTATTATCCAAAATAATAACAGAAAGAGTAATCTTAAATAGATTGCGCTCTATCTTATCTTTGAATTTGTAATTTTAAATATTACGAACCACATGAAGAGAAGAACAGTTCGCTTCCGGAATAAATTTTGAGTCATTTTCTAAAAGGTGGGGGGGGGGGGGGATCATCTTTAAAAATGCTAGCTACATGCACGGATAGTTGCTGTGATAAAGGAGCTGGAAATTTAAGAGGCTCAACCAAGGCAACAGCAACTCACTAACATATATATATATATATATATATATTGTCGTGGCCAATGTCGTAACACCGCTTCCAGGAGATCAGCGAAGTTAAGCGACATTGGGTTTGGGTAGTAGTTGAATGGGAGACCATCCTCTGTGCCCAGATTATGTAGCGACCCGTGGTTCAGATCCCACGTGAAGCTGTAGGTCCCCTCCGTCATATAACCTTAGATGTTGCGAAGGAAGTTAAACCCAATTAAAATATATATATACATATATAATTATATATATACCTTTCAAATGTTCTGTGCAATGATTTGCAATGATTCCTCATTTCACAAAGGTCAAGCTTGTCGCCTCTCCTCTAGAGTTGGTCTGGTGAAGTAGAGAATTGGTTTCTTGTACTCTCCACCTCACATAGCCAGGTGTGTGTGTGTGTATATGTACAACCGCCCGAATTGTTCATTCTGACGAAGGTCAAGCTTTTCACTCCACCTTAGACCTACAGTTTAACTTGGAATCCGAACAACGCCCCACCAGCAGCCCAGCGTCTTAACCACTAGTCCACCCATTTATCTACTAACCACTTTCTTTATTGTGTGGAAGGATGAACAGCTGGGTTTTGCTGCGCGCCGGCTGCCGTCACCGGGTCTCGATCGAACCCGGGGCCGATTCGTAGTCAGCGACACTAACCACTACACAACCGAGGCGCATATATATATATATATATATATTTCTCCCTTATACCCAAACGTCTCTCTTACCGCAGTGAGGTGTGTGTATATATATAATGAAATTTAAACCTATTGTTTTTGTATTACTAACCCAACTGCGACTATTGATCGATATTTGTTTTTTTTTTTCCCTTTGGTTGTTTTAGGTTGAAAAGAGTGTAACAAAATATCGCACAAAGATATTAAAAAAGGTGCCACACTCAATCACTTCATTATTAGTGTTTGGACTGAAGTTAAAGAAAAAAATATATAATGTTCTATAATATCCAGGAATAGAGGACCACCTGAGTTAACACGTTTGAACTTTAAAAAAAATTTAAAAAAATGTGTGTGTATATATATATATATATATTTTTTTTTTAGAATTAATAATATATAATAATCTTAATAATAAATTTTACCAAAAGTATTTGTTAGCCTACAAAAAAAAAAAGAGACCAGAACGTCTTTTTTTCTACAATATTCGAACCAACAAATTCAGGAAATATTTTGACATTCAAGGAAATACCAACAAAACAGGGTACTAACGAAATATGTGATTATAGAAAAATTCTAAGTAAAAAAAAATAGTAACCATTCGGTTTTCTACTATTTCTCTTTCCCAAAAATATATTTAATAATAATAATAGAAGAAGAAGAAGAAGAAGAAGAAGAAGAAGTAGTAGTTATCGTACAAAATTGACACCAATTTCACCTCTGTTTACTGTTTTGAACACCTCACACTTGACCAAACAAAAATGAAGATAATCGCCTCCAAGAATAATCATCTCGCGCAAAATCATTGCTGAAGATTCACTCTCACGCGTGTTATTCACGCAACTGTTTGTCGTGAGATTTTTCACCGTAACGAATAAACGTTACCGTGAAAATGCATTTGGGATCAAAAATTAGAGAAAGGCTCCATTCTAGATTGTAACGTCATCAGCCAGTAGCGTTTAAACTCACTATATATATATATATATAATATATATATATATATATTTATATAATAATACCAACACAAAATGTATAGAAGTAAATTTTATTATAAAATTACAAATAGGCAACTAAAAATTGTACAAAATAAGAAGAACATTGAATTGGTGCAAAATAGTGCTTTGTCTCATGGAGAGCATACAGGTATCACGTCTCGGAGAAGACGTATCGAGTTTCTTCATTATGGTGAGGTCAATGTTTGATAAAAACTCGGTTACAATTTTCTTTCCAGCTGTCGCACACTGGAAGGATCTCTTCATTTTTGCGAATGACGACCCTTAAGATGCTGCCACACGCGCTCAAAAGGATTTATGTGAGGGATTGCAAATGGCTTTCGGGGGATGAAAATATGTTTAGGATTAAGATGGCTCTGGATGAATAATATCGGGTCAGTGCTTTAAGTATACCAAACTGCCGATGTGCATCTCATTATAGAAAATAAAAGTGGCTGAACCGTGGACAATAGTAGTAATCGTAATAATGTTTGGGGTTCAACGTCCTTCGTATCATCTAAAAGGTTATACGATGGAGGGGACCTATAGATTTACGTGGAATCCGAACCTCTACTTTACCGAGGAAGTTCCAAAGAAGCGCCTTAATCACCGAAATCTGAAGTCCGGGTCGACTCTCGAATCCAGGACCTCCAAATTAACAGCCCGGCGCTTTATCACTACTAAGCTACCCCGCAGAGTCTGTGAATTATAAACAAAATTTCTGAAATGGTTCATCAGCCATTTTCCGTAAGTTTGTTTATCCAATGGACGCGAGTTAGAATTAAATTGAGACTCGTCCGACAACAGACCTTCAAAACGCCCAATATTAACCTTCGCTTTGCGATGACAGCCGTAAGCACGCAGGGGGGCTTCGGCTGAAGAGTGCGAAGGTGCAACGTGGTACAGCCTACGAAAATAAGGTTGAACAGTGTGTCATGATAATAGTATTATTTACGATATGTACGGTCTTGCGTATTTAATACGCTTCAAGCGGGTAACAATGAACTATTATGTTAGTTTTGTAAAAAAAAATAAAAAATGACCGTGGTCAATAGATTTTGGTTTTCTTCCCATTCATTCGTGTATAAACGAATATTTGCGACCGTGTTACGAAATGGGCCATCCTGCAAACCCAACATTCAATCTACGGAATTAAATTCACCGATAAAATACGCGGATTGGGCACGCAATTATAAAGTAGTTCGATGTAAAAATTCTTTCAAAACAAATGAGTGAATAATTGATTTTACATTTTAAGACGAGAGCTACTTGTCTTTTAATTTGATCACTGTGATAGGCGAACCATGCGGTCAAAGGTGAATGGTTATATATCACGAGCAACCACTGTACGTGTCATGTTTTACAATTTAAATTCTTTTCACGCAAGACGCGTTCCGTTTCCAACCTGAACAGAAACCTTGTAGGGAAGGTCATCCGTTCTAATAAATTTTTCGGGTGTAAAATCTTACTCTACCAAATTCTAACTTATAAGCAGGTATATCGGTGGTATGGTGTGTCTGCGTACGCGCGTTAAATACCCGGATAGGTTACTATTTAATACCAAATTAGGTTGCTATTAACACGCGGGTTAGGTTAGTTTAGATTAAATCAGGTTAGGTCAGTTTAATTTAGAAGGTTAGATTCGGTAATAGTAAGTTATTTATATGCCCATCAGGCTGGCACTGGAAGAAGGTCAACTGAGCACTCGATAAAACAAGTCAAACCACAATTAGGTCGAACGCAGTGAAATTAAATTGAATTTGAACACACTGAAATAAAGTCGAATTGGAATTAAATCGAATAAAATTAAGTGGAATTGGACTCTAATCCATTCGATTACTATGTGCGACTTATCTCATGCAAAATTCGAACATAGAAATTCGATTTTCCTTTGCATTTCAAAATGTTTGAAAACGCTTCTGAAAATCGTGAAGGAAGACCTACAATTGTTGAAGGGAAGGTAACACAAATCCAATTACCTTGGCTAATATAATCAACTTAAAACTTTTTCTCTTTATCATATACCACAAGCACATACATACATACATACATATATTTATTTATTTATTTTTATTAAGGTTGTAGTCGGGAGGGAATCTACCTTGTGAGCAGTCCAGCACGCTCTCAAACACACGCTTCTCCCTATATTCCTCACCGCACATGCATGCATTTTACACACTGCTCATTCTTTTCCAAGATTTAAAACAAAAATGGTATAGGTTTTAACAGCTTCAGAGACCTTGATTTCGACTCTCTCCTTTTCCTTTTTTCTAGCGGGGGCGAGGGGGGGCGGGGGGAGGGCGTTTTGGGCCCTCCTTGCAAAAAAATATATGTATACTGTATTTAATTAATTTCATCGTAAAAAAAGCGAACGCGGATAAACGGAAGGTTTGACATTAAAAATATTCCGAATTCTTGGACCAGTTTGTGTAAAGCAAGCCTGAGGTAATAATGTGCTTGAGATTGGAACGGGTACGCTCGTACCACTTCAAGCGGGAAACTCAAATTTTGGGTGCATCTTGCTCCTGATGAGTTACGCATTCGAACCTATAGATCTAATAGTGTCCGCAACTAAAAATAACAATACAAGCGTCGAAATGATTATATGAATTTGACCACTCACTGGATTATGATAATGGAACACCGTCGCTTCCAGTGATGATGACCCGCGTACGGTAGCCTCGTTTGTACGTTGACACTCCGTCTATGTACTGGACAACGATGCCGCGAGCCGCTCGTATCCTGAACGGGCGGAAAGGTACTTTGCGAGAAACAGCGAACCTTTTCTCGTATTTTACACGTAATTTACTAACATACGTGTCAGAAACAGCGACATAGGCCTATCTATCTACAGTAAATACACTCCTGATCACAAAAAAGCTTACGAAAGGTGGTTTCGTTCGTCTTTCTATCTCAATATGCCGCCCTGAATAACAAAATACACTCGCAGTTTACGATAGTATGCCTAATAATATTATAGAGCTCTGGAATCAACGCAAACTGTTAAAGAAATATAACGTGCGAGTGTTTTAGCTACCGTCTCTGCTGATTTAAAAGAATAAATCTTATATTTTGTATTAATTCATCCAAATACCCAATCGGGAAAGGTAAAATATACTTAGTTTATCAGACTGGTTAAGTAACATAATGATACCTATCATTTTTTTGGCGCGTTAATCACTCATTTCTTTCTCGGGACTTTATATATAATTAGGTTTTACGGTAAACTCCAACAATTCCCACAAAAAAAGAAAAAAGAAAAATAAGATATTACGAAACAGTTTACAGTTTACCATTTATAAAACTTTGGATTTATACTAAATACGCGTCAAATTCAATAACAAACGTCAAGATACACCATTTCAATGTACGCTGTTATTATTATCATATAAAATGTATACGATATAAAATTGTTATAAACATTATCGTCATCATTTGTGGGAAATCGTACGAACTTACTGTAAAAAGAAAAGAAAAAGAAAAAGCAATATTACATTAATAATTAACTAATCCGATCAACTAAGTATTTTTTACCCATTTTCACTAATTAATAATGTTTTGGTATACAGAGACGGTGGACAAAAGTAAAGATATACCTTCGGGGGATTTTTTTCCCATCGTTTTTGATTTGGTAATAAAATTTAATAAATAATCACATTAAGCTGACACACACACACACACACACACACACACACACACACACACACACACACACACACACGTTCTGGCATTCCATTGATGAACTTTGACATTTGTTGTTGAGGACAGTCATCGTTGCGTCTATTTACTTTTGTTCTCTCTCTCTCTCAACACACACACACACACACACACACACACATATATATATATATATATATATATATATATATATATATATATATATATATATATGAAGGCCAGTAGAAAAGTAATAGTTTGCTTTTATTCTTCGTTACATATTTGTGGATAGAATAGTGAGAGAGAGATGGTTGGCGAATACCTGTTTTACCACAAAGTTCCTACCGCAATTATAACTTTTTACCGCCGTTAAACGAGGGCGGGTATGTCGGCTCTGTATGCGGCCTTGCGTTGTCAACGTGTCCCAAAAAGTACGGATGGCACGTCCTACATCGTTTACCTTGATTTAGCTTTCGCCCGAATAGTTCGTTCCGACGAAGGTCAAGCTCGTTGCTCCACCTTAGACCTACGGCTTAACGTGGAATTCGAATCACGACCCACCACGAGTGGTCAGAAAATTACGAAGTCCTCCCTCGGACCCGATCTCACCACCTTTTAAGGGGAAACTGCGATCCCTTTCAATAGAACATCACTTTGAAGATGACAAATGCCGTGAAGAACACTGTCCGCAATTGGCTAATGTGAAAAGGAACTCCGCAGAGCCCACATACCTACCCTCGTTCAATGTTGGTAAAAGTGTTATAACTGTTATGGGTATTACTAGTAGTGGTGCACCGATTAATCGGTATCGGCACCTTGCATGTCGATTAATCGGCAATGCAAGCTATTTTCATAATATCGGCATGCCAGGTGCCGATACCAATTAATCGGTGCACCACTAATTATTAGGTGGAAAAAAACGGGAATTCTGCAACGATGTATCAGTATTCCTTGCGTCTCTCAACTTTTGTCCAAATATTTAATGAAAAATAAAAGAAAAAACATTACTCTTTCTCTCTCTCTGCAGTTGAAAATTCATTACATTCACGATACACGCACTGAATATTAATTACAAGAGAGAGAGAGAGAGAGAGAGAGAGAGAGAGAGAGAGAGAGAGAGAGAGAGAGAGAGAGAGAGAGAGAGAGAGAGAGAGAGAGAGAGAGAGAGAATCATCTAAACAGCGTTGTTATGCATTTGCCTCCTCATAGAATTTACAACATCGTAAGTATGATGTATATTCGTTCTGCATATACACTTTATAGCCCTACTATTAAAGGCATAAATTGCGCCTAACAATCCTTTCTTTGTGCAGTGTGCGTGTATACGTAAGGGCCGAGTGCCTGTCTGCTATATATATACGTGCCTTTGTATCCAACAAGTATCTGTTCTGGCTCTCGAAAACAATGCTCCCTTTCTCTCTCTCTCTCTCTCGAGAGAGAAGGGTTTCTCTCAAAGCCATTTTTAAAACCCTTTTAAAATACTTTTTCAGGACCCCTTTTTTAATGCTGTTTTTCCTTCACTCACCTTCGTCTTCTTCTTCATCTTCTGAGTGTACCCTAAAATCAAGGGTATTTTGGGGGTCAGCATTCTGACAGTGAAATCTCAATAATAAACTGTATTAATGTGTATTCATTAAGAACGAATTTAAATTAGATCTCCAATATATATAATATATATATTATCAGGTGGACGAAAAAAACCTGGACACTTTTGTTTTTCCTACAAATTTCAACCTAGTCAAGCTAATACACCCAAATTAGTACAAGATGTAGCCAATAGTATAGTTATCATGTGTTAAAACTTTCAATGGAACTCATATAAAACTTACCCTACTGAAATCGATGTTGTATTAGCCCCCCCGCCTCCCATTTTCTTGAATTACGACCAGTACTCTCCTTTTCCACTGATCTATGGATGACTTTATTTTGTCTTGGGACACCATAGGGCAAACAACCTCAATTCTTTGTCTAAGTGCTTCTAGGTTTGAAAATGGTTCCCCGCGACCATGGTACGCCAAAGACCTCAGCTCATTCCACACAAAGTAATCCAGAGGATTTAAGTCATGAGAATTTGGTGGTCAGCGTAGTCAACTTCACAAAATCTCGCTGTTTGTTTCAAGTAAAATTTTTTATAATTAAGAAACGGCCAAAGATAATTAACTGAGGTTTTCAGCGCATGATAACCATACTATTGTCTACATCTTGTACTAATTTGGGTGTATTAGCTTCACTAGTTTCAAATTTGTAGGAAAAACAAGTGTCCAGGTTTTTTTGTCCACCCGGTATAATATATATACAGGGTGTCCCAAAAAAAAACTATATACTTTTTAGAGCATCATATATTTTATAATTTAAAAAAAAACCAAACAATATATTGTTATAGCAATTGCCAATGAAAGGTAAATTAGTAATCGAAGTGATCAAAATGTTATAGCGAGTTGTTTGCATATAAAATTTAATTAACTACGCCAAGTGCTCAAAATGTTCTCCGGCGGCATGAATGCACTTTTGAATGCGTCGACTAAGCCTGGCCTTGTTTTATTGTTTTATCAAAGGCCTTGTAATGGCGAAGCCTATGGACCGAACGTAGTCTAGTCACTCACTAGCTTGCTTCGGACTTAGCCTACGCACTCATTCCACGATACAAACTCTACAGCATTCAACTTTATTCAGTTCAGCAAAAGAACCCATGTTGCGTAAACGTTTGACACTGGAGCAACGAAAAAGTGTTCTCGACATGCTGCGGACAGAAATTATACCTGCAGTTCGGAAGTTGTTTGGAAACGACGACTTTTACTTTCAACAAGATGGAGCCCCCCCCCCTCATTATCATTGTGATGTCAGAAGGTACCTCGATGAAACGTTGCCTAACCGTTGGATAGGACGAAGAGGAAGCGTTGAGTATCCTCCACGTTCACCGGACTTGACTCCACTTGATTTTTACTCGTGGGGCTACCTGAAGGATGCAGTTTATGGTACAAGACCCGCAACACTCGAACACCTTAAGTATGCAATTAGGGAAAAGTACGGGACCATCACAGCATCCACATTAGTCCATGTCTGCGAATCAGTTAGTCGACGCATTCAAAAGTGCATTCATGCCGCCGGAGAACATTTTGAGCACTTGGCGTAGTTAATTAAATTTTATATGCAAACAACTCGCTATAATATTTTGATCACTTACATTACTAATTTACCTTCCATTGGCAATTGCTATAACAATATATTGTTTGGGTTTTTTTTAAATTATAAAATATATGATGCTATAAAGAGTATATAGTTTTTTTGGGACACCATATATATATATATATATATATATATATATATAGGATGAATTTCACAATTAACCTCTTAACGACCGAGGTTTTTGTACGGTTAAGTTATGAATGCGTGTATTGGAAACGGTACAAATTTGACCCAGTCGTCCAAAAGAGGTTAAACACGTGAAATGAATGAATGCTGCAAACCCACAAGGAAAACGAAAAACGATTCCAAGGCCTTTCGTGTATTCAGAGCGACACCTCGTCAGGGAATTCCCTGACGAGGTGTAGCTCTGAATACACGAAAGATCTTGGAATCGTTTTTCTTTTTCCTTGTGGATTTGCAATATATATATATATATATATATATATATATATATATATATATATCAGAAAATTAATGATTTCTCATGATAGATAAAACAATTACAAAAAAAAAATTAAGAAATTTTTAAATCTTAAAAAAAAAAAATTTAAATTAAAAAATAAATCCAAGAAAAAGTTTTCAAAATTAAAATAAAAGTTTCACATTTTATTGTTCTTTCGAGATGTGATATTAATTTAAATTTTAAATTCAAATAAATTTTAAATTCAAATAATGATCAACAAACCGTGTATTACTTCTCTCTCTCTCTCTCTCTCTCTCTCTCTCTCTCTCTCTCTCTCTCTCTCTCTCTCTCAACAGGATGAACACGGAGACAATTTAAAGTTCAATAGCAAAATCTTAATAACATTTCCTTGAGAGCGGAAGTGTTTTTTCCTTGGCTGCGGAAGTAGCGGAAGTGACTGAAATATTAATGAAGCGCGAGTTAACAGTTTACTAAATTAATTTTTCTCTTACGTTTAAAAAGGAAAGTAAATTTACTTTTTTAATAATAAATTAATTTAATAATAAATACATAATAATTTAATATTTTAATAATAATAATAATAATAATGACTCCATACATAAATTAGTAAGTGTTTTCTCAACCCAACAATGTATCGTCTTCAGCGAGTAGGTCAAAAAATCTAGAAATTGGAGTTGAAAAAAAAAAATGCGTTACATTTTGGAGGGTTACATCGCTGTCAATGTCGAAACGCCGCTTCTCTTCGATCGGCGTTGTTAAGCGACATTGGGTTTGATAAGTATTGGATGGGAGAAACCGTTCTCCGCGTTCGGATCCCGCGTAAGACCGTAGGTCCCCTCCATGGTATGACCTTAAGCGCCGCGGAGATTAATAAACAACCACACCAAAACCGTACACATTTTAATACTGCCAAACAGTGCCACACGGATAAATTTACTTTACGACCAAAGGCATAGTTAAATCCAACCGTACTATGATGGCTCTATCTTTAATTTGTTACCAGGAACGTAAGCTGCTGACAGGGTGTGGTTGGGTTAATTAGCCCGATTGGTTAATAATAATAATAATAATAACAATAATCAGTCAGGAGGCTCAGAGACTGGCATAGCGCTTAGACCAGACAAACGCTGCCCAGTGCGCTAATTATTATTATTATTATTATTATTAACCAGCACCATCGGGAATCAATTCGTTTCTCTATAAGCGAAACGGTGTTGTTAGTTTGTTACCCACAAAGCAAGGAACGCTGGCTTTGACTGGTTAACAGCAATCATTTAACCACTGACTGTTTTAATTATCGCTTTCTATAGAATATATATATATAGCGTAAACTTTAAAAACATTGATACTAATTACAGAAATGACTGTACGTTTAAGCTGAATTTTAAGCCGAGTTTATCTTTAAAATATAACTGTACAGTTACGGGTAATAAACTTGGCGAAAAAGTAATTAATTTTCAAAAATAACCGCATAATTATGAATTTGTATTTTTTTAAATTACATTTTCAGCCAAATTATATTAAAAGTGAAGATTAATAATTATTATTAATTTTTGTGGCTCTTACGAAAATTTACCTGTTCGTCGAACTTATTTCCACGCAACTGTAAAATAATTGGTGAAATTCAAGGAAATATTTGTAAACAAAAACTTGTCTTATCAAAATCGTATCATCTTTTTTACGAGTGTATAAATACTTTACAGTTATTCGTAAATAATGCACACTTACTTCACGATCAAATGAATAGCATTATTTTACGAAATAAATGACTTTATTCTAAATAAAGTCAACGGGAGCCGATTGCATAAATTAAACTTGTAAAAGCGTCTCGCTAAATAAGAATTTCTCCCGAGACCTAATTTCAAGAGTACAAAATAGTCTAGCGCCTTGCAAAGCAATGATTATATATTTTGTTACAGCCTTTTTGCAAAAGGGTTAAGTCGTGATATTTTCATTAAACAACGAAAATATCATGACCTAACCTAACCAATATCACGACTTAACCCTTTTTGCAAAAAGGCCGTACTATATATACAGTATATATACACGCAGTATATACATATATACAGCGTGTCCCAAAGAAATGTATACCCACTTTGTTCGATAATACCAGCTATGAGGATAATAAATATATTACTTTTTATATGTTTTTTAATAAAGAATTTTCTCCTGAATCTAAATATGTAATTATTTTTATTAAAAATTGAAAAACAAAAAAGTTACAGATGTTTAAATTATAATTAATATTTTCGAGACTTCATGTGCGATATTTTCTAATATTTTTGCCACGTATACGAGATAAGTTTGAAACCGACGGCACTGTGCAAAACTTACAAAAACAACGTTCTGGAAGACGTCGAACATCTTAGATAAAGTGTCATTTAACCATGGAATTTGTAAATTTTTTGAATTAACTAATAATTACAACATTTATGCTTCAATATCAACACAAACATAAGTATCTCAAAACAGTCGGTTAAAATATTAGAAAATATCGCACATGAAGTCTCGAAAATAATAATTATAATTTAAACATCTGTAACTTTTTTGTTCTTCAATTTTTAATAAACATTATTACATATTTAGATTCAGGAGAAAATTCTTTATTAAAAAACATATAAAAAGTAATATATTTATTATCCTCATAGCTGGTATTATCGAACAAAGTGGGTATACATTTCTTTGGGACACGTTGTATATATATATACAGGGGTTAGACAAAATAATATGAACACCCGCCGATTTCACCGGTTATCTTTACGGACTGCTCAGACACAAAGTAAACGGTCAAATGACTGGCAAACCTATTTAAATGCGTAACAGAGAGTGTATATGTCATGTTATAACCCTCACGTTGTTTTTACAGATCTGAGTGAATTATGAATTAGCAGTTATGAAAGACCTGTCAGACTTCCAAAGAGGGCAAATTGTCGGAGCGCGGATGGCTGGTGCATCGATGACGAAAACCGCTCAGATGTTCAATGTATCCAGAGGAACTGTCTCTATGGTCATGTCTGCATACCAAAACCATGGAAAGACAAGCACCGACAAATGCAATAGTGGACGCAAGAAGAAGAAGCTGTGTGATCGAGACCGCCGGGTGCTAAAGCGCATTGTGACAAAGAACCATAAGACCACAGCTCCAAAAGTGACTGCAGAGCTTAACCAGCATCTTGCTAGCCCCGTATCGACCAGAACTGTGCGTCGCGAGCTCCATGGAGCTGGATACCATGGGAGGGCTGCAATTGCCAAACCCTTCCTTTCGTACATCAACATTGAGCGGCGCAGAAAATGGTGTAATGACCATAAGAATTGGTCAATGGACCGGTGGAAGAATGTGGTCTACTCCGACGAATCCTCCTTTACGCTATTTCCATGTTCCGGTTGAGTTTACGTCTGGAGACAGCCTAAAGATGCTTATGACCCCGACTGCCTGACCCCAACCGTTAAGCATGGAGGCGGATCTGTGATGGTTCGGGCAGCAATATCGTGGAATACTCTTGGCCCAGCTGTAGTACTGCATGGTAGGGTTAACGCCCAGGTCTATCTGTCAATATTGGCTGACCAGGTCCATCCCATGGTCCAAACGCTGTTTCCCAATGGCGGCGCCGTCTTCCAGGATGATAATGCACCAATCCACACCGCTGGGGTCGTTAAAAACTGGTTTGAAGAGCATGTTAGTGAAGTAGAACGCTTGGATTATCCTCCACAATCCCCGGATCTTAACATTATCGAGCATCTGTGGTGTCAGTTGGAGCAGCAGGTCAGAAGCCGATTCCCACCGCCGGCGTCTTTGGAGGAACTGGAGCAGGGTTTGCTCGAAAAGTGGCTCAGGATTCCTCTAGCCACTGTCCAAAAGCTGTATGAATCAATTCCCCGACGCATTGCAGCTGTTATTGCCGCTAAAGAAGGACCAACTCCATATTAAGAATAAAAACCGCCATTTATCAAGGTGTTCATATTATTTTGTCCAACCCCTGTGTATATATATATATGTATGTGTGTGTGTGTGTGTGTGTGTATGTATGAATGTATGTATATATATATATATATAATGTAAAGAACGATGCTTGTGTAGAAGAGCGTTCCGCACAAGATGAGGAGGGAGAACGAGCAAATGAAAGAAGAGGTACCTCCCAGGAATCGAACCCGGGATCATCCAATTGCCGGTGGGATATGCTAACCACTGCACCAAAGACCCCGATTAGTCAGTACTCGTAATTCTCCTGCATACGAGCAGAATCAAATGCCCTGAGGGGGCACCCCTGCATGCCGTACATATATACATTTTAACTGCTCTTCTCCACAAGCGTCGTTCTTTACATTAATTATACTGTGTGTTGTTTGCAGTTAAAATATGTATGTATGTATGTATGTAGAGAGAGAGAGAGAGAGAGAGAGAGAATAATCTTTCAAATATTACGACAGACAACCTTGATAAGAAAAAAAAAATAATAATTTAAAATTACATTAACTTATAAGAGAGCAAATTAAAAAAAAAATACGTTTATTTTTTTTAAACTTTCAGTTACGACAAAAAAAATAAAAAAAATAAAAACCTTTCCTTTTCCACAAAAAAAAATAAATAAATAAATGAATACATATTAAAATAATAACAATAAAAAATAAATTTAAATTTATGTTGAAAATACTTTTTCCAAAAGCAAATACGAAAGAATTTAATCACGGGTCTCGAGTCCAGACGAGACTTTCTAACAACCAAGAACGATAAACCACTAAATAAATTGCTCCAACATGCTAACGAGGCGAAAGAAACTCTCTCTCTCTCTCTCTCTCTCTCTCTCTCTCTCTCTCTCTATATATATATATATATATATATATATATATATATATACTTAATTAATTCAGTCTTAGTTTTCACTTTTAAATGCGGTGGGCTACGTTGTCCACGTAGCAACACCGCTTCCCGTTAGATCAGCGAAACTAACCGACGCTGGGTCTGTTCACCTGTTGAATGGGGTGACCGCCCTCTAACTTCAGATGATACAGAGACCCTTAGATAGTTCGAATCCAATGCAAAGATGTATATTTGAGGGGTCCCGCGTCTTAAGGTACCTAGGCGCCCAAATTAAAATTCGTCAGAAATCGCCTCCAAAGTTCAGCAATATTCTGGCAATAGTGTTATTAATTGAGCTAGAACGTTCATTTTTGGCTAAATTAAAGTTCTAAGTATGCTAATGAAGATGTTGATGAGTTTTTGGAATAGATTTTCATATTTTATATATATTTTTTTAAATTTTTTTATTTTCTTATTATGCCGAACTTTGAGCGAACCTTTGGCTGGCGATAGAGGTGAAAAAAGTAGTTCGCTTCATAAGGTTTTCAACCATACTTCTAGTGTCGTAAGGTCATTATAACCCAAACCACGCGATAGAGGAAGGGTGAAAATAGTGATATCTATCAAAAAACACGTTTTCGCCTGTGGTGGCGCTTAGGTATCTTAAGACGCGCGACCCCTCATTTCCCTACGTCACATGACCTCTTTATTTGTATTATTATTATTACGGTATTCGACAGATATAATGCACTAACTTCGATACCAAAGCGTCATTCTATGCCCAGTTTACCCCAAGTCATACGTATAGCCTGCATTCATACACGCAATGTTATACGGGTCTACTACGAATACCCCAAGCGATACTTAGTTTTAACCACATAGAGCTGTGGAAAAAAGTTTGCGAAATAAATGAAAAACAATAAAAAAATAGTGAGAATTTCAAAATTCAGCAAAAATTCATATTTGGAAAAAAAAAAACCTATAACTAAAAAAAAAAAGCGGGGGGGGGGGGGGGGGGGGGGCAACATTTTCATTGTAATTGGTCTTTAATTTCTTTTATATTGGTCATAATTTCTTTAACCAACGTTTAACTGTTGGTGAATTGTTAACTTTTGGGCATAATTTTACGCTAATTTAAAGTCGTTTAACCTCCTTCGTAACGGCAAAGGTCATGGAACGGAAGGGGACCTACAGATTTACGTTAGTTCCGAACCATCTGCGGGTCTCTACATCATTTAAACGAAGAGGACAGTCACCTATTCAACTTATGAATAGACTTAAACGTCGTTTTACTTCGCTCATCGAACAGCGGGAAGGGATGTCGAGACACGACACCACCTATCTCGGTTGTAATGCCAAATAACAAACCCACCTCGTAATACTCTCCGATCTTTCTTTCGAACCGCGAAACCGCGGTCAGTGCGCGAGAAGTGCCTCACTCCTCACTCGCAGTGAACCGAAGAAGACTCGTAACAAATCACGATCTTATTCCACGGATAGCGA
>JAJOZX010000326.1:1192500-1222500 GCA_023014485.1 Bathynomus jamesi | reverse complement strand
AACACTTGGACTCACAGGGAATACTAGCTCTCACAAATATCAGAACATATTCATACCAACACTGTATTATTCCTGACATATGGAAACGAGGTAAAATTATTACACTACTCAAACCAAACAAAAATCCAACAGAACCAGCTTCCTACAGACCCATTACCATTACTTTACTATGCACACCTTCCAAAGTAACGGAAAGATTAATCTTACAAATCACCAACCCACACATACCACTATCGCCTACTCAACATGGATTCAGACCTCACCACTCAACCACGACATTACTCACTAACCTCGCGCAGCACATCATGGGTGGCATCAACTCCAGAAGACCAGCTCAACGTACACTATTAGCAACAATAGACATTAGTAAAGCATTTGATGCTATCCCACGCTTCCCTCTCATAAACAAAATACTCAACACAAACATGCACAATAACGCCAAAAGATGGCTGAGCAACTATCTTTCAGGAAGATACTCACATGTCACATTTAATGGCAAGTCATCCAAAAACAAGCTTTTTCCGAACGGGGTCCCTCAACGCTCTGTTCTCTCACCAACACTGTTCAACTTATATATGCATGACATTTCAACACCCATAGATAACAAGCTTACCTTATCATCATATGCAGATGACATCACTCTAACATCCACCCACAACAACATCGACACCGCTACAAATAACCTACAAACATACATAAACAGTATACAAGACTGGCTCACACACAATAGACTCAAAGTAGCGCCCACAAAATCAACCATCACCTTGCTTACAAGCAATACAAAAGAACACCAGATAACTCCACAGCTTACACTAAACAACACCAACATTCCACACACTCACAGGACCAAAATACTTGGGGTCACATACAACACATCATTATCTTTTACAAACCACATTCAGGACATTAAAAACAAATGTACGTCAAGACTTAACACGCTTAGGGTACTAACAGGCACAAACTTTGGACACCAGCAGGAAACAACATCACTCATATACAAACAATATATTCGCTCAGTTATGGACTATGCTAGCCCATGCTGGGCACCCATTATCTCAAACACACACATAAACACCTTACAAACAATACAAAACAACGCACTTCGTATCATTACAGGATGCACTCAAACAACACCAACAGAACACCTGCACACAGAAACAAAAATACTAAAAGTTAGGGAACATTTAGACACGAGGGGAACACACTTCATGGCAGCAGCGACAACTAACCCACAACACCCTTGCCACTACATGTACAATCACGCACCGACACTTCGCACCATTAAGGTAACACCAGAGAGACATTATAACCAAATACTCCATTCCATACCACGCCCCACAGACATCACACAGTATAGAAAATACATATACACACACCTAACCCACAAAGCACTGACACGACTCGGTCCGAATGCGGTCCTAGGTGCGAAGCCGCCACCCATTAACAGGTCAGAGATCAGCCTGAGCAGATCGGATCGAGTTAACTTAGCACGATTCCGATGTGGACATCACCCCAACTTACGGACATATAAACACAGACTAGACAACTCCACAGACGACACCTGCCGCTGCCAGGACACACCACAAACAACTGAACACATTATAGCAGACTGTACCGCTCTAGCACAACAACGAACACATCACTAGTGCGCTGAACCTCTGGTCCACTCCGGAGAGGGCGATCGGTTACCTGCGTGCCGCCGGCTTGCTCGATCAGGGCGGGCTGATGGGCTAAACAACAAGAACAACTGAATAAATTGCAGTCTTTCAAAAAATAATCTTAATTCACACACACACACAAAAACATATATATATATAGGTGTGTGTGTGTTTGTGTGTGCCACACAGTGCGCTACCGCATAAATAGACAGTTTTCGTGTATGACTGTCTATTAAGAATCTCATTATGTTCATTAGCGGTTTTATATACAAGATATGTAGAGTAGAGAGACTGTAATATTAAGGTAAAGGTCGGTTGATGGTTCATGACAAACCTTCCAACTCAAAACAGAACGTGAACCGAAAATTCTGATTGACATGTTCCGTTCTACTTTCAGGAAAAGGAGAAATCCAAGAAATCCACAATAGAGAATCCAATTAAAATATCATAGATTGGGGAGCCCAAACACACACACACCACACACACACACACACATATATATTAATATATATATATATATATATATATATATATAAATTATAATATAAATACACTAAAATCACAGAATAACACGTGATCTTATTAATAAGCAAACAACCACAGGGAAAAGGAAAAGAAACACGAGTCCGAGCGCTTTCGTGATATATTCACATCTTCAAGGATATATATATATATATATATATATATATATATATATAGGATAAAAACGAAGACGTAGAGCAAAAAGTCATTATATTTGGCTGCAGCCGACGTTTCAGGCAACTCTATCCATTTTCAAGGCCTAATAAATAAAAGCTAAAATTAATACATGACCAAAATACATGAATGTCAAGAACTAAAACCAATTTAAAGTACAAAAATTAAAACTGTTCAAGAATAAAAATTAAAATTACAAAGCAGAAAAGAGGCATAAGCTAAAATCAAATAAAAAATAAAAATTATATAAATGACAAAAATATACGAATGATAAAAATAAAACAAAAATAAAAACATTCAAACGTAAACTAGTTAAAAAACTTTACTAATAAAAAGTTAAACGAAAATAAAGCTTTTCCATAGCCGGACTCACTTTTTCACGGCTTTGGCAGAGCACAGTTTGAGCAGCTTCTGAATTTGGCAGTCAAGGATAACTTTTTTAGTTCTCAAGGGGTAGTTTACCGTCAGCTGGATGGAGTGGGGATGGGGAGCCCCTTGGGTCCCGTTTTTGCAAATATTTTCATGTCGCATCTTGAGGAAAGGGCCTTCTGTGAGTGCCCCCCCCTCACCTTAAGCCCAAATTGTACAGACGTTATGTTGATGATACGTTTGCTCTATTCCAAACGGATAATCAATCAGTTCAGTTTCTAAGTTTTCTGAACACACTGCATAAGAACATTGTATTTACGCAGGAAAAGGAAGTTGAAGGTTCTAGTCCTTTCCTTGATGTTTTGGTCTCCAAATCTGGTTCGACCGTCTTAACTTCTACGTACCGGAAGCCTATACGTTTACGGGTTTGGGTTTTAATATTTATAGTTTTTGCGATTTTAATTACAAATTAAGTTCCATTCGCACTTTGGTGCATAGAGCTTATAATATTTGCTCGAACTTTGCTCTGCTTCATAATGAGTTTGAATTCCTTACTGATTTTTTCTTTAAAAATGTTTTTCCACGGGATCTTGTAGGAGGTATTATTGGTAAATTTCTTAATAATGTATATTCCCCCAACCTTATCCCAACGTATGATGTTCCTAAGAATTGTAAGTATCTTGTTTTACCTGATCTCTACCATTTTAACACTTTTGTGAAAAAGCAATTGTTGAGTGTTGTGAGGAAATTTTTATTTTCACACTGATTTTAAGGTTGCTTTTGTAAATAATAATACCCTTGGATGTTTTTTCCGATGTAAGGACAAAATCCCCCCTGCGATGAGCTGTTCTGTCGTTTATTTGTTTACCTGCCCTGGGTGTTCCCAGGGGAACTACGTTGGCAGTACAGTTCGTTCCTTGCAGGCGATATTTTGTTCCCATATGGGTATTAGCCATAGGACAGGAAAAGTTTTATCGAAAAAGGAACAGTCTGCTACTAGAAATCATTCCATCAAGTGTAAGGTTGACATTTCTGTTAACAATTTTAAAATTCTTAAATCATTAAAATGCCCGTCCTCCCTCCGTATTTACGAATCTTTGTGTATTAAATTTTTGAACTCCAGTTTAAATATTGATTCTAGCTGTTACCCCCTTTATATTAATTAGAATACTTACATACTAAAATTTTTTCCCTTGTGACCCTGTCTCCTTTTGGCCTCAGTTTTTTGTGGCTGTCAAGTGAGCATGGTATGTTTGGTTTACTCTCGTGTTTTTCGTTTAACTTTTTATTTTCGTTTAACTTTTTATTAGTAAAGTTTTTAAACTATTTTACGTTTGAATGTTTTTATTTTTGTTTTATTTTTATCATTCGTATATTTTTGTCATTTATATAATTTTTATTTTTTATTTGATTTTAGCTTATGCCTCTTTTCTGCTTTGTAATTTTTATTTTTATTCTTGAACAGTTTTAATTTTTGCACTTTAAATTAGTTTTAGTTCTCGACATTCATATATTTTGGTCATGTATTAATTTTAGCTTTTATTTATTAGGCCTTGAAAATGGGTAGAGTTGCCCGAAACGTCGGCTGCAGCCAAATATAATGACTTTTTTGCTCTACGTCTTCGTTTTTATCCTAAATGTAAAACTACGTCTCCTTAGGATGGATCCTATTTCATATGTATATATATACAGGGCGTCCCAAAAAAATGTATACACACTTTAACAGTTGATAGCTGAATTGATGTTTCTTTCTTTCCAAGTTAAACCCATTAGAATTAATAATGGCAGTCAGACTAAGCTTTGAACAAAGGAAATTCATTCTAAAATGCTACTGGAAGTGTGAGAAAACGCAGTTGAAGTGCAAAGACAGTTTTAGGAGGGAGTTTTCAAACAGATCCACCAACGCGACTTACCATCACTCGAATTAGAGATAAGTTGAAGCGATGGAAACTGTTCAGAATGTCCACAAGAAGCGTCCGGAAGACCACGGACATCGACAAGCCCCACAAGCAAGAAAGAGTACTGGAAACGTATCACCAAAGTCCAAGAAAAATCTGTGCGGCAAGCGAGTCGTGAGGTAGGAATTTCAGAATCGTCTGTCCAACGCATTTTGAAGCGCTGTCAATGGAAAAGTTACATTCCAAGATTAGTCCATGCTATAATGAAGATGATGATGATCCGGACCGAAGAGTGGAGTATTGCGAGTGGTACTTGGCACGATGTGGATGTGGATTGGACGAAGGGGTTTCGTAGAATACCCTCCGCGTTCACCAGACCTCACACCACTAGACTTTTTTTATGGGGATAATAAAAGACAAAGTCTACGCTTAAAACCTGCAACAGTCGCTGAATTGAGAGCAGCCATTGAACGAGAATGCACACAAATACCAAACGAAATGTTTCGTGATGTTTGCGATTCATTGCTTCGCGTTATCAGCAGTGCCTGGATCAGAACGGACGTCAGTTTGAAAAACAAAAAACATTAAATAATGTCGTGTAGACTATACATTTTGAAAATGAAAATGTATTTTAATAAACACTGCCTTTATAATTATTTAAAGTGTGTATACATTTTTTTGGGACGCCCTGTATATATATATACAGGGTGATCTAAAATTGTCTAGTAAACTTTTATATGACCGTCGATCAGCAGTCGGACGTTGTGAACAATGTGTTCAAGCTGAAGGAAGTCACTTTGAACATCTAAAATGAACAATTATTGTTGCTTTTCTTATTGTTACTGTATGTGAAATAAAATTGTTAAATATCGCATCATTTTTATTAAGATATTGTGCTCATATAAGAGTTTACTAGGTAATTTTAGGTCTCTCTCTCTCTCTCTCTCTCTCTCTCTCTCTCTCTCTCTCTCTCTCTCTCTCTCTCTCTCTCTCTCTCTCTCTCTCTCTCTCTCTCGCAGGGGGTATAAAGGTTATGCACGTTCCTTCTGCGTGTTGTAAACTTTATACTTGGGGTGTGACAGCCCTCCGGTCCCGAGTCGTGGGATTCTAGAGAAATGGCTGCCAATTCCTTTAGGTTCTCTCTCTTTCGGGAGGGCGGGTGAAGTCTGTTGTACAAACCTGTCCCGTGGGTTACTAGGACCCTTCCCATCCCACTCTGTCCTTTTAGCTTAGGTTAGGGATGTTCTCCTCTGACTGCAAAGAAAAACTTTTAGTATTGTCTTTTTCTCTACTGTTATGATTAGGACGCTACTGCTATCTCATGCGTGGGAAGAGAGGCTTCGAACCTCTATAAATAACACCATTTAACTTCAGTTGTAGGTAAATATTTAGAGGGGATAATAGCGAGTAGGATTGTTGACCATTTGGATTCCTACAAGCTACTTGGGGACTCCAACATGGGTTTAGACGGCATAGGTCGTGTCTCACCATCATGCTCGAGTTTTTCTACGTCATGTTGAGTGAGTATGATAAGAGTAGGGAGATTGATTAGAAGGCCTTTGATAAGGTACCTCACCGCCGGCTAATGGCCGAAGTGCGCGCGCTGGGTATTGGTGGGGAAGTAGGTAGGTGGATTGGAAACTGGCGAAAAATGACACAAAGTTAATCCCTTTCGTTAGCATATGGGCTACAATCGACGCTTATGTGACGCGGGTTCAAAGATGTCGATTTTAGAAGCATGTTTAGTTCAAATGATAACCCAACTCGCAACAATGGTTAGAAGTTGGATTTGAAACGATTTAGGACTAGTATATGTGGGAATTATTTTAACACGTTGATAGTTTAAGATTAAAACTAAGAAAACTCTGCAGGAGTTCGCTTGCACGGTGTCTCTGTGAGCAAGGTAAATATAGAGCTATTTATATATTCTCCACTTTCCTGTAAAATTTCCTTGGCTACTTTTCCAGGGTCAAGGTATTTTCTTCAACCTTTTTCGTACCTGCCTCTGGCAGGGAGGGAGCGGAGGGTGGGGAGAGAGCCTTCTACTTTTCTATCCAGTTTTCTACTACTGCTAGGATAGGTGAAAGAAAAATAAACTTTTAATAACAGGAATAGTTCCTCGGTGGATTAGTTCAAGAAAAGGTTAGACCAAATCTTGCACACTATTTGAGTGTGTAGAAAATTTTCCCTGGCACCCGTTGCCATTGGTACCTCCTCGGTATGGGCCGCAAGGCCTTTTGAGGTACTTCTTTTCCTTGTAACTCCTTGTAACTCTCTCTCTCTCTCTCTCAGGGATGTACCGATATCGCTTTTTAGTCGATACCCGATACTGATAATTAAAAACAGTATCGGCCGAGAACCGATACCGATATCCAGCTAGGGTTTATTAGTTTGTCATATTTTTGTAACATATTCATAATTTATTTTCTGTGTTGAAAATTTGGCAACAAAACAATAATCCTTTTCATTAAAGATGGCAACACTGCATTAGATGTCATAGTTTTGTTTGTTATACAATTGGACTGTGGGCCTATGTTGGGCTTAGTAAATGTGTTTTTGGGGAACTTAGCTCAGAGATATTTGGGAGCACCATCAACAACAGTTGCGAGCGAACGCGTGTTCAGTATTGGAGGAAACCTTGCCAGTGCTGCTAGAAATCGGCTTTCTCCTGAACATACAGAGCAGCTGCTATTTTTACGAGAACTTAACCCTTGTGAAAAAATAACAACTTATGTGAAGTGATAAACAATAAAATATTGGAAATTTCATCCTCTAAATAGTCTTTTATTCATAATTTTGGAAAACTCGTACTTTTGAAATATCGGCTATTTTTAAAAATCGGCCGATACCGATATTTTTAAAAATCTACCGCGACCACCGATACCGATATATCGGTACATCCCTACTCTCTCTCTCTCAGAAGTCTATATCAGCAATGATCTGAAACTGTCGAAGCGCTGTGCAGAAGTCGAAAAGAGGGCCTTAAAAATATTAGGTTATATTAAAAGATAGTTCCAGTTTCGGAACAAGGAGACTGTAATGTCTCTTTATAATTCACTAGTCAGACCTCAACTGGAATACTGTGCGCAGTTTTGGTCTCCATCCCTCAGGAAGGGCATAGAAAGGTTAGAAAGAGTACAAGCAAGGGCTACAAAATTGATCCCTTCAATGAGAATGCAAAACTACCAACGGAGATTGGAGCACCTAAATCCGTTTACCTTAGAGACGAGGAGGTTGCGCGGTCAGCTTATTCAAGTCTTCAAGATGCTAAATGGAATAGACAGGGTAGATTACAGAAACTTATTCTCACTTAATGCCAATCCGACAAGAAATAATGGGTTTAAACTGGAACTAAAGACATTTAGGACCTCTGTCTGCGGGAATTTCTTTTCCTTAAAATAGTTAATATCTGGAACCAACTTCCTTCAGAGGTTGTTTCCAGCCAAAATGTAAATGTGTTTAAAAACAGGCTAGACAAAGTACTGAATACTCATGGTTTAAGACTAAAACATAACGTAACTCTGCAGGAGTTCGTTTGCACGGTGTCTCTGTGGGCATGCTAATGATAGAGCTTTTTATATATTCTCCACTTTCCTGTAAAATTTCCTTGGCTACTTTTCCAGGATCAATGTATTTTCTTCAACCTTTTTCCGTACCTGCCTCTGACAGGGAGGGAGCGGAGGGTGGGAAGAGAGCCTTATACTTTTCTATCCAGTTTTCTACTACTGCAACGATAGTTGAAAGTAAAATAAACTTGTTTAATAACAGGAACCTCCCAGAATGGACCTGGCCCGGAATGTCTTTGAGGCTTCCTCTTGGCCTTGTAACTCTTTCTCTCCAATATATATATATATATATATATATATATATATATATATATATATATATATATATATATATATAATGATCGGCCAAGATAATGGAAACACTTGCATTTTCGATGTATTATTTGGATATCATTAATGACATTTATCAGTCGTAATATCGTTTTAATAATTTTAATAGTTATATTGAGGCTTACGTATTTTTTGTTGATATTAAAATGTAGAAATAACTTCCGACGCTAAAGTGTAAGTATACTCATAGTTTTGATGCAGCAGCACGTAATAAGGTTCTTCTATCAGATTTTGTCAGTGTTGCTTTATGCTCACTATATTGCGTATTTGATGTATTTTTTTTTTTTACTTCCTTCCTTGTGTTCATAACCTTGAGGATTGTTCCTCGAGATACGAGGGTAATTACGCGACTTTTAATACCGAGACACCAACTAAACGAGCTCCTACTATCATGCCTAATTCACAGTCGTAACATCTTTTCCAAACGCTATATTTTTATTTATTCAAGGACAGGAAAAACCAGTATCACCATATTAAAATAGATGATGTCCTCAACATCATCATATGCATTCACATATCAAACGTCGTCAAGTATACAGGGTGAGTCAAACGTTTGGAAACGAACTATTCTTTTCAATGCAAAAAAAAAAAATATTATATATAATACATAAATTATATATAGTACATTATAACTGCAAACACGCAGTATAATTAACGTAAAGAACGACGCTTTGTATAGGAGAATATTCCGCGCAAGATGAGAGCGAAAGAACGAAACAAATGAAAAAAATGAGGTAACCACCCGGGAATCGAACCCGGGATCTTCCGATTGCCGGTCAGATATGATAACCATTACACCACGGGCCTCACTCAATCAAATGTCGTAATTCCTCTACATGCGCGCAGAAACCAATGCCCCAAAGGGGCACCTCCCGCATGCCGTAACATTATATACATTATAACTGCAAACACTCAGTATAATTAACGTAAAGAACGACGCTTTGTATAGGAGAATATTCCGCGCAAGACGAGAGCGAAAGAACGAAACAAATGAAAAAATGAGGTAACCACCCGGGAATCGAACCCGGGATCTTCCGATTGCCGGTCAGATATGATAACCATTACACTATGGGCCTCACTCAATCAAATGTCGTAATTCCCGGGTTCGATTCCCGGGTGGTTACCTCATTTTTTCATTTGTTTCGTTCTTTCGCTCTCATCTTGCGCGGAATATTCTCCTATACAAAGCGTCGTTCTTTACGTTGATATATATATATATATATATATATATATTATATATATATATATATATTATATTGAAAAGTATAGTTCCTGTTTCCAGACTTTTGACTCACCCTGTATAACGCCATTAACAATATCTATCATAAAATACAGCATCGAAAATCGAAAAAGCGAGTGTTTTCATTACTTTGTTCAATCCTTCCGCCTTCTCCTCACGAGTGTAACTCCCTCCCATATTAGCCAGTGCGCGTTATTCTACCAGCAACCCCCCCCCCCCCCCCCCCCAAAAAAAAGGGGGCCCAAAACGAGACATCAATTTGAACATTCATTTTAGTTTTAACGTAATACTTTTGTAAATTTAACTTAAAATAAATTTTCCTATGAGACCGGATTTATGGGACACCCTGTATATATATACACATATTGTTGGCCCTATTGAACGAGTATTATTGACTGGCGGCTGATCTATCTCCGCCTTTCAATCACGTCTTTAGTTTTTATTAAAAAAAAATATATAATTATGAATGGTTTTTCCAACCGAAGCCATTACAGGAATTTCTCTTCCGACAAATCCAGCCCCAAGTATTTTTACACAAATGTGTAAATTACTTATCACGCGCGCGTGTATGCGCGGCGTACGTAAGCAACTGGGTAGAAGTGACGTCGAGTGCGTAATAATTGACATACGTAGTGGGGTAATTTTTTGTGAGGTAGCCGTTTTGATACCTCGGAACATTATAAATAATATAAAAAGGAAAAAAAGATACGTTGGTCCTAATTAGGTTAGGCTAGATTAGCGAGTACCTCCCTAGTTAACGACGTAACAGAAAATAAGCTTCGAACCCTCAATTGCGTTCGAAACACTATACAGTATATCACGCCCTTCTCCGTTTGACGGTACTAGCTAGTGTCAGGTTAGGCTCAATTAACTGTGATTAATTAAATTTTTAGATATGCCGATTTTAAAAAAGTCTGTACCTCCTTTATGTGGAGATGCGCACATGTGTGTGTGTGTGTAAGGAGTGCATGAACGTTTTTATTTTAATTTTATTTGATTTTATTTATTAAATTTTAAAAATATTTTCTCATAATTTTATTATATATATATATATATATATATATATATATATATATATATATATATATATTAGGATGTACCGATATCGCTTTTTAACCGATACCGATAATTAAAAATAGTATCGGCCGATAACCGATACCGAGTTAGGGTTTATTAGTTTGTCATATTTTTGTAACATATTCATAATTTATTTTCTGCGTTGAAAATTTGGCAACAAAGCAATAATCCTTTTCATTAAAGATGGCAACACTGCTTTAGATGTCATAGTTTTGTTTGTTATACAATTGGACTGCGGCCTATGTTGGGCTTAGTAAATGTGACTACAAGATAGTTTTTTGGTTTTCTAGGCTTTATATCTATTTCTAAAAGGATTTACACTCGTTTGATTGGTTGTTTGAAAAGAAAATTGGGTAAAACTTATGCGCTACATTTCTTGGGACCTAGGCTATGATTAAAATAAAATAAAAGGCTATGATGAAAAAATAACGAGTTACGTGAAGCGATAAAACAATAAAATATTGGAAATTTCATCTTCTAAATCAGGGGTTCCAAAGTAGTCAATATCGACCCTAGGGGGTCGATGGGACTGTGCGGGGGTTCAATAAAGATCTATGGGTCGATAGGGGGTCGAAAAAGTTCTAGAGGTCTAGGCTTAAGTTCTAAGCTTAACATCGATGAGCGCGGTGACTGAAGGCTCAAACTCTCAAACCTACAGCCGAATGTTCATGCCCTCGTTAATGCCCATCAGGCCCATCCATCTCATTAGAGAAGATTTAATTGTAAAGGTATTTAGCAGTTATTAATTTTCACTTAAAGACTAATAATGTTAATTATATAACTATAATGATTAATAAATATTAATTACATTTTGATGTTTCTTGACTTCATTTCATTTAAAATTATTTTAAATATTGTGAATTTGGGTTAGGGGTCGATGATAACTTTATAAGCTCATCAAGGGGTCGACAAGGTCAGAAGTTTGGGAACCCCTGTTCTAAATAGTCTTTTATTCATAATTTTAGAAAAATCATACTTTTTAAATATCGGCCGATACCGTTAGAAATCTACCGATATTACCGATACAGATATATCGGTACATCCTATATATACGTGTATATGAAAATGAAATGAAAATGAAAAGGTTTATTGGCAGACTATAGTCCATATGACAAATATTATTAATACAATGACAGTTCATATACTAAGGATAGAAATATACAACTGATTAGAAATAATACTGCACTGTCGAAGTTAAGTGGAGCTACAGACAGACGTTTTGTACCAAGAAGTCCATAGCTTAGAGGATAAATGGCAGGACTCATGGATAGCTTGGATGATCGGGTTGGTTGATTTTTTAATTATTTATAGTGTTGAGCACGTCTTGTTACCTCCGGGAAGCTCGGGACATTGCGGGTAGCAAACATTTGCGAAGCTGAGCATCTCGGGGGTAATTTATGTAAGAGTCTAAAAGACCTGTTGTACGGCAAATTTAGGGTTCTGCCAGAACCTTTTTTATAATTCACCCAGAGTTGCTGTCCGTATATATTACTGCAGAAAGTATGAAAGAGTGTGTCTTTAGCTTCACTTGTACAGAAACGAAAGTTCCTTATGGTCATATTCGCTTTAGCACACAGGCTTCGAGACTGTTTTCTTATATCCGAGTCATCACTCAAAGAGCTGGTAATAGTTTAACCCAAATACTTAAACTCTTCTACTTCCTCAATTATTTCACCATTCATTTTAAACCTTATATCAGCTGGCTGATTACAGCTTTTAGGATGAAATTGCATAACCTTAGTTTTTGTAACATTAAAAAGAATATCATGTTTCTGCGAATACACTTCGCAGACGTTTAGTAGCCGATCCAGACCTTTAACAGAGGGACTTATTAACACCATATCATCGGCATAAACTAAGTTATTTATCTTTGTGTTATCTATACAACAACCCACTGTTGCCTCATTAAGTGAAGCAATTAATCCGTCAATATACACATTAAACAGCATCGGGGAGAGCAAGGGGCCTTGTCTCACCCCGCAAGAGGAGCCAACACACTCAGATAGTACATTGCCCCACCTAACAGTGAAAAATTGGTGGGAATACCAAAATTTCAATAAATTTAATATGTACATGGGAACCTTCCTGTCTTCTAGTTTTGAAAATAAAATATTGTGGTTCACCCTATCATGTGCCTTACTTATATCAAGGAAACAGCTATAAATGGTTTAATTACTGTCAATGTATTTAGATATTGTTTCTTTAAGTACATAGATACACAGGTCAGTTGAGTGGAACCTTTTAAAGCCAAACTGATTAGATGTCCATAGGAAATCATTTAATCGGAGTAACAAGAGTTTTTCTAGTAGTTTCAAGAAGCAGGAAGCGACAGTAATAGGCCTGTAATTATTGCTGGACAGAATGTCTCCGTACTTATTTTTGACCAGGGGCAAGATATATACCCTCATGAACTCTGCAGGGATATAGCTATGAGCCAGCATGCCTGATAGGAGCAATGATATATGCAGACATACTAAGTCATTTGCATATTTTAAGTGCTCATTCGATAAGTCATCTACCCCTGACGCAGAACCAGTCTTTAACTCTTTAATTAACCTCTTTACTTCAGAAAATGATATCAAATTATTTTCCCTTGTCCCTCCCACAATCGTTTCACCGCAATCTATCTTAAGATTATCCCTACTCACACTGTTAAGAATGTTAGAGTAGTGGTTTTTCCACAGCTTTGCAATTTCATCCTCCCCCGGCACCCCATCGATTGTCGGAGGGAGGACATTTTTGACACCCGTTTGATTCTTAACAAATTTCCAAAATTTGTTATTATCGTTATTTATGCGAGCTTCACGGGCTTTTAATGCTCGAATAGACTCTTCTTCCTGTTTACATCGCCTTATGGCCGCTTTATACTGACCCCGACTTCTACACATATTCATGTATACTGGTCCTAACCTGGGTCTACCATGAAAGCACCCCAAATCATAGGCGTCTTTCGATTCCCTCTTCAGTGGGGTAATAGAATCATTCCATCCAGGAATAACCTTAGTATGATAGTTGTAAGATTTAATCAGGGGGCTTCCTGCTTCTCTTAACAGGGATATTATCTTACTATAATACCTATCTATGAGTTTACAGTGAGAATCATTTGAGCAAGGATTATTACAGGCAATGTGTAAAATTTCTAAATTATTAAAGAGGTGACATGTTCTGTCTTTGTATTCTATTCTTTGCTGCATATTAACATTGGACCAATCGACGCGATTATTCTTACCTATTGAGTTCTTGTTAAGTCGTGTTGCGCATAAACTGGCAACGTTAATTAATATTTCTAATGGTCTATGATCAGAAAGAAGGAAATCATGAAAAATATGCAATATATATATATATATCGTAAAGAACGACGCTTGTATAGGAGAGAACGAACAAATGAAAAAATGAGGTAACCACCCGGGAATCGAACCCGGGATCTTCCGATTGCCGGTCAGATATGATAACCACTACACCATGGTCCTCACTCGATCAGAAGTCGTAATTGTCCTACATACGCGCAGAAACCAATGCCCCGAGGGGAACACCTCCCGACTTCTGATCGAGTGAGGACCATGGTGTGTAGTGGTTATCATATCTGACCGGCAATTGGAAGATCCCGGGTTTGATTCCCGGGTGGTTACCTCATTTTTTCATTTGTTCGTTCTCTCTCCTCATCTTTGCTATTTCATAGTATTAATATTTCATAAATATAGAAAAAAATATATATATTTTTTTAATTATTATTTTCAGAGATGCAAGCTGCAGAACGTGATTACACATAATTATAAGGAATTATTTCAATTTTCTTACTTTTTAATTGCGAATTAAAATTTTTAAAATTATTTGAGTGCAACACTGCCTATATATATATATATATATATATATATATATATATATATATATATACACCACAAATGGCTCGCTCGATAGTGGGTTACGGAGTGGCCAATATCGAAATACCGCTTCCCATCGACCAACGATGTGAAGCTACACTGGGTCTGGAGAGAAGTTGCGTGGGCGACCGTATTTCGCGTCCAGACTGTGTAACGAAACGTGGTTCGGATCCCACGTAAAACTGTAGGTCCCCTTCGTAATATGACCTTAAGATGTTGCGAAGGAAGTTAAACAACGCCATGAACCACCATCGTTCGCTAGTGACAGACCATTGCATCCGGCAACGCAACTCGGGACTCCGTGACTGTAATGCGATTACGAAATCTGATCGATTCGACATTCTATCGACAAGCATGCTGTGGATTAAATTAAGTCAGGTTAGGTTAGTGTTTAGGGTGTCGATGTTATTGTCTTATCGATCTGATGGGTATAGGGTCCGCTGTTAATGTCTCGGTTATCGATGGGTCTAAGAAAATAGGCCCCGTACACGAACTAGTGTGTGTGTGTGTGTATGCGTGTGTGAGGGGGAGGGGGGGGGGGGTCAGTTTTACTATTCTCACACGCATGACACGAAAATGCGAAGCATTTGTACCCGGAATACCCGAGGGTATATTCACAACAATTTCAGTGGGGAAGGGTGCATGATGCATCCCCCAGTAGAGTGCACGTACCGTGTTCAAATATGTCACCTTTGTTCAATGTATTTTATATCATTTTTACACCATCGAATGATTACTTTACTTCACTAATTGAAATGTGCAAATGACCGATTCACGACTAACTCTTACCTACAGGGTGGTCCAGAAGTCCTGCCTCATTTTAGTGGTATTCCAATACCCCCCCCCCCCTATGAGGCACGACGTTTAGACCACCCTGTACATAAACATTAATAAATAACTTTTATAGGACACAAACATTCTAATTTGCAACGAAAGCCGTGTGTGTGTGTGTGTGTGTGTGAACACATCTCCACAGAACGCGCGAGGTTTGTCGAGCTTCGGCAGTCAGTTTTCGAAACCGGAATCTGTTGGGGCAGTGAGAAAAAAACCAGTTTTCAAATTCAAAGTCAAAGAGATGCACAGCCTTTCAATCTGCCCTTCCCCTATAGCCTCTCTCGCTCTCTCTCTCTCACGGAACATTTCCTCGCTTACCTACAGCACTCATTCATTACTTAATCACGAAGGTCGAGGAACACCTTATTTTGAATAACCCTTAAGGACTGGACCTGCCCACCAATGGAAGTGTGCTTCCGGCATAAAAGCATTCTTCGTCTTAACTCATTTACCAAAAATACTTCTTACGCATAAACACGATAACTTTTTAACACAAATAAATAAATAAATAAATGAATATATATATATATATCAGCGGTGTAGTGGTTAGCCTCGCAGCCCACCCAGCTGTTCATCCTTCCTTTGTCAATCCGACGAATGAGGCGGGGTAGTGCAGAGGGATCGAACACGGGTCAATCCTGAACATTTGATCAAAATCTAACAGAAATAAGTAAATAATTTGTTTCTATATATCTTAAAAGATATATATATATATATATATATATATATATATCTGAGTTTTCCCCAGACTATGAAATTTTATTGCGAAGTTTTGAGGAATAATTGCATGATACAGGGTCCCCCTCTGTAGGCCTAATTGTATTCCAGGGTACACAAAATCCTGAATACGTCAACAATGCCATGTACGAAAGCCTCGTCAGTACTCTAGTCCTCTATTTGCTTGGCATTGGTGCTGCTGCGAGCTGTTCGTACCCTGAAATAGGCGTATGGGTGGAAGGGGGCTCTATGCGAAAAGATGTTCCACTTTTCACTTAACCCCCATTGATCAGCGAAGTTAAGCGACATTGGGTCTGGGTAGTAGTTGGATGGGAGACCGTCCTCCGCGTCCAGATTATGTAGCGGCCCGTGGTTCGGATCCCACGTAAAGCTGTAGGTCCCCTCCATCATACGACCTTAGATGTTGCGAAGGAGGTTAAACAACCCCAATCATTAATATTATTATTTCACTTTAACCATGAAAGCTGTGATGAATAATATATATATATATATAACCAAAATGTTTACTTTTGACTAACAAAGATCGGGAAGAAAATTAAAAAATTTCCCATACACGTGTACGGTGCTTCCAACATTTTGTTCAGTAAACTGAACAAAATATACAGTATATGACCCTTTAAACAATATATAAACACAATATGCCCGATAGTACATATTACGTGTCTCGTTATACGATTTAATACTTATAATAGGCATGATTCATATATGTAAGTGCGTTTAATTAAGCATTATAATTGATATGTTAAAGAAAAGTAGATTGTAGCTTCCAGTTCCAGCATTATCCATTTTGGAACTGTCATCAAACTGTTATTTTTGACAGTACAGTCATCTATTGAAGTATGACAAACATTCATACATTTTCTTTAAATTAAAGTGAATTTTTTTTTTTTTTAAAGAAAATAATATATTTGAAGGAATACTAAATGATTTTAAATGTTCAGTATACTGAACACGATGTAAGAAAGGTTTAAATAACCACGGAGGTCGAATATTAAATCTCGACACTATTAATACATTGTAACCTGGTTCCAAGGCCTATGATGGCTCAGAAGATACAAATCTATCGCATTATCCAAGTAACAAGTTAGAAATTAAAGCCATTAAATATTTTTTCAAAGTAACAAAAAAAGTGTCACTTCCTTAGTTCATTAGTGAAGAGTTATGAAATTTTTAGTGAGGAATTCCTCAAAAGTCTTCAATGTTGGGGAAACCCTGAGATTTATAGTATAGGTGTCATATTCAGGATTCCGTGACCCTGAGATACAATTAGGCCTGCATCCTGCAATTATTCTCAAAAATTCCTTACTAAACTTTTATAGTCTTCGGGAAACCATGATATATACAGTGTGTCCGTAAAGTCATGGTGGGATTTTAAATAGCTATATTATTGCAACGAAACATGATAATGAGATGAAACAATGCCAAATTTAAGAACAACTCTCAAAGTTGTATCTTGTAGTTAGTCTAGGCTAAGCTTAACCTTTATCTCGTAGTTAGTCTAGGCTGTCCACATGCCTATGTTGAACATGAGCGTAATAGCCCGAAAGTTAATGTGTGGTGTGCTCTAGCACGAGATCGAGTGATTGGCCCATTTTTCTTCGCGGAACCCACTGTGACGTCACACAACTACCTCGCTATGTTGGAACATTTTGCAGTACCCCAATTTATTGACAATAATGTCATCTTTCAGCAAGATGGTGCTCCTCCGCACTATGCCAACGTTGTTCGAGAATTCCTTAATGAAAAATTTCCACAGAGATGGATAGGAAGAGGAGGATGGAAGCCATGGCCTCCACGCTCTCCGGACCTGACACCTTTGGACTTTTATTTGTGGGGTTACGTCAAGCAAAGCGTGTACAGTGTACCCATTAGGGATATTCATCACTTGCACGAGCGAATCACGGAAGCTATCGCATCCGTCACTCCTGATGTTCTTGGGCGTGTGTGGCTGGAATTGAATCACCGCCTAGATGTCTGCAGGGGTACCAGAGGAGCCCATATCGAACTACGTTAAATAAAGTTATTCTTTTAGAGTTGTTCTTCAATTTGCCTTTTTTTTCATCTCATTATCATGTTTCGTTGCAATAATATAGCTATTTAAAATCCCACCATGACTTTACGGACACACTGTATGTATATATATATATATATATATATATATATATATATATATATATACACAGTGGTGTAATGCTGTGGTAACGGCGTTCCCTTACTTTTTTTGGTAGACGGAACGGCGTTCCCTCACTATTCAAATAAATCCGAACTTACAAATCTCTAACGTCATGAAATTTTAATTCCCACCCCTAGAAGAAATATGAGAAAGAATCATTAACTGCTTCATTTCTTTTAGCTTCGACTGAGGCAATGCTAGCCTATAAAGATCTGGTGAAACAGTCACCACGGCGTACCAGTTGTTAACTTTTTTTTAGTTAATCATTCCAGTTGTTAGCTATTTTTATTGATCGTACTGGATGTCGTATATCTAATGACACTGGAAATACTGCATCTTCAACCTTGGAATATATCCTAATATCCAGTGCATATGACCTCAAAATATCCCTGAAATTGGTCAGATTTCAAAAGATTTCCCGGGGGGCTTACAGTGCCCCCGGACCCCCAGCTGTATGGGCTCGCCGCGCTCGCCATTGTCCCCCCCGCATCTGAGTAACACTTCCAAAATGCGTTCCCTCACTTCTTTATTTAGCACTACACCACTGTGTATATATATATATACTAGGAAAATAATGGAGAAACTAGTCTCTAATCTTACTCTGAACCCTGTAACTCCCCAAACAACGGTGGAAAGTAGAAAAGGAAGACTGTGTCGTGTTCCCAAATTAAAGGCTAGACAGGGAACATCCTTAACTCTAAAAGAAAATAGTTTTGTTGTGAGAGGACTAAAACTGTTTAATCAGCCGCCCAAAAACCTAAGGAACACGAGTGGTGTTGCGGTGGACATCTCCAAAAGATTAGACGCCTGGCTCAGAACAATCCCCGATGAGTCGGGCGCACCTGGCTATGTGAGGTGTAGAGTACAAGAAACCAACTCACTACTTCACCAGGCCAACTTAAGAGGAGCGACAAGCTTGACCTTCGTGAAATGAGGAATCATCGCACAGAACCTTTGAAAGGTGTGTGTGTGTGTGTGTGTGTGTGTGTGTGTGTGTGTGTGTGTGTGTGTGTGTGTGGCATTCAAGAAAGGACTAATTATTTAATATTTTTAATAACCATTCAATAATAAAAAACTTTGAATATGATCCCCATTAATTAACCTCAAGAATTTTATTTACATCTTGAACAATTTGCGCTGAATTATATAATTTCTCACCGTTATCCAGGAAGATTTGGTTACGGTTGACCTTGGTGACCTTGGACCTCATACATCCCCGACCTTAATCCTTGTGATTAATGTTTTGTGGGTCTATTTAAAGGACAAAGTCTACAGGAATAATCCAAGGGCAGGTGATCAGCTACAAAATGAAATAACAGCTGTAACAAAAGGAATTGCAGAAAGTATTTTAGCACGAGTTGTTCAACATTTCAAAACAAGCTTAAATCATATTATTGACGTCAATAGTGATCATACTTAAAATGTTATTAATTAAAAAATAACTCCAGTGTGTGTGTGAAAATTATTTCACGAAAGTAACACGTGAAAAATATTTATGATGAATAAAACCACGAAGGAAAGTGTTCCTGAGGATGTCATTAGACGAAAGCGCTTGAGCACCATTCTGTATTTCCTTTCCTTCGTGGTTTTATTCATCATATATATATATATATATATAATGAATAAAACCACGAAGGAAAGGAAACACAAAATGGTGCTCAAGCGCTTTCGTCTAATGACATCCTCAGGAACACTGAAGTACATAAAAGGTTACAGCCTATATATAGGTTACAGAAAGAAAAAAAAGAAAAAAGAAATAACATACATACACACACACACATATATATATATATACATACATATCTATATATACAAATACATACATACATACATATATATGCAATAAATAGAGAAGTAAAAATAAAAAATTAAAAATTAAAACCTTAAAGGATTACCAGTGGTGTTGCGGTGGACATCTCCAAAAGATTAGACGCCTGGCTCAGAACAATCCCCGATGAGTCGGGCGCACCTGGCTATGTGAGGTGTAGAGTACAAGAAACCAACTCACTACTTCACCAGGCCAACTTAAGAGGAGCGACAAGCTTGACCTTCGTGAAATGAGGAATCTTTTAAGGTTTTAATTTTAATTTTTTATTTTTACTTCTCTGTTTATTGCATATATATGTATGTATGTATGTATTTGTATATATAGATATGTATGTATATGTATATATATGTGTGTGTGTGTATGTATGTTATTTATTTTTTCTTTTTTTTCTTTCTGTAACCTATATATAGGCTGTAACCTTTTATGTACTTCAGTGTTCCTGAGGATGTCATTAGACGAAAGCGCTTGAGCACCATTTTGTGTTTCCTTTCCTTCGTGGTTTTATTCATCATAAATATTTTTCACGTGTTACTTTCGTGAAATAATTTTCATATATATATATATATATATATATATATATATATATATATATATATATATTTTACATTTTACTCCATTAAGATTAATGTTACTCGTAATATTTCCATAAACGTCATCGTATATTCAACAATAATTTCATCCCATTAATGTTAAAAGAATATATTAAAACCAAGTGTTTAGCAGAGAAAAACCACGGTCCCAAAAGGTAAAAGAATATCATTTCTAACATCTCTGAATAGAGAAATGATTCCAGTAAGAGTTATTTGGTGTCTCAAAACAACCAAATATTTCACGTCCAACAACAAAACACACACACACACACACACACACCATTCAAGTTAGTACTCTGATTTTAGATCAAATATGGGACGAATAGTTTAGAGCCACAAAATTATGATTCATACATTAAAAAACAGTGTGTGTGTGTGAATTGTATATATTCTATACATACCGTAAATAAAAACACTTTAAATTGTAAACAATTATATTAAAAACCAGTAAAAGTAAGGTTCAATTCTGTAGTTTTGATAAAATACACGATAAAAATTAACTAATTCCTTCCCGGCCAAAAAAAAACTGTGGGCATCCATTTCAGGAAAGACCCGTTGCTTAAGAGGTCAACTGCGGAAAAGGTAAAGCATAACTGAGCAGTGTCCAGTAATATATTGGTTAGCTATCATAATGAATATCTTGAGAAGTTTTCTGATTACCCCTTCATCGCATTTCAAAAACCCATTCATACTTTTTATCATTATCATCATCAGGAGACATATTTTTACGTGTAAGCATGAATCCGCACTGGCCTGGAATGTAGGTTGTGGAGACAAGATAGCCTATAGCCTATAGTCCGCTTTTATTTATATAACAAGTTTCTTATTTTAATAAGCTACAAATTCCGTATCATTTCTTTATAAATATTAGAAATATCACCCGCAAGTTTACTACGCATCGTTTTATTGCTTATGAGGAATTAACCAATCAGAAATCGCGGTAACAAAATAACAAAACTGACCAATCACGGCACGCGTCACAAATTATTGAAAAAGTTCTTCAGTCTAGGCCTAATTCTAATTTATAGCCGCATGCACGCGGATTGCAATTCTACTGGACCTAAGAGAAAGTTTAAAAAAAAAAAAAAAAAAGTACCAAAAATATTTGGAGCTATTGAAGAATATGGACCCCAGCCTTCTTTAGTTAGCTTTATAAGGCTAACTAACGAAAATATCATGACCTAACCTAACCAATCGTCAAGGGCGTACAGTTAACCTAACGATTGGTTAGGTTAGGTCGTGATATTTTCGTTAGTTAGCCTTATAATCCTAACTAAAGAAGGCTGGGGTCCCTATTCTTCAATAGCTCCAAATAGGAGCTATTGAAGATTTTTATGGGATAACTTTTTTACTTAAGTAGTGAGAGTTTTGCTTCAAGATACCCATAAAATATTTAGTTATACGTACTGGCTATGCGTAAGTAGGCCTATAAATACCGGTTACTACGTAGCTTCAATAGGCTTAACGTCTCTGATTACACAATTACCCTCTTGTATAGGCCCAAGCGTAACGCCTACACTAATTTTCAGCTAAAAGATATCCCGTGCATGAATCCAAAGTGCTACTGATTAAGAGGCCTACTTTTCTCTCGAAAAAAGTTTCCAAAGAACTAAAAAAAAGTTTATAATTGTCAGACAAGCAGACTGACAGAAAATAAAAGACACCTTTTAACAAAATATTATCGTTATCTACCAAATTGGGAACGGAGCTTCACCTTTTAAACTTGTCCCAAATGTTTCTCAAATTTATTCAGTAAACTTTCAAACATACATACTCGTACATTTTCACAGAGTCAAAATATGACTCTTTTTTTTAATTGTAAAGACTTAAATTTTTTTTTGCAGTGAATATGAGATACGAATTTGGAAGTATTTTTATGACCACCTGAAACTAGTCAAGAAAACTATAAAAAAATTGATTGGTATTCATCTTAAAGCCTCGATTCATGAGAAATGCGGCAAAACTAGTTAGATCAGGCGATAACAGGCCTAATTAGAATCTTAATTCAACGTTAAACAAGTCCCTTAAAGCTTATATAGGCCCACAAAACAGGGCCTACTTTTCGTTGAGCTTTTTTATTAGTGGCCTGTGGTGTGCAAATAACTTGTCGAAATAAGTTACAATCAACAGAACTAAAAAACAGCTTAATGAGAGGCTCTGAATGGCGACATTGCCTCACCTACAATTAATTAATCCATTTAACCTTGACAATTAGGGCGAAAATGGTACTAAGTTTATATATATATATATATATATATATATATATTAACACCGCTTCTCGGAGATCAGCGAAGTTAAGCGACATTGGGTCTGGGTAGTAGTTGGATGGGAGACCGTCCTCTGCGCCCAGATTATGAGCGACCCGTGGTTCGGATCCCACGTAAAGCTGTAGGTCCCCTCCGTCATATGACCTTAGATGTTGCGAAGGAGGTTAAACAACCCCAATTAAAAAAAAAAATAATAATAAAAATATATATATATATATTTCACTTTTTATTCACAAATGAAGAGATCTTGAATCTTGAAGGTCACACTGGCTGAGTGAGTGTGAATAAGTGTGACTTCTTAACAGCCACCTTTCCGCACCTGGTTTAAAGGTCTCAGAGTCTATTCACCCGTCTCATTTGGGTGTACCTCGCGGATAAACGGAGGTAGCGGGTTTGTACCTCACGCGAATGCAATTTCGCTAATCGCGCCTCTCTGGTTTCCGAAACGCGATAACAGTATCGGTCTTTGGTTTCCCGTCTCCGTAAAATACAGTTGACTTTTCGTAAAGCGGAAATAAGGTGATAGCGGGTTTTATAAACCGATGAAAAACCCGTAATGGCAATACGTCTGTTCCGTTTACGTCAATCGATTCAGTTACCATTTGACGAAAGCGATATTTTGAATTTGGAACGACAAATACGAAAATATTTTACTTAATTTTTTTTTCTTTTAAATGAAAACCTATTTAATGAAAACGAGATAATATCTCGCTTTTAGGCCTACGGACGGATGACCTGATTCGAACGCCGAAAACCACACTAATAATTGTGTATATACGCCCCACGCTAACACCTGACGTTTGACGAATATGGAATCAAATGGAGGTGAGGAATATGAAAAATCGTCTTCCAGAGAACGCTGCATACTAAATAAATTAAAAATTTACGAGGAAGACTCAATTTTACTGGACCTTCAGAACATAATTTAAATGGTTGCAGCTGTCGTCCCAACAAATGACCCACGCAATTTCGCCAGGTTGCCCTACAGCAATATCCACGCCTGCCGTGGGTTGGGGGTATAAATTGACGCTTCTGAAGTTATTACTCGTAAGCCGAATGAACTTTCCAGTTCATAAACTCTCTTACGTATGACAATCACGTCTTCCTATCTCATTTCGTGATGCAACAAAACCAAAAACTATCCTAAAGACGCTCTAACTCCCCCTCTTGCCCCACTTATGACGTTAAAAAAAGTGGGGAGGGATTATATTTATACATATACTTTGGTTACTTTGGTTTTGTTTCCACCCGAATTGTTCGTTCTGACGAAGGTCAAACTCGTTGCTCAACCTTAGACTCGCGAGTTAACGTGAAATCCTAACCACGACTAATGTTGTAAAATTCTCGAAAATAATCTTTAGGAGAATATTCTCGAGAATATTCTCCGAACCGAGAATTTTGGAGAATTTTCTTTTTTAGAACATGTGAGGGTTTTTTCAACTATTCCGATACAACTTAACTTCAGTTCCTGTCAAAATGGAGAAATTCTAAGTCAGAAGTGAATGATAGGATGAGTGAAGAAATAAATAAATTAACTAATGCAAAAAATTTATTGAATCATTGTATAAAGACTGTATTTCATTTCAAAGTACAGTATTTACCAGGGATGGCAGTGATTAAATTAAAATGATTTAATCACCTGATTAAATCAATGGATTTTTTTATGAAAAAATCATGATTTTTTTTTAATATTTTTTTATTTTTTCAAAATTATATAGAAATTAATAAAATATATCAGACAAAGCACTTTAGAAACAAATAAAAATATCCCTTGTAATAATTAAGTGTTCAATTTCAGTTTTTCAGTATAATAGCTTTTTTATGAAAAAATCATGATTTTTTTATTTGATTTTTTTCAAAATTATATAGAAATTAATAAAATATATCTCACAAAACACTATGGAAATAAAAAAATACCCCTTGTAATTATGTGTTCAATTTCCGTTTTTCAGTATCATAGCTTTTTTATGAAAAAATCATGATTTTTTTTAATTATTTGATTTTTTCAAAATTATACAGGGTGTACATAAAGTCAGGATCTATTTTTGTGAAATAATTATTTTTTTCTATTTTTCTTTTCAGAAGCCCTTAGAATGAATACAGAAGAGCGTGTGGCAATAGTAATTTGGCGAATCGAGGGAAAGGAATACAATGACATCAGAGAGAAGTTTAGAAGATTTCATAAGCCGGGGCCAATAGACAAGACAATACGAAAATTGGTGAACAAATTTAAACGAACGGGATCTGTAAATGATGAAGCAAGATCAGGACGACCGTGTATGTCAGATCTTACCGTGAATGCAGTACGCGGAATTATCACTGAGGAGCCACGTACGTCCGTTCGTGCTGCATCACACAGACTCGGCCTCCCGACGTCATCTGTGCACAAAATTCTGAAAGTTAATTTGCAGAAGAAAAGCTATCATTTGCAGGTTTTACATGATTTACATGAGGAAGATTTCCCTCGACGAAGTGCTGTGTGCTGATCTCGTAGAACAAATCTGGAGTGATAACTTAATGGACAACATTCTCTTTAGTGATGAAGCCACTTTCCATACATGTGGAAAAGTAAAGCGCCATAACTGTCGAATTTGGGCAGATGAAAGACCGAATGATTTCGTCCAAAATTGGGAGAGAGACTCACCTAAAGTTAATGTCTGGATGGGTTTAACAAAATCTAAGGTTTATGGTCCTTTTTTCTTTGCTGAAGCTACAGTTACGGGGCTTATTTATCTGGACATGTTGCAGCAATTCCTTGAACCTCAGCTGATTGGGGATAGGATTGTTAGTACCGTCGTCTATCAACATGATGGTGCTCCTTGTCACTATGCCAAAATTGTTCAGGATTATCTAAATGGACGTTTTCCAAATCGCTGGATCGGACGCGGAAGCAACAGACCTTGGCCAGCGAGATCATCAGATTTAACCCCTTTAGATTTCTTTGCATGGGGCTTTATCAAATCGCACGTCTATCAGACGAAGATTACGAGTCTTGAAAACTTACGTACACGTATACGAATTGCTGCAGATAACATAACCCCGCAAATGCTCCAGAATGTGTTTAGAAATGCTGCGGAACGATTTGAGCTGTGCAGGGATACTGATGGGCGTCACGTCGAATCCTACTCTTAATTATTTAATAAATGTTACCACTTTATCATTTTATGATTGAATTCCATATAATTTCCAAGTGCTTCACAAAAATAGATCCTGACTTTATGTACACCCTGTATAGAGAAATTAATAAAATATATCAAACAGAACAGTTTAGAAAGAAAAAATATCCCTCGCAATGAAGTATTCAATTTCAGTTTTATTTTCAGTTTTAATTTCGGTGTTATAACTAAATATTATGTAGATGTTAGTGACAGTGAATTTCTCGAGAGTGCGTGCACATAATAAAATGCATATTATCCAAAATGGCAAAAAAAAAAGAAATACTTCAAAAAGAACTACCTACCATAAAAAACTCACGAGACAATTATCACAATCACAATTCACAAGGAAATCACACGTAGATACTCGCTCTTGCTATACACAACCACAAACTAACCAAGGAATCAATACTATTTTCTCCCAATTCCGGAGTATTCTAGAATGTTCTGGAGTCGTCTAGAATATTCTCACACATTCTAGAAAGTTCCATAAGGTTCCGAAATATTCTAGAAATCTCTAAAAAGCTGCAAAACAATCTAAAAATGTTTTAAAACTAAGAAAAAAGAAAATTCTCGAATATTCTCATTAAATAATATTTTGGAGAATATTCTCAGAATATTCTCGCCTCACATCACTAACCACGACCCACCACGGGTGGTCAGAAATTATGAAGTCTTCGCCCGAAGTCGATCTCACGACCTCCCACGACCTCTTAACCACTAGGCTACCCAGGGCACCTATTTATCTACCAACCAAATTTTTGTATGGAAGGCTGAATGGCTGGGTGAGCTGAGCGCCGCTGCAACCACCGGAAACCGAGCCAGGGGCCGGTGGATTCGTAGTCAGCGGTGCTAACCACTACACCACGGAGGCGCAAATATTATAATGATAATATTTATTGTCACGAGACTAATATATATATATATATATATACAGTGGTGGGCGCGGTACCAAAATTTGGGGGTGCGTTACGCGGTACTGCGGTACCTCAGCATGCCCAGTGCGTTACGCGGTACTGCGGTACTTTTTCAGGTCCTTCTGGTGCGTTCCGCGGTACTGCGGTACTGCACACAAGAACAACACAAGTAATAGCACATATTTTCAGAAATTGCATATCGGCGATTTCGCACCTGAACTTTCTGCCATAATGGCTAAAAATCGATCTTTGTCACAGAAATGTAACACACGTGCAACCGGCTCAAAAGCAAGCACTGCACTGAGGCGTTGTGATAGGATGGCAACGTAACATGTTCTGAACGAAAACTTAACGTGTCTAGAGTTAGGCTGATGCAACACACGCAGCATTCGTCTTACTGTACTCCTGTAATAAGGTTTACTTCAAAAAAAGTGTTAATTTTTTGAAAAGTCGTGTTTGTCGGTACCGCGGAAAGTACCGCGGGAAATTTGAATGCGGTAGCGGTACTGCTGTACTTTCAGCGATCCTTTGCGGTACTGCGTTATGCGGTACCGGTTTGGTAGTGCGGTAGTACCGCAGTACCGCAGTACCGCAAAAAATACCGCAAGTGCCCAGCTTTGTGTGTATATATATATATATATATATATATTCAGACATGGAGTCAATTACTGGGTTTCTATTACTATTACTTTTGATTCGTTCTATTACTATTACCATTACTTGGGCATCCTATATACTATTGAGCTAAAATGTGTGTGTGTGTGTGTGTGTGTGTCCGCTTTCTTTGGAACCGTGCACAGACTAAACGACAAATCGGAAAATTCTGCAACCACCACCAACTGATAGCCCATGAGCTGCCGATGTGCTCTGTCAAGTTTCCCGGTCCTAGGTCACAATTACTGGGTCCGAAGGCCCCAGCACCGCGATAAAACTACAGAAAAGAACGCAGCCGTGAAAATCTTGAGCTTCACATTGTGTGACATACAGGGTGTACATAAAGTCAGGATCTATTTTTGTGAAGCACTTGGAAATTATATGGAATTTTATCATAAAATGATAAAGTGGTAACATTTATTAAATAATTAAGAGTAGGATTCGACGTGACGCCCATCAGTATCCCTGCACAGCTCAAATCGTTCCGCAGCATTTCTAAACACATTCTGGAGCATTTTCGGGGTTATGTTATCTGCAGCAGTTCGTATACGTGTACGTAAGTTTTCAAGACTCGTAATCTTCGTCTGATAGACGTGCGATTTGATAAAGCCCCATGCAAAGAAATCTAAAGGGGTTAAATCTGGTGATCTCGCTGGCCAAGGTCTGTTGCTTCCGCGTCCGATCCAGCGATTTGGGAAACGTCCAATTAGATAATCCTGAACAATTTTGGCATAGTGACAAGGAGCACCATCATGTTGATAGACGACGGGGATAGGATTGTTGGTACCGTCGTCTATCAACATGATGGTGCTCCTTGTCACTGTGCCAAAATTGTTCAGGATTATCTAAAATTTAGATAATCCTGAACAATTTTGGCACAGTGACAAGGAGCACCATCATGTTGATAGACGACGGGGATAGGATTGTTAGTACCATCGTCTATCAACATGATGGTGCTCCTTGTCACTATGCCAAAATTGTTCAGGATTATCTAAATGGACGTTTTCCAAATCGCTGGATCGGACGCGGAAGCAACAGACCTTGGCCAGCGAGATGACCAGATTTAACCCCTTTAGATTTCTTTGCATGGGGCTTTATCGAGTCGCACGTCTATCAGACGAAGATTACGAGTCTTGAAAACTTACGTACACGTATACGAATTGCTGCAGATAACATAACCCCGCAAATGCTCCAGAATGTGTTTAGAAATGCTGCGGAACGATTTGAGCTGTGCAGGGATACTGATGGGCGTCACGTCGAATCCTACTCTTAATTATTTAATAAATCTTACCACTTTATCATTTTATGATTGAATTCCATATAATTTCCAAGTGCTTCACAAAAATAGATCCTGACTTTATGTACACCCTGCATACTGCTCTCCGGGTGGGTATATGTCACAGTGCTACCCGCACGGGGTAGTGGGGGAAGGGGGGGGGGTAATGGCGTTTTTTACTTGTGTGTGGGGGTAATGGCGTTTTTTTTAAATTTTGTAGCTGGATCACAGTGCTACCCACCCGGAGGGCCAAGTTGTACAACGGTCGCGAGCGATAGCGAGCTACCGCTTGTCTATTACTAAATTACTTTTGTATGTGGGGTACTTCACTCATCTGAAAAGGATATTTATGTCTATTTAAATGCAATTAGAAGCAGTGTGTTAACAAACAAACAAACGAACACTTTATTTCAGACTCAACAGGTACAAACATTATACAAGAGATCCATAGAAGATTAAGAGGTAGTTGTCTGGAGCACTGACTAAGTAGGCCAGTGAATCACTTTGTATAATGAACATACAAATACAATGATCGAACCATGAGGTGGTGTGCCAACTATCACTAACGTAAGTAAAGCTATCACCATGAAGACTACGCATGGATGAAAGGGTAAAGCTATTATCTTCACAGAAGGCTTTTAAGTGGTTGCTAAACAAAGAATTATCATTAAGCACATTAGCATTAAAGTCACCGATAATAGCCACACATGTATCCAACTCATCAATAATACTGCTGACTTGTCCCAATTTAATGAGGTAATCTTCTTCATTATCAACTGCCTGAAAAGGAATATAGAGACACACAATTTAGAAATTTTTTAATGTCTACACAAATTTCTATTCCAGTTAGCCA
>JAJOZX010000326.1:1185000-1187500 GCA_023014485.1 Bathynomus jamesi | reverse complement strand
CACCACGCGAGATGGATGGCGAAGGCGATTTATGCGCTCAAAATCTACCTCTTTCACTATCAATTCAAGCTCACAGCACGCGAAGAACGAAACGTGACTCAGCTGGCTTTATTTGTCAGTCTGATTTACGTCAAGTACTGGCATGAAGCGCCAATGGGGACACAAGCTCCTCTCAATGATCTCAAAATGCTGCATCTTCTGGAAAAATATCCACACGGAGGAGCTGCACAAGCGGCGAAGACAGCTCTAAGACGCCACCTGTGGTACTTGTCGGAGCATCTGATTGGACTGGCCTTCTTCGATAATAGGATCGATCCTGATACCAAAAGGAGAATGGTTCAACACCTCCAACATCCCCAAAAGAATGGCTGCCCCCGACGAATCGACATGGCGGAAGCTGGTGTTGAAAATGATGTGGCATCCTTCGTCACGAAAAGGACATTGACCCTCTTTGATGCCTTGAAAGTTGGAGGTAAGGAGGAAGCGCGCCAGTTACTTCAAAAAGATCCACGGGAATGGCCAAATGACAAGAACTACAGGGAACTTAGAGATCGCGCCTTAAAGATGAAAGTCGTCAATGATGCTGCCGAGCGAGGTATTGCTCTCGCACAACGCTACAATGACACTTTGACACGAAACGAGGACCAGAAGCAGTACCTCCTACAACTCGTAGCCGCCCACCGAAAACAGATACCAATACCATCCAAGGCGACTCTGATGCAGAAGAAATAATGAAGATACACCCATTATCATGTCCTATTGTCTTACTGTTTTCTTTCATATTCTTTGAGAACCAAAAAAAAATGTAGTTATTCAGTTGTCTATATATTTTCCCAAATTTTCAAAAAGGGGGCAAGTGGGGCGACCCCTAAATATTAACCGAATAACGTGAAACTTTGCACAAATACTGTCCACACCAAGAGGCATAAAACCAACCTTGTGGAGAGAACTTAGTCGATGCTTTAACGTTTTGGACCACCCTAATATATACGGTATATATATATATATATAATCTTTGCTCATGCGAGGAATTAATAATTAGTTTGTTGTTTATTCGAAACTATTAGCGGAATGACCTTGAGCGAATTCTCGTAGCTAGGATAGACTTAATGCATGAAAATTACGTGTAAGATCTTGAGGTATTTGGTGGATACAAAACAGGAGGAGTCTCACATAATCAATGAATTGAATAAAAGCAGTTTAAGTCACAAAAACAAGTGTTCTTATGCAACAATAAACTTAGTTTCTTCTTTAAATAAATACATAATTTTTTATTATATGCAAATAAACTTGTATATATATATATATATATATATATATACTTGTAGGTTATCTCCTCCCCCACCAATTTTGACAATATTTTTGTTAAAACTAACGAAAATATCACGGCTTAACCTAACCAATTATCAAGGGCGTACAGTTGATGTATAATAAATAGTAAATACTATTCCAGAAACAAACAATGTTATAATAGATCAACTGTACGCCCTTGATAATTGGTTAGGTTAAGTCGTGATATTTTCGCTAGTTTTAACGAAAATATTCTGTCAAAATTGGTGGTGGGGGGGATAACCTACAAGTGTCTATATATATACTACCGGAGCGACCCGGCGTTACCGGGGTGGATGTTGAACGATATATATGAAAATGAAAATGAAAAGGTTTATTGGCAGACTATAGTCCATATGACAAATATTATTAATACAATGACAGTTCATATACTAAGGATAGAAATATACACAATTGATTAGAAATAATACTGTAATGTCGAAGTTAAGTGGAGCTACAGACAGACGTTTTCGTACCAAGAAGTCCATAGCTTAGAGGATAAATGGCAGGACTCATGGATAACTTGGATGATCGGGTTGGTTGATTTTTTAATTCTTTGCATTAGACTGTGTTGATCACGTCTTGTTACCTCCGGGAAGCTCCGGACATTGCGATCAGCAAACATTTGCGAAGCTGAGCATCTCGGGGGTAATTTATGTAAGAGTCTAAAAGACCTGTTGTACAGCAAATTTAGGGTTCTGCCAGAACCTTTTTTATAATTCACCCACAGTTGCTGTCCGTATATATTACTGCAGAAAGTACGAAAGATTGTGTCTTTAGCTTCACTTGTACAGAAACGAAAGTTCCTTATGGTCATATTCGCTTTAGCACACAGGCTTCGAGATTTTCTTATATCCGAGTCATCACTCAAGGAGCTGGTAATAGTTTGACCCAAATACTTAAACTCTTGTACTTCCTTAATTACTTCACCATTCATTTTAAACCTTATATCAGCTGGCTGATTACAGCTTTTAGGATGAAATTGCATAACCTTAGTTTTTGTAACATTAAAAAGAATATCATGTTTCTGCGAATACACTTCGCAGACATTCAGTAGCCGATTCAGACCTTTAACAGAGGGACTTATTAACACCATATCATCGGCATAAACTAAGTTATTTATCCTCGTGTTATCTATACAACATCCCACTGTTGCCTCATTAAGTGAAGC